>CM065589.1:465397601-465886140 GCA_033119425.1 Bufotes viridis
AGTCTTAATCTTTCCGTACTCGTCTTTTACGGAGGGATTTCTTTAAGTTATCGCCACAATCTGCCCCTTCGTCTGCTTCTTTCATCTGTTGGGGAAGGTTAAAAATCAATATTAGCCTAAAGGGATTGTACAAGTTATAGTAAACTTTGCCCTATGCAAAAAAAAAGCTTTACTGTACTTGCCCGTTTCTCCCGCTGTCCCCCTTCACATTCGTTAATTACAAGACTGCTGCAGTTTCGTTGAGGTGTATGGCATGTGACAGCTGCAACCTATCACTGGCCTTGACATCCTTGTGCCATATACCGCTAGGCTGCGGCGGTCATATGGCAAGTTTAGGATTATTTATTTTATTTTATACAATGTACTGGCATGGGGCAAAGTTTAAAGGGGTTGGTCACTTTCTGGAGACTGTTGACCAATGTTTCTGTGAGATGGCACTTATATGTCACTTACATATATAGGGCCAGATTTATCATTACACTTCCATCTTACTCCACTTTTCCATCTGCCCAAAGTCACTTTAGGATAGTCAGATTTATTAATGGTCCTTTAATACTGTGATAAATGTGGATTGACGGTAGCAGTTTATCCTTCAGTAAGCGGCTTTACAAAAGTCGCACGTCTTTACAAAAAAGTCGCATGTTCTATTAAAAAGTCGCATAAGATAAGCATGGTCCCCCCTGGAGTGAAATAGTGCATTTTTTTGCGACTTTTTTGCGACTTTTTAAATGGTTGCAATAATAAATCTGTCTAGAGATTCATTTACATAAGACAACACGCCCACTTTCACAAAACTGGAGAGCTCAGTGCAGAGCTTGAAAAAGTCGCAAAAAAAATGCGCAATTTTACCGATTGCGCATTTTTTTGCGACTTTTTCACTCCATTAAAGTGACTTTAGCTAATGATAAATCTGGCCCATAGTCTTTGCTGATAATCTGTACCATGCCCCCTTGTTTCCCATGTATTCTGTGCTGTCTACACAGAGGTCTTGTCCATACTTTACTGCAAGTGCAGTGTGTCTGAATGGAGGCGGCTGAGTGATGTGCCTGGTCACATGACCCTCCATCAGCGGCCATCTTATGGACAAAACCTCTGTGAAGATGGCACAGAAGATCTGCCTAAGAGGGGGGCATGGCTTATGGAATATAGCAAACAGCACAGAATATGAACAAAGACTATATTAGTAAGTACCATATTTTACTCACACATTGGTCACACGTAGGCAGGAAATGGCCAACCCCTTTAGGCTGGGGCTACAAGATGGCCTACTGCTTTGGACTACGGCAGTAGTTGTATATATAGTTATACTCAATAGTTATAATCAAAAGACATTTTTTTTTACAGACTTTTTATCAACTCATTATACATTAGATCAGTGTGAAAAATAGACCACATGTAGATGGCATCCATGTACTGTCTGTGGTTTCAAAGGCCCATTAAATAGAATGGGCGCACTCTGTCTGCAATATGGCCTATAGTAGTGCACGCTCCTATGTTCCGATAAGGCTTTTAGGGGACAGAAGACTCAATTGTACTGCGGCTGCACAGCGTATAGGCACCCATACAAAAAAGGGTATGTGAAAAATGTTACTGCACTCAAGGGGTTAATGCACATGACCGCATTTATTTTGCGGTTTGCAAAAAAATATGGATGACGTCCGTGTGCATTCCGTATTTTGTGGAACAGCTGGCCCTTGATAGAACTATACTATCCTTGTCCGTAATGCGGACAATAATAGGACATGTATTTGTCCTATTGAAGCGAATGATTTCGCATACGGTCCGCAAAAAAAAAACTGAACGGACACGGAAAGAAAGTAAGTTCGTGTGCATGATCCCTAAAACTGTCCTTTTCCACAGTGCTTTTTATTCATACATCTCTCCCCATAATTGGCCACAATAAACTTTTGTGAGATGGTATGCTTTTTGCAATGCACATATTGGGCAAGTGGTAACAGAAGTGTAATATATATATATTTTTTAAAATAATTGGGCTGCTTCTTTTACCTCATCACCTGAGGACTGATTTAATGTGGCTCCAGCATCTTCATCTTCTTGACTTAGATCCTCCTCCTCATTTTCTATGTTATCATCTCCAATGTCTATGAATAACAAAACGTAAAAGTCATCAAACAGTATAAACATCTTAAAGAGCACCGAACAGCAGTATGAACCCTACTACCTGGTGTGGTTGGTGCTGCTGATTAAAATGATACCTGTCTTGTGAAAATCGGTTTTGGTGTCCCCAGGAAAAAGAGTTTTATTCTGTAAGCAAATGAGGGGCTCAATGCAAGCTCAGGTGCACCGAGGAACTAGGCCCTGCCCCTTGGTGCACTGAAGCCCTAATTTGCATAAATAATATTTCTTTTTTTTTTCTTGAGACTGTGGAACCTTTCAAAAGCAGATCAGTGGGTGAGATCCGGCAGAGGATCTCAAAACCTGAATTAAATGGATCAGTTTTGTCCCTATTCATTGTCAATAAGGACAAAACTGATCAGGATGGGTTTTGGGGCTGGACACAAAACCTTTGGAAAACTGGACAGACCTGATCAGGCAGGAAAATCAATGTAAGTCAATGGTGCCTGATCCGTTTGTTTCTGTAATGAAAAAATACAGATCCAGCGCCCATTGATTTACAATGATTTTCATGACTGATCTGGTTTGTTCAGCTTTGATTTATTACAACTGGATCCGGCTGCTGGATCTTAAAAAACACAGGAGAGTAAGGAGAGCATAACTCCAGTTATACAGACTACTGGCCCAATAACACAGTGCAGTAAAATAGCACCATTGTGACCACAGGCTAATATCATATTATAGACCAGTGTATCGCAATTCCGATCCTCAGGGTCTACCCGGTCATGTTTGAGAATATCCCACAGAATGAATATTTGTGGTAAGCCATGATGCATTGGCAATAAGGATATCTCTCAATACTAAGGAAATCCCGAAAACATGCCATGCTGGGGGGTCGTGAGGACTCACTGGAGTTGGGAAAGACTGCTATATGTCAGCTAAACATTACACAGGAGATACAGTTCACCTTTGTCCAGTGCTGCCTTTTTGTGATCTTCAGCGCCTTCTAAATCCCCCTTCTTCATATTTTTCTGGAGAGCTAAATCAGTTTCATCAGGGTCTAGAAAATCACTCATTGAGAAGTCTGCATCATCTTCTTCTTCTTCAATTTTCTAAAGAAAGGAAAAAAGTGCAGAAAATGGGTTTGTTTCCAGTCAGGGGCATAACTAAAAGGCTCATGGGCCCTGGTGCAAGAGCTCAGCTTTGTGGCCAGGGGCAGGGAAGCCCATGGCCTTCCTGCTGTCTGAGGCAAAATTTGAAACGGCCCCCCCCCCCCCCACACATACCAAATTCTTGACCTAACTCCTTCCCTCCAGTCAGAAGTGTAACATGACCAGCATGCACTTTGTATAATACTGGTGTCTTCTTATGCAGCACAAAGGTCTTTGGGCCCCCTTCGCGCTCCTGGGCCTGGTAGCGAGTGCCACCTCTACACCTCCTATAGCTATGCCCCTGTTTCCAGTACATTGTAGGCTCTTTTCACATCATATTAGGGCATATATCTTGGGAAAAACTCCTGGCATATACACCACACATATCCAAAGGGCTCTATTTACCCAACGGAGGTCAAAGGTGTGTCCATTTGGTCTCTGTGGGGCCTGTAAATGTCAAAATAGCTTAACAGGCCGTCTAGCCCATAGAAAAGTATAATGTCATTTATTTATTTTTATTTTTTATATAGAAACATCCCACTGTATACAGTGAGATACGTTGCAGACTCTTATTAGAGGAGCATATCATTAGATCCTCCCAATGTATATCTTCACTGTAGGCTCTGAACATGATGTGAAAAGAGCCTTCGCCTTGTTTTCAGCATTATCATCGCTGTACAAAAAGGTTATTCCTTGCTACAGAAATGTACAAATCTGAGTCTGAGTAATAAATAATGTAACCAATTTGACAAAAAGGTAGTTGTCCTAACCTTTCTGGGCCAGCAGAACAGAACCAGAAGACCCACAGGGAGTGCAGCTGTCAGAATATAAAGGCCCCAGAGCCATGGTCGCTCTTCTGCAGCACTCAGGAGTTGATTAATCATGCCTGGCTGAAAGAAGAGCAATAAAACAAGGATCTTCAAGTAGTTGCAATACATCAAAACACATGACATGGTCTGAACCTATTACCCCAGACCAAACCAAGGAAGCTGGTTTTAGCCTAGATTATTTAAGATATTTCTCCATGGTAGAAATTAATCAACTACCTCTTTTAAAAAGTTGCAAAAATTGTTGCAATTTTACTCTAGTGAAGAGGTAGTGTAGAAAATGGAGTAACATCTTGAGACAGAAGTGTTAGACTTAGGCCACCTTTCTCATCAGCGTTTTTGCTTTCGGCCATAGAGTTCCATCCTTGGGGCTCTGGGACGGAGAGATACTGATCAGGATAATCCTAATGCATTCTGAATGGAGAGAAATCCATTCAGGATGCATCAGGATATCTTCCGTTCAGTATGTGAAAGTTTTTTGGACGTTGACAAAACCGCAGCATGCTGGGGATTGGTCTCCGTCCAAAAACCCAGAAGACATGCCGTAACACCGGATCCGGAATTAATGCCCATTGAAGTGCATTAATCCGGAGTTAAGCTAAACGTTGTTTCGGCGCATCGCCGGATCAGACGTTTAGCTCTGCGCATGCGCAGCAGCAGTTCCGATCGGTTAGCATGGCAGCCAGGACGCTACTGAAGTCTTGGCTGCCATGGTAAGTACTCCGCAGTGTACTTACCTGCGCTGCGGCCTCTGGGCACTCCTTCATGACGTCACAGGTCCGGGCGGCACATTGATCTATGCGCCGCGGGGACCTGTGACGTCATGAAGGAGCGCCCGGCGGCCGCAGTGCAGGTAAGTAAACTGCTGCGGAGTACCATGGCAACAAGTACTTCAGTAGCATCCTGGCTGCCATGGTAACCTGAAAGCATTTCAAAGACTGATCAGGATTCTGATCAGTCTTCTAATGCTTTCAGGCAACTTGCGTTCTGACGGATCCGGTGGGACGGAAGTGCCCGCCGGATCCTCAGAACGCAAGTGTGAAAGAGGCCTTAAAAGGTCACTGAGTTTTGGTAAAACTTTTGATGTCATAGAGACATTATCAAAAGTTTTGATTAGTGGGGGACATGAGATCTCCATGATCTCTAGAATGAGGAAAGGGAATACAATATGCACACACCTCTCTCCTCATTCTAGTGATCGGTGGAGGTCTCAACACATAGTATATTAACTTGTAAATTCTGGCGTGGAATATGCAAGCAGTTTAGACATTTCTACCTTAACCTTCTATGATTTGAATTCTGAAGAAGGCTTGTTACTTCCGTGCATACAAAATGTACACCATGTTCTTTCAGCTATGGAACATTTACAAATGGACACAATATACACTCCTCAACATTAAAATTGCAGCCGCAAGAAGGACAAGCCGTAGGGTTATGCAAATTGAGGAAGTAGGTGTCACTAAGATCTGCAGATAATCAAAATTTTGAGCATCTGGCTCCACGCTCTGGCATGTGGGGGCCAGGGCCATTAAGGCCAGACTGAAAGCAACAAACTTTTTATTTTTAGCCACATGAAACCTCAAAAATCGGATCAAGTCGCGTGGGATGATTGTACATGGCAGTTATCGCAACTTGTTACAAAATGAGAGGGACAGAATCCTTGAACAGAGGGGCCTTGGCTTATCACTCCAGCAGATCACTACACGCCTATCTGGAGATGTTAGCACTGTTCAATGCTATGTGTCCCAGTGGTTGGGAGAAAAATGACTAACTGGAATGACAGCAAGAGATGTACAGAGGGAAAACTCTACATGGAAGCACTGTTTGTTAGAAGAACGAGGCATAGTGATCCAAGATCCAGTGGGTCTTATGTCAGTATAACACAGTACAGTACACTATATAGTGTACTGTACTGTATTTTCACTTTTACACAGTCTGATCAGACTTCTGCCTTTAGCAGAAGTCTGATCAGACTTACCATCACCATGGCAAGCAGGACGCTTGTGAAGGCGTCCAGTTGCCATGGTAACCATCACCCACTGCCACAACAGAGCAGAGGGTGATGGGGAGGGAGGGGAGCCCCCTCCCTCTGTGATACCGTCAAGAATCGGGGGCTGCAATGGCACAGCAGCCCCCAATGGGAGAGGGAGCTCCCTCATTGTTAACTCCTTCCATACAGCGGTCCTACATGGCATGGAAGGGGTTAAACGGCTGACATCTGTGTCAGATGTCAGCCGTTTCAAGCAGAGTGTCAGCAATGTGCTGACACTCAGCTCGCTTGGCCATCCTGGAATTGAGATAGGGGGCACCGCCCGTGACATTTTTAAGTTTCTGACCGCGGGGATCAGAAACTTCGGAAAGCGCTGCAAACCGCAGGTCTGAATTGACCTGCGGTTTACAGCGATTGCTGATACGGGGGGTACGGGGGTATTGTCACAGAGTGCCTGCCGAATGATCTCAGCAGGCACTCTGTTCCGATCACCACCAGCCGCGTGGCTGTGATCGTAAGTACACAGGATGAACAGGTACGTCCTGTGTCCTTAAGTAACCGTAAGAGGTTAATACTGATGACCTATACTCTGGATAGGTCATCAGTGTCTGATCTGTAGGGCTCTGACAACTGGGAATCCCGCCGACCAGCTGTTTGAGAAGGCCGTGGCTTTCACAGCGCCGGTGACTTCTCAAAAAGCTGATGGGGGGGTCCCGGGTGTCAGACCCCCACTGATCAGATACTGGTGACCTATCCAGAGGAGAGATAATCAGTATTGATGTCTTGGAAAACCCCTTTAATAACCTCATTGATAGCATGCCAAGGTGTGTAAGTGTGTGTATTTCTATGGGTGGTGCTCATACTCAATACTGACTAAAACAAAATCTATTTTAATAATTTTATATTGTTAACTGGTCCATCGACCCTGGGATTTCCATCATTCCACAACTTTTTCTTCTTGTTGTTGCAGCTTCAATGTTGAGGAGAGTGTATGTGTCTATTTTGTAACCCACTCTTTCTTCTTATTTCTCTGTATGAATAATTGACCACCCTTTATTGTTACATTAAAAATACATTTTCTGCAATAGCAAACCTCATTGGCACTGGCCACCAGTTTTTTCAGTCCCCAACTATCGGAAGCCCAACGGTCAGCCACTTCCTTCTCTGTACAGATGATAAAGTTGTCAAAATATATATCAGAAGTCATTGACCACAGCTCCAAACCAATGGCACTGAAAGGTGTCATTCTAAATGGATTAAGGTCCTCAAAATAATGTGGGTTTGGGATTTTATGTGGTTTCCAAATTCCCTGTACAAAAATAAATAATGAGTGGATTAGGACTGGTATGAAATATAATGTGGTATAAGATAGTAGTGGCCATATAGAATAATCACCTGATAATTAGGGTTTTCAATCATAGGAGGCTTCCATGGTCCTTTGTAGTTAGGATTGTCTATAAGTGGGGGTTCCCACTCTCCACATCCAGGTGCACTCTTACACTTCGGGTTGGAAACCAGAGGAGCTTCCCATTCTCCATCCATCTCATCATTCCTATGAACATCAAATGAGTCCTTCATAATATTGTAACAACATGTGCATATGGAATGCACTACACTAGATCACAAATGTATTAAAAAAGAAAAAACTAAAACTGGATCATTTGCTATTGAGATTTTGCTCTGGGGGCCTCCCAATTCTTCATCACCATTGAGATATATCTACACCTTGAGTGGAGTCCACCTGTGGTAAACTCAGGTGATTGGACATGATTTGGAAAGACATCCCCTGTCTATATAAGGTCTCACAGTTAACAATTCATATCAGATCAAAAAAGAAGAGGAGGAAAAAAACTGCATGTAGAGCCCAGGGACAGTACTGTGTGGAGGCGCAGATCTTGAGAAGGGTGCAAAACAAAATTCTGTTGCACTTAAAGTATCCAAGAGCATAGTGGCCTTCATAATTCTTAAATGCAAGAACTTTGGAACAACCAGGGCTCTTCGTAGAGCTGGTCAACGCACCAAACTAAGTAATCAGCGGGAAAAGAGCCTTGGTAAAAGCGGTGACCAAGAACCCAATGGTCACTCTGGTTGAGCTACAAGGATACAGTGTGCAGATGGAAGAAGCTTCTAGAAGGTCAACCATCACTGCAGCATTCCTGCAATCTGGGTTTAACGGCAGAGTGGCCAGAAAGAAATCTTTCTTCATTAAAAAAAACACATGAAAGTTTGAAAAAAAGCATCTAAAGGACTCTTAGACTGTGAGAGACAACATTCTCTGGGCGGATGAAACCAAGATTGGACTTTTTGTTCTCAATTCTCAAGTGTAATATCTGGAGGAAACCAGGCACCGCACAATACCATCCCTAGAGTGAAGCATGGTGGTGGCATGGTGGGAGTGTGTTTCAGAGGTTAGGACAGGGAGACTGGTCAGAATTGAGGAAAATCTGAATAGGGCAAAACACAAAGGTATTCTTAATCGCTTGACGACATGTGCCATACGTCACCTTTAAAGGTGACCCAGGCGGGTGGTTTCACACAGCAGAAACCAGGGCTAATGCCTTTGATCTGCAGACATTTTACCTATCAATTGTGACCACATCTGAGCCAGGGCACAAAAGCCTTCCCTGCATCGGGGAAGCCTTTCATCATTTCTAATAGCCTGGATCATTTTTAAGAGTTCAAGGCTATTAAAGCTGCAGTTCTAATGGAGGCCTGCAGGTGGCAGGGCTCCATAAGAAAATAGCGAATCAAACCTTCTAGTACAGTTGGATTAATGTCTGTACAGAACTTGCTCTAGAAATGTTCATTCTGTGATACTTTATACTCGGCATTCTAGAATAATTTGGGAAAATTAAGTCTGTCACTGCATTGCAGGAGCTCAGCTAAGCTGTTAAGGATGTGTCCCATGACAAGTTGCTTGACTCCTTCCAATGACGACCAGCTAAACTGTGATCGCAGCTCTGGACTATAATACAGGCTGCAACTCAGAAGGAGTACATAATAAGTAGAATTCTGGTGGTCCTGGGTCCCAAAATAGGCTCAGGACCTTGCAATTTTCGTTTTTCAGTTTTTTGCTCTCTGCCTTCCCAGAGCCATAACTTTTTTATTTTTCTGTTTACATAGCCATATGAGGGCTTTCTAGTGGCACCATTCAATATTGCATACTATGTAGTCGTAGTCCAAAGCTGGAAAAAAACTCCAAATGGGATGTAACTGGAAATACAAATGCAAGTGCCCTACATTCCCTAGGTCAGTATGATTACAACAATACCACATACATAGTTTTTCTTGTGTTTTAATACTGAAAGAAAACCTTAATTTTTTCTTTTCAACACCCATATTCTGACCCCAATTTTGTTTTTTATAGTTATGTCTACAGTAGGGCTGCACAATACGGGAATTTTGTGCGATTGCGATTAGGGCCCTAAAAATTGTGATAACGATATGCGATGCGATATTTTAAGGGAATTGTGCTAGAGGTCTATCTGCTTAGATTTTCGAGGTAAAAGCGCACACAGATGACTGATAATGTGAAATGTAGTTCTGCTGAACTCAAGAACTGAAATGCACAGTGTTTTTCAAAATAAAATACATATTTGCATTACTGCAAAAGTACAAAATACAAAACTTGCCATTTTCCTAATATCCCTGCACAGAACAGATAAATAAAATAGATATAAGAACGTGTGTTCATTAAAATAGCGACTTTTCACCAGCCCCTCCTCCGTCCCCGCACTGTAACTGATGTATCGCCGGCCGCGCTGTGCAGCATAGCGGCCGGAGATACAGTGTCAGTGTCACGAAGAAAGTCAACCATCGCTTTATAAGACGCACTGCTATTCCCCCCTACTTTTGGGGGGAAAAAAGTGTGTCTTATAAAGCAAAATGTACTGTAATATAATTGCAGCATTTTTGGGTCAGCAAATTGCGATTGCGATATGGCGATTAATTGCGATTGCTTTCGCGATATATTGTGCAGGCCTAGTCTACAGAGTTGTATGTGGACAAATTTTTTTTTGCAGGACAACAAGTAGTTTTATTGCTACCCTTTCAGAGTGTGTATGGCTCCTTGATCACTTTTTATTCAATTTAGTTTGGGAGGTGAAGTACTGAAAAATGGTAAAACAGCCATTTTTAGTTTTTTTTTGGTTATGCCTCTACCCATATGGGATTAATATTTTTATATTTTAATAGTAAAGGCATTTTCAGACGCGGCAATGCCCATGATGTTTAATTTTTTATTGTTTATTTATTCTAGGATAGGGATGCTCAACCTGTGGCCCTCCAACTGCTGTAAAACTACAACTCCTACCATGCCCTGCTGAAGGCTGATAGCTGTAGGCTGTCTGGGCATGCTGGGATGTTGTAGTTGGCAAACGGCTGGAGGGCCGCAGGTTCAGCATCCCTGTTCTAGGAAAAGGGGGCTGATTTAAACTTTTACACTTTTAAAAACTGTTTTTCCAACTTCTTTTGTAAGTTACCTCACACTGCCACTTGTATTCTGTAATGGATTTCTATTCATTACAGAATGCAGGATTCAGTATATTCCAATGCAGTGCTGCCATCTGCAGGCCAGCATTGGAAAATTCTAGTAATCAGCATGGAAGCCTTGTAGAGACTCAGGCCTATTTCTACTTCTCCAATCTCAGCCAGGGGAAGGCGGGCTGGGCTGGGAAGCATGAGGCTTCTGTTTTAGCACTCTCAGATGCTTTGGTCACATTTGACCATGGAATATAAGGGGTTAAATGTATGTAATCTCCATTATTGCCGATCGCAGACGTTAGCCCTCGCCGCCTGCTATGTAAAACAGCAGACACCTGGCTGTTATGGCACCCTCTGTGCTCGCGAGTGGGCACCATCTTTGAAGACCAGACTTTATGCATGTCGGAGGTCTGGAAGAGGTTAACTGAGTATTATGGTAGTCGTATAGAGAATGAATGAAGCGGCAGGGCACATGCTCCAGTGGTTGGGCCTCCGCCAATCAGTTATCCTCTATTTAGTGTAGTAACCAGAATACCCCTTTAACACATGGACCTCTGAGGAAGCTAGTATATGTTCTAGCGATACGCGTGAGGGTTCCCCCTCTGTGGGTTTTTATTCGCCTTGTGCCACCACTGTCTTTCTGATAAGTATATTATTTGATGAAATTTACATTTGTATGTTTCTTATACCTATTATTATTCACTGTCAGGCGGTGGTACTGGCTGCATTTTGCACATTATACAACCCGCTGGAGGGATGTTTTCCATGTATTGTTGTTTTTAATTAGTGTGTGTTTCAATAAATTACTTTTTTTATCTATAGAGGTGCGGCCTGTCTGTGGTATTTCTTTTTCTTTGGTTGTTGTTTAATACCAAGGCCTGCACTCTTTTACCATATTCATAGGTGTGCCCCCTGTCATACATTTCAACAGAATACCCCTTTAAGGAGTTAAACTTGTCCTGGACATGTCAACAAAGTCTTCGGTATATCTAGTTCCAAATATTTTCTGTAATAAAATTTGTAAAGCATCCAAATTTAAGACACAATGAAACATCCTACGTGTAACAAACAGCCTCTTACCAGTCGCTTGGCTTCTGAGCCTCTGGATCAGGTACCAGATGAGGCTCATCATCCAGCCAGGCCTCTGGTTTCACAGCATTCACATCCTCTATTTTAACCGGGCCCCCTTCATCCCTAAAAATACATTTAAAATACACTTCTGAGAGTACAATTATGATATAATAACACAATAAAATATGGTAATTCCACTAAGAAAGTGCTTGGCATAGAGATAATGTGAAAACAATGTAAAATTCAGGAGACAAAGCAATGTGATAGTCTAATGAGCCAGGGAAGAAGTCCCGCAAATGCACTCAATGGAAATAACTCCGAAGCCCAAGACGTCAGCAGTAATATTTTAAGTGCATTTGCTACTTAGCTTTTGGCTTTCTACAGCCCTGCAATATGGACTTATTATTTATCAGACTAAATTATTAATTCCCTCTCACTACAAAGGAGCATCCACTCTGCATAACACTTGCACTAAAAGCAATGTCAGGGGGAATCCATTGCATATGGCTACAAGAGATTCTCAGACTCATTGAAGACTACCTGAGATGTCTCATAGCTGAAAATTATGTTCCCAATCATCTCATGCAAGTCAAACTCATCTAAAACTGGCTATACATGAGATAATTGCCGAACAGATCAAGCAAGTTTGGACTGGCCAAGATTTGTTCCATAAAGTGAAGGCCCCTGTTCACATTAGAGCATTGCCAGCCGGCCCCAGTTTTCGACAGGACCAGCTGACAATTAATTGTGTATGGGGAGCTCTCGCGTTTACCCTGCCATATGATGTCGAGGGAGAGAAGGATTGAGAATGTTAAAATTTTAACGCCTTTTGTCCTGTTGGGAGATAGGCCATTGCCAGAGATGTCTGGCAGCGGCTTTCTCCTCTCTCCCCATGGTAAAGTCGCACACGCTCAGCAGAGGATGCATGTTTATGGGAAAGTTAGGTCAGATAGCTGTTGACCTGAAGGAGAAATTAAAAATTATAAGTAAAATAATACCTGTTATGCCAGACATTACATTCTCAAGTTCTATAAATATGGACGCATTCCAAAGGTGCGGGGTGGCACTCACTTGGGTGAGGGGCCATAAAGAAGAGTGGGCAAGACAAAGGAGATTTGTGCTGAACATCAAATGTTGGCTATATGTTAACCACGAAGACCACTAGGCGATCACATGCTGTACAGTGTTTAACCCATCCAATGAGGATTAGACATGTAAGATGATCATGTATATAAATCGAATGGGTTTTCTTCCCCCTTTGAGCATTTTTCTTTGTGTGTCAAATGTGTGTTAATGCTCCCGGCGGGCCGTAATAAACCTTACTCTTCCTGAAGACTGTGTTACCTGAGAGTGGTATTCTATAAAAAGCCAAATAATTGTCTCTGTCAGCCACTGACGGTGGATGGGCACCTCTATTCCATTCGGTTGACAGTGACCACAGTCATCCCTCCCCACCCCTCAATAATCATCGTTTAGGAAGAACGAGGAGTTGAATAAGAAGTATCTGGTAGCTGCAGAAATGCATTTTGAAATACATCATATGTGCTTTCAGGAACTGTCAAGATGCCCATACTTATTAGATTTTTGGCCAATCCGGCAAAGTTGCCAGGTTGTGTCAACTTTAATCTAAGGTGCAAGGGCGTCTTACGTATGAGCTTTGATCATACATTTCAAGGCTCGCGCATGCGCTCTGGATGCCTATTGTGGGCACGGCATCGCTTTAATTAATGCACATGAGCCAGCGAATGGAGCGAAACCAGCCGCAAGAGGGCGTTCGCCAGGCGCATGCGCATTAATTAAAGCAATGATCCCGGCCTGATGAAGCAGTGCGCAGGCGCGGGATCTCGGCCGGACTGTAGGTTGAAAGAAGAAACTAGGAGGGCGGCTATAAGCACAGGCTGGGTGGGGAAACGTTCAAAAAAGGCAGCGCTGCCTGGGCTCCCATACAGTAAGCACCGCCCCTGGGCACCTTCAAGAGCTCATTTACATAAGGATTAAACTTCGTTTTTACATCTATTTCAAGTATGAAGAAAAAGATAAAGGTACCCTTACATTCTTCTATATCAGTGCTATTGGGCGGAGTAAACACTCTATATGGCCATATGGGGGTGAAAGACTCCCTTTAAGGAGATTTTACAATACAACCCGTATCCATTATTAATGATGTAAAAATCATTACTCATCCTGGAACCTTTGTTTTTTGTATTAGCATTCAGAAAGCACAATTACATTTGGTAACTGCTAAATAAGACTTTTCCTACCAGTCTTCTGGCTCCACAGCATTAGGATCAGGGATTTTGGGGCGTTCATCCCATTCCTTAGGTTTCTTGTCTTTTGGATCATCTATTTCTTTAGGTGGATTCAGAGGTGGTATGACATCTTCCAGAAGACTTCCTTGGCCGACTACTGTTTGATCTATCAGCATTTCATATGTGTTGTCTGGCTTTAGAACTGGTAAGCAAAGTGAATTGATAAATTCTTAGAATTTTTATTCCAGGCAGTTGTCTAAATGCTCCCATACACATTTGTGTGCTGCAAGCTGAACTTACCAAAACCGGTGGCTTTGGCGACAGTCTAATGTGTAAGGGAAGCTCCCGACAGATGATAACGGGAAAAAAAGGACTGGGCAAATTTGGTCCTTTTGTTCTCCTAAGAGATAAGCTCTCCCTATAGAATACACATAAAAGTATAGCTGCGCCAAGCATGTATGTGTATTAGGAAGCCGGAAGGAGGTCGGCAGAGATAAGGTGGATTTAGACAAACCAATAATCGTCTAGAAATGTGTCACCGATCACCCGACAAACTAGCAAAACACTTGTTCAATGGGTGCTTCTGTCGTTCTGGCAGGCACCACCAATCATGGCTTCTGGACAGCAGATCGTGCTGTCTGAACAGTGATCTGCTGCCCAGACTCAATGATTCTGTATGGGGAGGCACAGTGGCAATAGCGATCCCTCGTCCTCATACAGTAAAGGGGATCCCTGCATGTAAATGCCGCAGCCGACAATTGCCCGCTCCATCGGCCCGCGTAAACCCACCTTTTGTCGGCCGAACAATCTACTGGCAGACAGCTATTAAATGTGTATGGGGGCCTTAAGACTAAAGGCTGCCATACACATTCAATTGCTGTCTAGCCTGGCCCAGATTTATCACAGCAGCTAAGGCCGGATTATAAATGTAATGCAGGGAAAGACACTTTTGTCTTGTCTGTGGGCAGCCATACACATTCAATAGCTGTCCGCCGTTCGTTCGGCAGACAGCCATCTCTCCCAACTCCTCCATACACAATCGGTTTGGCTGAATGTGTATGTGTATTCAATGCGAAGAGGGGAGAAAGCAGCTGCCAAACACTTTTAGTTCTGGGAGAACATAGGAAAATATTCATGCATCACATTTCTCCCAGTGGCTCATGCTGTATCATCAATTTGGTGCATCTCGCTAGGAGTTCGACACTGGACACATATATTGGTTGGCTTACTTTGCATCAAAAGTTTACACTAAAACTTTATCTCATGTTGCATTTTAACTTATACCCCTTCGCACAAAGCTACACCCCTAACTGCTACATACTCCACGACCACTTGTCTAGTGAGGCAAAAGGTGTGTGGAACACATAATACATGTGATGCAAGGCATCTTACCCAATTTACTTTAATGCCGATCATCATCACGGACAGAGTGGATGAATTCCTAAAAATTCTGCTTTTACCTCATGAATTAGTAACCTAAATGAGATATATTCTGTGTTCTCAGAAAGCATACAGGCAGTGTTTTATCTGAAAAGAAGTTAAATTAGGATGTCTTTTTTTGTCTTTGGTACCTGAAATGACTTTCCTGAAGAACCAATATTGTGCCATGGTGAGACTACAGAACAGTGGCTTAGTAGACGTATCATCGCCTGTGTATTGACCCTGAGGTATGCATGCTCAACAAGTTTTCACCAAATTGTAGAGTTTACTGCATATGTGTATTCATCTCTGTATGAAAAGCAGCAGAGACCTAGGGGTTTTTCTGACATCAGTGAGGGCAAGCGATTCTGGTCTCCGCTGTACTTGTGTATGCCTCTAAATGATAAAAAGACATACAGTCTCTGGTTTACAAAGCCTGACAGAGCAGGCAATTGTGGGCAAGGAAGAAGAATTGTAACCTCTGTTTTCCTGCCATCATCAGAAGGACTTTAATATGGCAGCATGGGCGTAGCTATAAGGGGTGCAGAGGTAGCAGTCGCTACTGGGCCCAGGAGCCTGAGGGGGCCCAAAGACCCTTGTGCCCCATAAGAAGACACACAAAGCACTGAGGGAAGGGGGGCCCAAGCTGAACTCTTGCACCAGGGCCCATGAGTCGTTAGCTACGCCCCTGTATGGCAGCAACATACTTAAAGTATAGAGGTGTGTCTTCTTGTCAGTAAAGAATTTCTTCAGGTCAACTTCAGGCCGCTTTGCATGTTTCTCATCATAATCTTCGATCATAGGGTTTTTATGTCTGAAGATGAAATGCAGTTTATAATCTTCTCCACACTTGTCTGGACCAAACATAATTGTATATGCGGTTCTGTCATGGAATTCTTCCTGCGACGTGTAAATGAGAAATAATTCTATAGAAAAACCCATTCAATATTACTGTAAAGTACAATACAATACACATATTTCCACCTGCCATCATTCTAATCTCCCAGTAAGCCCATCAACATATTCTCTTACTAGAGTCTGCTGGGATTAGAAATTAGGCTCAATATATAAAATAAAAGCCGAGCACCTCTGCAGCCCATGGGCTGTGTCTGTCAGTGTAGCTCATCCCCTTCAGGTGAACGGGTTTGAGCTGCAGTACCAGACAAAGCCCACGGCGTCTAATCCCTACAATCCCTTGTCATGCTCTAGCTAACCTGATTAGAAGAGGAAGCCGAGCTGCTAATGTGAGTAGAGTTAGGGTAATCACCTCTCTTGTTCTGCTCCATTACACCGCGTCCTGAAGTATTACATTGGATTTAGGTGCCATAAAATGGAATCTTTTGTTTTTCAATTAAACGTCATGGATTGTATTGGGTCTCAGGGCTCTTTGGATCACTGAAATCCATCTCACACACCTGTGATAATTAGTTTGCCAGGTGAGCCCAATTAAAGGAAAACTACTTAAAGGGATTGTCCTACTTCGGCAAATGGCATCTATCATGTATAGGAAGCTAATACAAAACACTTACTAATGTATTGTGATTGTCCGTATTGCTTCCTCTGGTGGCTGGATTCATTTTTTCATCACATTATACACTGCTCGTTTCCATGGTTACGACCACCCTGCAATCCCGCAGTGGCGGCCATGCTTGGATACTATGGAAAAAAGCACAAGCCTATGTGTGCTGCCACGATCCCGTCCACCAGAGAGGCCAGCGCTTTTTTCCTGTAGTGTTCAAGTACGACCACCGCTGCTGGGTTGCAGGGTGGTCTGTAACCATGGAAACGAGCAGTGTATAATGTGATGGAAAAATGTATCAATCCAGCAAAGGAGGCAACATGGACAATCACAATACATTAGTAAGTGGCTTGTATTAACCTTTTCTACATGATAAATGCCTTTTGCTGAAGTGAGACTACCTGTTTAAAGGGGCTGTCAGGGTTCAAAGCTAAAACTAGACATAAGCTCCAAGTCACTTATTTACCATGTCTGCGCGGAGCATTTCTAGCAACGATGCTCCCCTCGCCCTGCATCGCGGGGGCCGTTTTACAGGCTAGGACAGTGGTAAGGACCGCCCATTGGTGCTGGTGACATCACTGGAATCACTGCTAGGTGGAAGTCTCCACCTAGCATACTGAGAAAAAGCTGTGTACTTTACCAGCAGTAAACTAGCAGCCCTTGTCCTGTGCTATGCAGCTCAGGGAAAGGGGGAGCATTGTAGCTAGAAATTCTCCAAAGCTCCACTAATACGTGGTATATGAGTGAAGGAGAGCTTATGTCCGAGTTCACAGCTGCCCTTTAAGAAGGACGTTCACTATTATTAAGCAGGCCACAGGTTTCAAGCAATATGAGAAATATGGGAAAAGCGTCTCTCTGCTGCCGAAAAGCTTCAAAGGTGGAAGCTCCAATGAAGATATATACACCCCCCTAATTTATAGTAGGAGAAGGTTCAGAGGGAACGGGTTCAGAAACGGAGATGCTAATTTCAGATAAGAAGAACCATTTTCAGTCATGGGACCATAAGCAGAAACTTCTGTGGTCACACTCTTTACAATATATCAGAATCTGGACCATCCCTAAAGCCATTTATAAGATAGCAGTATTCGGCTGACACATACACATGTATGCTTGCATCGGCTGAGTGGGGCAGGGAAATAAATCAATGGAAGACATATCTAGCAGAGAATTTATCCTGGACTTTACAAGGGATTGGGAATCGTGACTTCAAGATGCCCAAACCTCCTTATCCAACTTTTGCCACTGGAGTACTGACATACAGTCAGTCAATCAGTCAATCCCACCAAAATGAGACGCGTGTGACCCTGGAATTATATACTGGAAGTGCTCGGAAATACCATGCCAATATGTAAATGCTCTGTAAATTTCTACTAAGAATATGTGATAAAAATGGATGTAACAAATTCAACTCGGCTCACATACCAGATTCAGATCGCTGGAATGAGACAGAAGTTTGATATATGCGCCCCCGCAATCAATGCCGTCCTGAAAATTCACCTCATACCTGAATAAAAATATAAAGAAAACATTGACAAGATGCATCTAATGAAGAGTCTGTACAAAACGACAAAACTGCTCAACTGAATAGCGCTGAAATGAGAGCAGAGAGAGTGGGGAAAGCTATTTGGTAGTGGTGATGCCATTCCTCCTCTTCACTCAGTAATTCTAATTTATTAAGACATCTTTAAAAAAAAAATAATACTCACCTGTAAAATCTCCACCAATCCAGTGCAGCTGCCTGGTGCTCCCCTTTGGTCTTTGTGTACTTAAAGGGGTTATCCAACCCCTGAAATGCCCTCCCATATGCCCGGGTCCCCCACTTACCTCGCTCCCCTGCACCCACATCGCTTCTGAAGCCCGCGCGGCTGTCGCTGCATCTACCCGTCACGCAGATGAAAACATCCAGTGTCTGGAGGGCAGCCAATAGCAGGTGGTGACGGGGATGAGCCTCCCTAGCGTCACACGCGATGCTAGGGAGGCTCGTCCCTGTGACCACCTACTATTGGCTGTCCCCCCACACCCCTAATGCCAGTTGTGTTCATCCGCACAACGGGGAGATAGCGGCTGTGCGGGCTTCAGGAGTGACGCGTGTGCCGGGGAGCGAGCTAAGTACACTGCGTGTGAGGGGCCCTGGCAAGGAGGGAGGGGGCATTTCAGGGGTCGGATAACCCCTTTAAATGCAGCCATTTTGGTCTCACTTCATATGTTACTGATGCCATGTAGGTTGCCAGGCATGTCATCGCTGCAGCCAGGTAAACAAAGACACATGAGGGGGGCACCAGCGCTGGAGCGGAAGAAATTTTACAGGTGAGCAAGAGGTCCAGCAATTTTTTTTTTTTTTTAATTGTAAAAAACTCCTGTTTTATAGCAATGCGAACTATCACTAGACACAATAGGATGAACACTTACTGTACAATTAGAGGTTTATTTTCAAAGACAAAAGGCTTTGTTAGTTTCGCTGAAATGGCATGGTGCCTCGCGGTGGATTTCAGGACTAGTCCCAAGTCTCCTGATAACTTGTTTTCCTTCAGTTCTTCTACCTCCCACTGACCTAAAATAAAATCATATATATACATATAGAGTAAAATTATATAATTGACTATGGAAATTGCCATTTATAACAGTTAAAATACCCATAACCCATGTCCTTGTACTCTGACCCAATCATTGGGCGCTATTAGTAAATGTCATTACATGTACAGTACATGGCATCACTTTACCTCACAGTACTAGGAGAAAAGCTTGTATATCAGCAAAGTCTGGAACGTTTTTAAAAGGTTGGTGAGGAAACGAATGGGTCAGTATTTACTAGTATTAGCTTACTTCATTAGTCAAATCTGGCCAAATCTGAGACAAAAATATTCCAATGTCAGACTAACGAGAATGGACCTAATAGTCCAGCAATTGGCACACATGCAATGTCAGTGGCAATAGAGTACCCATATATCCTGGTAGTAGAGAGTGCATGTATGATTGGTAACACAATGGAACAAAACTGGTGAATAGCCGCTTTCGAGTCCTGGAAGATATATATTTTTACTTGGGGGTACTCAAAGGTAGCATCTTCCTGAATGTTGAAGAGGTGATTGAGCATAGAATAAAGAGCATAGAATATAATGGCAAAACAATAGAAACAGCTTTATTCATCTAAAAGGGCATCTGTCAGCAGATTTGTATCTATGACACCGGCTGACCTGTTACATGTGCACTTGGCAGCTGAAGGCATCTGTGTTGGTCCCATGTTCATATGCTGAGAAAAATGATGCTTTAATATATGCAAATGAGCCTATATCAGCAATGGGGGTGTTACTGTTACTCCTACAGGCTCAGCTCTCTCTGTAACTGCCGCGCCCCCTGCACTTTCATTGATAGGGTCATCACAGAAGAACGCTGAAGATGGACTCTCCTTGGCAATGACCAGTTACAATGTTGCTTAAGTAACACTATACCATGTTTTCCAGTGCAAAGAAACACATTTCCTAATCAAGTAAATTACAAAAATATTTACCATCCCTGCCCCTACACCATATTAATAATAAACCAAAACAACAGTTACACTTTAAAAATAAAAATAGTGACACCCTAGCCATTGCATAGGGTACTACCTCACAACTTGAAGCCTAAATGATCTCTAAGGCTGGGAACACACCTAGGCGTTTCTGAATCGCGCGTATGACGCGCGTTTTTGGATGCGCGTTCTTGTCACAAAAAAATGCGCGTCATACGCGCGATTCAGTGATTCTCCCCTATGGCAACATTGTCCATAGGCGCGTTAAAACGCCCCAAAGAAGCTCATGTACTTGTTTGGGCGTTGGGCGTTTTACAGCGCGTTCAAACGCGCTGTAAAACACCCAAATGTGAACCATGCCCATAGGGATGCATGGCTTTTCACATGTTGAGCGTTTTTCAGCGCGTATGAACGCGCTGAAAAACGCTTAGGTGTGTTCCCAGGGTAAAGGCAAACACTATCTTTCCTGAGGTTCCTCTTCAGTGCTCGGGCTCTCATCAAGCTCACTCAGGTCCCTTCTGGACGCCAGTCCTCTTGGGACAGACGACCAGCCTAATTCCAGCTGGCTCCTCCAAGACAAAAATAGCACTTCCCTGTGGTGAGCTCTCCCTTTGGAGAACTCCATCTGCACATTTCTTACCATCATATTTAGCTATGTCTTCATCGACATCTTCCTTCATGGTTTTAGAGAGGACCCACCTGGTGTTAAGAATAAGTCAGATTAATGCATTATTGGAAATAGTTTGCAGCTAATAGTCCGTGGTTTACTGTTTATTAACCCCTTAAGGACACAGCCATTTGTCATCTTCGTGACAGAGCCTATTTTTGCAAATCTGACATGTGTCACTTTATGTGGTAATAACTTTAGAATGCTTTTACTTATCCCAAGCCATTCTGAGATTGTTTCTCGTGACACATCATAATACATGTCAGTGGTAAATTTGAGTCAATATGTTTCACCTTAGTTATTTAAAAACAAACAAACAGAATTTACGGAAAATTTGGAAAAAAAATTATAAAATTAAAATTTTCTTCTCGCTTTTAAGACGGATAGTGATACCGCATAAAATAGTTATCAAATACCATTCCCCATATGTCTATTTTATGTTGGCATCATATTGTAAATGTTATTTTATTTTTTAGGACTTTAGAAGGCTTAGAATTTTAGAAGAACTTTTTAAGATAAGAAAATTTCCAAAACCCACTTTTTTAAGGACTAATTCAGTTATGAAGTCACTTTGTTGGGATTACATAGTAAAACCCACTCCTAAATAACCCTATTTTAGAAACTATATCCCTCAAATTATTCAAAACTGATTTTATAAACTTTATTAACCGAAAATGGAGGTGAAAAAAGAAAATGGAAGTGAAATTTCAGAATTTCACATTTTTTTTGCAGATTTTTCATTTTAATCAATTTTTCTTTTAAGGCAGCAAAACAAACCTTAATACTTATTACCCTGATTCTGCGGTTTACAGAAACACCTCATGTGGTTGTAAACTGCTGTATGGGCACACTGCAGAGCTCAGAAAGAAAGGAGCGCCATATGGTTTTTGGAGGGCAGATTTTAGTGGAATGGTTTTCGGGCACAATGTCACATTCAAAGAGTCTCTGAGGTACCTATAGAGTGGTAAAAAATGACCCCAAACTACACCCCTCAAGGAATTTATTGAATAGCGTACTGACTGCTTTGACCCCACAGGCGTTTCACAGAATTTAGAAACACTTGGTTGCTAACCACCTCAGCCCCCCTAGCTTAAACACCCTTAATGACCAGGCCACTTTTTACAACTCTGCACTACACTACTTTCACTGTTTATTGCTCCGTCATACAACTTATCACTAGAGATGAGCGAACTTTAAAAAAAAGTTCGGTGTTCGGGTTGTGGTAATCGCCGCATCCCGTTATGGATTCCACTACCGCACTATCGCGGCATATGGAATCCATAAGGGGCGGCTTCCAACAACCTGAACTGTTGAACAGCCGAAGGACCTGGGGTGACGTCACCGTCATGTGATCAGTGCAGGGGGCGTGGCTCAGAAACCTACATTTCTATATAAATTTTTCTATAAATTTATTGTTCTACATGTCTTTGATAAAAAAAATCCAATAACTGTATATTTACAAACTATGGTGCAAAAAATGAATTTCTGCATTTTGAAGCAGCTCTGACTTTCTGAGCACCTGTCATGTTTCTTCAGGTGCTAGAATGCCAGGATAGTATAAATACCCCCCAAATGACACCATTTTAGAAAGAAGACACCCCAAAGTATTCGCGGAGGGGCATGGTGAGTTCATGTATCATTTCATTTTTTTTCACAAGTTAGCGGAAAATGACACTTTCTGAGGAAAAGATAATAATAATAATAAAGTTTCCATTTCTGCTAACTTCTGGCAAGAAAAAATAAAATCTCCTACGGACTCACTATGCCCCGCAATGAATACCCTTGGGGTGTCTACTTTCCGAAATGGGGTCATTTGTGGGGTGTGTTTACTGTTCTGGCATTTTGGGTGGGGCTAAATTGTGAGCATCCCTGTAAAACCTAAAAGGTACTCATTGGAATTTGGGCCCTTTGCGCACCCAGGCTGCAAAAAAGTGTCACTCATGTGGTATCGCCGTACTCAGGAGAAGTAGGGCAATGTGTTTTGGGGTGTATTTTTACATATACCCATGTTGGGTGAGAGAAATATCTCTGTAAGTTGACAACTTTGTATAACATTTTTTAAAAAGTTGTCATTTACAGAGATATTTCTCACACCCAGCATGGGTATATGTAAAAATACACCCCAAAACACATTGCCCTACTTCTCCTGAGTACGGCGATACCACATGTGTGACACTTTTTTGCAGCCAAGATGCGCAAAGGGGCCCGAATTCCAATGAGTACCTTTAGGATTTCACAGGGCATTTTTTTTTTCTGTGAACTCGCCATGCCCCTCACCGAATACCTTGGGGTGTCTTCTTTCCAAAATGGGGTCACATGTGGGGTATTTATACTGCCCTGTCATTTTAGGGGTCCTAAAGCGTGAGAACCCAAATGCGTAAAAATGCCCTGTGAAATCCTATAGGTACCCCATTTTATAGCGACCCCATTTTAAAAAACACACCCCTCCCAGTAAGTACCAAGAGGTGTATTGAACATTTTGACAACAGATGTTCTGCAAAAATTAATTCACAGCATATGGTGCAAATTGCAATTTTTACAAATATATGCCATCTCGATGCTCAATGTGTTGTGCCCATTGAGTGCCACTGTGGAATGCATGCCCTCTTAATATTATCCCATGCCTCCTGGTTTTATAAACAACCTACATGTGGCTCATAATGATTGGTTCTAATTTGGGGCACATACAGCTTTTTGATCACTTTTTGTTTAGCTTTTTGGAAGCAGGATAAACAAAAGGCAGCAATTCGGTCACTGCTTTCTGGGCTTTGTTATTGCGGCGTACACCATGCAGAAAAAAAATGATGTTCTCTTTGTTCTGCTGGTCAGTACAATAACAAATATATCAATTTTATACATTTTTTTTATGGTCTTACTACTCTTACACAAAGCATTTTTTTAAAAAATACGGTTTTTGTGTCGCCATATTCTGAGAGCCAAATATTTTTAGTTTTTGTTTAGTTGTCTTGTGTGGGAGTTCATTTTTGGGGGATGAGTTGACATTTTTATGGGTACCATTTTGGGGTACATAGTACTTTTTGATCACATGCTATTACACTTTTTGGAAGGCAATGTGACCAAAAAAAGGCCATTTTGACACTGTATTTGACTTTTTTATGGTGTTCATCTGATGGGGTAGCTCATGTGCCATTTTAAAAGAGCTGGTTGTTACAGAGGCGGCAATACCCAATATTTTGTTTTTTGGGGTTTTATATTTGCAATATTACACAAACCATTATTTTTTATTTTGTTTTTGTGTTGCCATTTTTAGAGCCATATTTTTAGCTTTTTTGCCAATCTTATTGAAGGGGGCTCGTTTCATACAGGATGAGCTGACCTTTTAATTGGTACCATTTTAGCATACATAGTATTTTTGATCACTCGCTATTACACTGTTTGTAAAGCAATGTGACCAAAAAATGGTCATTTTGGCACAGATTTATTTATTTATATTTTTCTGGCGTTCATCTGAGGGGGTAGATCATGTGATATATTTATAGAGCCAGATGCGGGGTAGATCATGTAATATATTTATGGATGCGGCGATACCAAATACCGTAGGTCTTTTTTTTTTTTTTTTGTACATGGCTTGATTATCGTAAAGGGCGCTTTTTTTCCTTTTACTTGAAATTTCCAATTTTTTTTTATTGTGGGTTACTCTGCCTGCATCAGTGTTTTCACTGATGCTGGCGGATACAGCAAGGTCCCGGCTGTCAGTAACAGCCGGACCCCTGCCGGTGATCGCAACGGCACATGTGGGGAAGAGGGCTAACTACAGGATGAGAATGCTTGTCCTAATGCGGGAGGTACCCGCTGTTTAGGATGAGTATTCTCGTCCCGTGTCCCCAAAGAGTTAAAGGTAACCTGTCACCTCAAACAGCGGTCCTAAACCGCTGGCAGGACCTTCAAGACTACAGCAGCTGGATTCTGATCAAGTATATCTTACTAAATTCCGGTGCGGCAGTAGTAAGAAAATCGATGTTTAATCCACGGCTGGCGCGATTCTCTGCCCAGGCTTGAAGTCAAGGGGGCAGCGGCCTTCTTGCTTCAAGTCGCGGTAATCACGCCCCCTTCCCGCCCCTTTCGCTGTGACTGACAGCTGGCTGTTCTGAGAAGCCAACTGGCTGTTGGGCATAAGCGCTGTCAATCAAAGTGAAGGGGGCGGGAAGGGGGTGTGGTCACCGCAACTTGAAGCAAGAAGGCCGCTGCCCCCTTGACTTCAAGCCTGGGCAGAGAATCGCGCCAGCCGTGGATTAAACATTGATTTTCTTACTACTGCCGCACGGAATTTAGTAAGATATACTTGATCAGAATCCAGCTGCTGTAGTCTTGAAGGTCCTGCCGGAGGTTTAGGACCGCTGTTTGAGGTGACAGGGTCTCTTTAAAGAAGACCACAGCATACATTTTACAATGTACAATTAACCTGAAGAGAAGAGACAATGGCTTATCCGAAAGCCAATATGAAGCTTGGATTAACCACGAAGGGTTTGCTTCAAATGCGAATGGCCTGTCCGTGTGGATAATATGTTGAAGTTGAATGTCTCCTGCTGACAAGCGAACACTTTAACAGTGCACTATAAATGTCATAACGATTTCAATGGCATACTTGACTTGTGTCATTCCATCTCGAAAGATTGACCCATTCTTATCTATATTTGCCAGCATTTGTTCCTTGCAGATTCAGTATAAATCATGAGAGAAATAAATCTCTAAATTATTGACACATCACCTCCTTAGTACAACGTGATAAAACTACCGTACTTTTCCCACAAATTCCATATGTCAGTAAGAGAAGAACTCGTGACATGTCTCAGGTACATATAATCTATGGACACATATACTACATCAAATCTACATTTTGGAAGCCTGGGATAAAACTAGTAAACCTTAAAGAAATCACGACCCGCCACTCACATGTTGCTGGCAGATTGCGACCACATATTGCTACCAACTGGGCCACCAGTCTTTAAAACTTACTGCAATAGATGTTTTACCTGTAAATACAATTAAAAGTACAGCATATGACCATCGAAAGTAACATACCGATCCAAAGATCCATCATCAAATGTCTCAGAGAAGTACACTTCACCACTGGGCACAGGTGTCTGGTACATAACCTGGTATGGACAAAATAATACTTGTTATAGGGAGCCACACGATTCACGAGTAACTAGTTCTACATATTTATGAAGAGTACTGGTGGACAGCATGTTACTTTCTGAGAAACCTTTCAGAGGACCAGTATGTGAGCAGATATATTGGGAAGAATCTTCACAGCTCGGGAAATTTTCAAGTACATGAATCTATGAAACTTGTCAAGTTATTAACAGGTGATCTTTTGAGTGTTGCTAACAGTTTACAGATAAAGGGCATGGACATTCTCCACAAACTCTCAAACTTTACTTACCTCATCCATTTAAGCGTGAAGAGGCTGCCGCAGTCATTTTGATTGAAGGTCCCACTCAAAATCTTGTGCGCGGTAACATATGACATCACCACGCCGACCAGCCTGATGATGTCATTACGTGCTGCACGAGATATTTCGCGTGGGATCCTCAATCAAGATGGCCGAGGTGGCCTCTTTGCGCTCAACTGGATGAGGTGAGGTTTTTTTTTAACCGATTAACCCCTCAAATCCCTAATTTTTATCAGCGATGAACGCAGCATCTGAGGGGTTCAATGACGTGGGGGAGGCTAAAATCACTGAAGTAAGTCATCACTAAGCGAATTTCTTTGTGAAGTTCGAAGAAGCCCCTGAAGGAAAGTTTTGTAAACTTCGCTCATCTCAACTGGCAACCATGAAGAACACCACCATAGAAACATCAGTCTACCATAAACCTCCAGGTCACCCAGCCTACCTAAGATGGGACAGCCTCCATCCGGAACACACAAAAGGATCCATCATTTGCAGCCAAGCCATGCAATATATCCGGATCTGCTCAGACACTGAAGACCAAAAACATCTGCCGACACTGAGCAAAACATTTCTACGAGGATACTGCTCCCTGATGATAGACAGATCCACAGAGTCACAAGGAATCCAAGAAGCAGCCTCTTCAATTACAAACAAAAAGAAGACCCCTTGTGGTCACCTACCACCCCAGAACGAACATTTTGAGGAGAATTGCTAACGATCTCCAACCAATATTAAAGAGGACCTTTCACTGGTACTGACGTTACAATATTAGTACTTGGCAGTGTAGGGCTTTATTAGTAGATGTCAGGGATTCTTTTTTTTGGCCCCCCGTTGACATTTGCCGCCCTGTATGCTAATTAATAGCATCGGTTTCTCAAGGGACAGTCCCCTCTCCCTGGCTGTGAGCTGCCCAATCGCAGTGGAGAGCGTTACAGCCAGGAAAGGGGACCGCCCCTTGAGAAACACGGCCGTCTCTTCCTCCCTGTACCGATGCTACTAATTAGCATACAGGGAGGCAGGAGTGAACGGAGGACACAGCGGGGAAACGTAGCAGCACATCTACCAATCTGGCCCTACACTGCCAGGTACTCATATTGTAATGCGAGGACAAATGAAAGGTCCTCAAGATAAAATACTGAAACACTTTTTCCAACATCGACCTCTCCTCTCTTAAGAAATCTCATAGTCAGAAGTGCCCTGTCAACACCATCAGAGATGGGCACATTCCCCTGTAACAGTGAAATATGCAAAACCAGTAGCCACGTCTTATAAACAGACCCCGTCCACATGCCAGCACACAACAGGACTACAAAATCACTGGCACTTTCTCCTGGGCATCAGTGGTGTACATGATACAATGCACAAAGTGCCCCAGTGACGCCATCTATATTAAAGAAACCATGCAGAATCTCAGCTCAAGGATGAATTTACACAGGCACACAACAAAGGAAAAACTGCACACACCTCTGGACCAGACCACAGTATCATGGGCTTCAAGGTCTTACTACTGAAGGGCAAATTTAAAACCAGCAGGGAGAGAAAGATCTGGGAATTCAATCTGATCACATTGCAATCACTGGATCTATGCCCCATTACATGGACACCCTTTCTCCCCCTCCCCATTAGACTGACTCCGTATCTTCTTGATTCCTGAAGGGCCCTTTAACGGGACGAGAATCGTATAGATCATCGCTAACAAGCGTCTATAGTACCGCTCGTTAGCGATGATCTGGCGGTGTAAATGTACCACTGATTACCCGATGAACGAGCAAAACCTTGTTCATCGGGTAATTAGATCGTTTGTGCGAATACAAAAATCCTCGTTTACCGGCAGCAGATAGTGCTGTGTGAACACAATCTGCTGCCGGCAGACAAGTCGTCAGTATGGGGAAGAGCGATGGCATGAGTGATCGTCCACCCCATACTCTGGAAGAGATTGCTGCATTCCACCAGCGATCAGCAGATTGTCGGGAAGAATTCCTGTTTTATTCCCGACAAACAATCTGCAGTAATATCGTCCCATGTAAAGGGAACTTAACTTTTAACCCCTATCGCCTGTCCATCTGTAACAATAACTGCAATTTTCTTGCTCTCTTAGCCCTCATTCAGACATCAGTGTTTGGTCAGTGATTTTCCCCAGTGATTGTGAGCCCAAACCAGGATTGGAGCCTCCACAGACATAAGGTATAAGGGAAAGATCTGCTCCTGTTCTGCGTTTAGAGCCTGATCTGGTTTTGGCTCAAAACGTGCGAATAAAGCCATATCTTAATGATGTATCATGTCATGTACAAATGTCTGTAACATCATTTAAGTGTTGTGCTTTTCTCACAGTCATTCATTTGTATGCCTGATAAAGGAGGTTCTGTGCTCTGAAAGCTTGAAAACAAAATTTTTTGGTTAGGTATCACTGCTATAATACTTTTGTCATTTTTAAAGAGGACCTGCCCCCCCCCAAGGGTTCAGAGGGGTGGTAACTAGTTGGGGGGTGTACCTGCACTGACTCACTCTATCCAATCAGTGCTGCCATTTTCAGACTGTGCAGGTACACACCCCCAACTGATTACCACCCCTCTGTACCCTTACTGCTGACTGCTAGCAATTCATTCATAACTTCTAGTAGAAATAATAAAGGAATAACACAACATAGAGACATAAGAATAGATGCCACAGAATTGTTATTATATGGTGAATACATGTGGCTATTAAAACAGGCATGTCAGGAGCGGTGACAGGTCCTGTTTAACACAAAAGTATTTAACATCACATACATTGTTCTGGCTAACACGGTACCACACTATTCAGACCCAGATCTACTCATTCTGTAGATGGCGTAAGCTTAGAACTTCGGCAGTCTAGACCTGCACCAGAATTATCAGAGGGTCTCAGGCTGGATGATAAATCTGGTGCAGGGATAGTCACTTTTCGTTGGTTGGCTTACTCTGGGAAAGAATTTTACACCAGAAACGTGGTGCAGTTGGGGAACATAATGGTGCAACTTAGGCCCCAACCCTTTTGGAGCATGTCGGAAAAAAGTGTAGAAACCCTAGTTGTGCCACTTTGCAAGCAGATTTTAGGCGCCAATTTAATAAATCTGGGCCACAGTGTAGAAAATATGCAGCTCCTACCTCTAAATAACTCTTATGCTTTTCTCCATTGGTTTCTGTGGTGTCTATCACATCATCCTCATTATCCTCTTCTTTGTCACTGACTTCTGCAGTTGTCAAGCAAACAAGAAACAGGGCCAGACATGTCCATCTCCACTCTGGCTGCATTCTAAGGCCCTGGAAGCACCAAACACAGAAGACGTGAGGAGCACTGCTGACCGCTCAAATACACAGAGCATGTACTTCACATACACAGAGTATGTACATCACATACACAGAGCATGTACTTCACATACACAGAGCATGTACATCACATACACAGAGCATGTACATCACATACACAGAGTATGTACTTACCATACACAGAGCATGTACTTACCACTTCAAACAAACTATTTCACACAGAACTAGGGTCCATTTACACGTCTTCAATTTTGCGGAACGGGTGTGGACCCATTCATTTTCAATGGGGCCGCAAAAGATGCGGACAGCACAAAGTGTGCTGTCCGCCTCCGCACTTGGTTACGCTCCTCCGCAAAAAAATAGAACATGTCCTATTCTTGTCCGCAATTGCGGACAAGAATAGGCATTTTCTACGAGAGAACTGGCCATGTGCTTTCCGTGTTTTGGGGATCAGCAAAACACTTATGGACGTGTGAATGGACCCTTATAAAACAATTTCTAGGCTTTATGCAACAGCACATATAATAACATATGACGCATTGTCATGTCCACTTGGTTTGATGAAACACTCATGGTCTATAGCCTCGGCTTGTACAGACCTTGTGTAGTCCCCTGTCTTTACTACGCTCTAAATGAGTAGTTTGAAATTTGTAAGACTGGGTTCACACCAGCGCTATCAAGTTCCATAATTATGTGTGCAGAACAACAGAAATAACAGGAGTGTGGGATCCAGAACATAACTGAACCGAACAGGCCCCACCGACTATAATGGGGTCTATTTGGTTTCCGTCCAGGAGTTCGGTTATTTTAGCAGAAAACGTCCTACGGGGCTTTTATTTTTACAAAATTTGCGATGAAGGCTCCAAACTGCATCTCTGATACAGGTGTGGACTTAGCCTACTGGCTCAAGTGACTTGATTCCTGATACAAGGCAAGGTATCAGATATTGTAAAAATTCTGATCATAATCTCCAGATATGATATCTGCAAATATAGGTCTTGAATTGACTTTGGAATCTTCTCCATTCATCTCTCTCTTCCCTTTTTTATTTTTCTATTTTTTCTTTGTTCCTTTTTTCTTATATGTTTGTGTTTATCTCAGGGCTGTGGAGTCGGTAGATAAATTGTCCGACTCCGACTCCTCAGATTTTGAAACTTCCGACTCCGACTCCTCTGTATTTAATATGCAAATACGAAGCTGTTCCACCAAGTTCTTCTAATCTCCTCTAGCACAGAGAGGTAGTTGAGCAGAAGCTGCTGCCTTCTCCTTTGTATGCTGATCTTCTGCTGAAGATAGAGCAGTGGGAGGATCCAGGAAGGGGCAGGGGAAGGGGCATTTATTTTAAAACATGATTTTCCTAGTAGAATCCCATAGTCATGTTTAAAATTTAAGCTAACAATCTGAGTTTACATGTTTTATAGCCTTAGCTGAATGATAGCAGTTTTTCAAATGGTTTACAGCTTCAGTCTTGAACTATTGACTATCCATTCCCTTCACTTATACAAGTGTCTCCAGTCCTTAATCAGTTATCAGTGAGAGGCTAGGATAACCATGGGTTCCCTGTAACAGCAGACCACAAGACAATGGAAAGTGTAAGTATTGCCGCTCCTTAAAGGGACACTGACAGGCTGATTTTCCAGCTAAAGATATATATATACTGGTATTCATCAGAGAATTAGGAATAAAACTATACTAATGTTACCCCAGTTAAGCTGTACTTGTGTTTAAAAACATTTTAATCTGTATGCAAATTCACTATCTTTGTGCCCAATGGGGCAGCGTCTCCTGCGGCTTTGTGCCCAGCCGCGCCGAGTACAGCTTCCCAGCGCTGTTCCCCTCGTTATTATTCACTGCACTGGCCTTTTTTCAGGCTAGCCGAGCGCTGAATTCCTGCGCAGGCGCACGTGTAGAGTGCTGGCAGCAGCCTCGTCTGGCTATGCTGAGGCTGTGCCAGCTTTCTCTCTTCCTCCTCGCTACCTAGTCCTGTCTAGTGCTGCCAGTACTCTACATGTGCGCCTGCCCTTGGGCACAAAGGTAGAGAATTTGCATATTGATTAAAACGTTTTTAAACACAAGTAAACCTCAACTGGGGGTAACAGTCGTCTAGTTGTATTCCTGATCCTCTGATGAATACCAGCAGATATATCTTTAGCCGGTAAATCAGCCTGTCAGTGTCCCTTTAACTGCATAGTAAAGCATATGAAAAGCATGCTTCTTCACGGTCACTTAACGTCTTTGTTTAGCGTAACGTGACGCACTGCATGCATTGGCCTTTATTCTTACAGTAGAGAAGTAATTAATTATAACTTTATCTGAATTGGGACATTTAAACCTGCTTTTATTTTATTCCAATTTTTTTTTATTCCAATTTAAATCTAGTAGGAGTTGGAGTCGGAGTCAGTCCATTTTTTGCCGACTCCGACTCCAGGTACCCAAAATTGCCTCCGACTCCGACTCCTCGACTCCGACTCCACAGCCCTGGTTTATCTTTTTCCCATGTTCTTTGCCATTTCCAGCCTGAGCTTTGGAGCCATAAGCACTGGTGTAACAGCTAACCTTCCCATTTTTCCTGGTTGCGCTGTAAATGGACACAGTTTTTGACCTTTATAGAGATACTATAAATAATATCAATCAATGTGCTTAAAAAATACCATCCTGAGCAGCTCTAATATCAATGCCCACCCTGACCAGCCCAAACCTGGCCCTCCTGACATTCCTTCTGATAAGCATCCTCAAGCGTTGTGTACACTAAAATAGCTTGAGGAAAGCTTTACACTTTGGACAATCCCTACTTGTTAAAAAGCTCCCTTGACAATAATCTGATTAACTCTAATCTGTGAGAAAACCTGGGATGATTTTTCTGGCGTACAAAGCTTGCAATTTTTTAGTGCAACAGGCATTTTGTACAAGAATTTGCAACTGACTACGATTTTCTCCTGCTCAAGTAAATGGGAATGAGCAGAAGGGATGGAGCCTGCTCTGACATTTCACATTTACTTTAATGTATGCCACCATAGCTGGCATAGACTTCAGTTTGTGGCACATAGACAGCACAAGGTGACACATTTATTAACCCCTTAAGGACCAGGCCATTTTTTGCAAATCTGACCAGTGTCACTTTATGTGGCGATAACTTTAAAATGCTTCTACATATGCAGGCAATTCTGAGAATGTTTTTTCGTCACATATTGTACTTCATGACAGTGGTAAAATGAAGTCGAAAAATTTCATTTTTATTAAAAAAAAATACAAAATCTCCCAAAAATTTGGAAAAATTAGCAATTTTCCAAGTTTCAATTTCTCTACTTCTATAATACATAGTAATACCGCCCAAAAAAAAGTTATTGATTTACATTCCCCATATGTCTACTTCATGTATTGATTATTTTGGGAATCCCATTTCATTTTTTGGGACGTTACAAGGCTTAGAAGATTAGACGCAAATCTTGAAATTTTTCAGAAATTTTCAAAAACCCACTTTTTAGGGACCAGTTCAGGTCTGAAGTCACTTTGTGAGGCTTACATAATAGAAACCATCCAAAAATGACCCCATTCTAGAAACTACACCCCTCAAGGTATTCAAAACAGATTTTACAAACGTCATTAACCCTTTAGGTGTTCCACAAAAGTTAGTGGCAAATGGAGATCAAATTTCAGAATTTAAATTTTTTGGAAAATTTTCCATTTTAATCAATTTTTTCCAGTAACAAAGCAAGGGTTAATAGCCAAACAAAACTCAATATTTATTGCCCCGATTCTGTAGTTTGCAGAAACACCACATATGTGGGCGTAAACTGCTGTAATGGCCAAACGGCAGGGCGCAGGGTGCATGTAATTACACTGAGTTATTCAATAAAATGTATCTATAAAACGCCGTCTGCTTATTTCTTTGTCCTGTTTACTGAGACGGTCGCACATGCTCAGTTCCATCCTTAAACTGCCTCCTGAGTTGTGATAGGGAGATAGCTGAAGCAGAATGAACACGCCCCCTTAGCTGCAGCAGAGAAGACACTCCCTTGAGCTGTCAGCTTGATATAAAACTAGCAAAGCAATTCATGGAGAGATCTCTGGATCCATGTGAGGTACAGGCCTGGTTCTGGCTTTGTTAGAAAGAGATTGTCTTGTAGTAGATTTTTATCATTTTTATTTTTTACATTAATCATGGGATAACCCCTTTAAGAGACATGCAACTCTCTATAAATTAGGCACACCTTCCTACAACTTCCTGTATGAAATACCACTCCTAAAATAATGAACACTTAGTAAGTTCTAGGCATACCTGTAGTTAATATGTGGAAATTCTGGGAACTAAAGTTTTTTGATGTGTATAAGAATAGGAAAAATAAAATTCCATATAAGCCAAAGCTTGATTTAACATGCCCTCAAAAAACAGATGAGAGATGTAATCCCAAGTGAATATTTCAGTGTTCTGGGAGCCTGATTATTAGTGTTGCTATAATTACTGCACAGTACTACCGCCACCAGCATCCATCGTTTATGCCTTACTAATTGCTGTTGATCACAAATCATCCAACTCTCTAGGTATCAAGCTGGACTCCGGAGAGTACACGATGGATGATCAGAAAAGACCCATCACCTACATTTGTACACATTGTACGTCTTTAGGTGGTAAAAGCATTACTTGTATACCTGTTCCTTCACTTCTTCTGTTCATCAGGGTTAGGCCTCTTTCACACTTGCGTTCTGAGGATATGGCGGGCACTTCCATCCCGCCGGATCCGTCAGAACGCAAGTCGCCTGAAAGCATTAGAAGACTGATCAGTATCCTGATCAGTCTTCGAAATGCTTTGAGGTTACTATGGCAGCCAGGACGCTATTAAAGTCCTGGTTGCCATAGTAGTAGTGGGGAGCGGGGTAGCAGTATACTTACAGTCCGTGCGGCTCCCGGGGCGCTCCAGAATGACGTCAGAGTGCCCCATGCGCATGGATCACGTGATCCATGCGTGTAGGGCGCCTGACGTCACTCTGGAGCGCCCGGGAGCCGCACTGGATAGTAAGTATACTGCTCCCCGCTCCCACTACACTTTACCATGGCAGCCGGGACTTTAGCGTCCTGGCTGCCATGGTAACCATTGAGAAAAAGCTAAACATCAGATCCGCGATGCGCGAACGGCGTTACTTAGGCTGGATCCGGATTAATGCCTTTCAATGGGCATTAATTCCGGATCCGGCCTTGCGGCAAGTGTTCAGGATTTTTGGCCGGAGCAAAAAGCGCAGCATGCTGCGGTATTTTCTCCGGCCAAACAACGTTCTGGTCCTGAACGGAAGACATCCTGATGCATCCTGAACGGATTTCTCTCCATTCAGAATGCATTGGGATAATCCTGATCAGTATCTTTCCGGCATAGAGCCCCGACGACGGAACTCTATGCCGGAAAACAAAAACGCAAGTGTGAAAGAGCCCTTAGGCCTCTTGCACACGACAGTATTTTGCGGACCATATACTGGCAGTTTTTTTAGTTCAGTATCCTGACAGTATACTAAACCACTCACTTCAATGGGTCTGCAAAAAATACTGAAGTGTCTCCGTATGCCTTCTGTTATTCCGTTCCGTTTATATATAGAACATGTCCTATTCTTGTCCGCAAATCAAGTTCAGTGGCTCCATTCAAGTCAATGGGTCCGCAAAAAAACGGACAGGAAGGCATCCGTATGTCTTCTGTATCCGTTCCGTTTTTGCTGAACAAGCTATTGAAAATTTAAAGCCCAGCCCAATTTTTATTATGGAATTAGTGTATACTGTATATGCCATACGGAAAAACGGAACAGAACAACGGAACCGAAACGGAAACACAACGGAAGCAAAAAACTGAAAAACGGATCCGTTATAAACGGACCGCAAAACACTGAAAAAGCCATACGGTCGTGTGCAAGAGGCCTTAGGCCTCATGCACACAAACATATTTTCTTTCCGTGTCCGTTTCGGGGTTTTTTTGCGGACCGTATCCGGAGCCATTCATTTGAATGGGTTCTCAAAAAAAACAGAAGGTACTCCGTGTACATACCGTTTCCGTATTTCCGTTCCGCCAAAAAATAGAACATGTCCTATTATTGTCCACATTACGTCCGTGTGCATTCCGTATTTTGCGGAATGGAACAGCTTAGTAGCAAATCTGTGGAAGGAAGTATGGCGGAAGACCTGTCCACAGTTACAGTCATGCAGGAAAAGTATAGATTTACACTCCTTACATTTTCTGCTAACTGCATTAACCCTTTCAGAACCTGGCCAATTTTCATTTTCTCTTCCCCAGCTTTCAAGAGCCATAACGTTTGTACATTTCCATTCTAATTGCTGTATGAGGGCATGTTTTTGCAAGCTGAATTTTTTAAGGCAGCATTCAATTTACCATATCTTGCATTAGAAAAAAAGGGAAACATTCCTTTGTGGGGTGAAATTAAAAACAAAAACGCAATTCTACTATTGTGCTTTGAGTTTTGTTTTTATGGTGGTGTGCTAGATAGGACATGATGGCCTTATTCTGTGCACCAGAATTATTATAGCAATACCAAATTTGTATAGTTGTATATAATTTTACTACTTTTAGACAAATAAAAATATTTGAAAAACAATTATTTTTGTTTGCATCACTGCATTCTGACGCCTATCATTTTTATATATCTTTCTACAGAGCTTTATAGTACTTGTTTTATTTATTGGTACCATTTTGGGATACATATAACTATTAGATCAATCTTTTTCCATTTTTTTCCAGGGGCAAAGTGACTAAAAATTGTCAATTTGTGCATTTTGATTTTTCTTCCATTACAGCGTTAACTGTACAGGATAAATTCTTACGTTTTTTTTTACTATTTCAGATATTTTTGGATGCAACAATAACACGTCTATTTTATTTATCATTTATTTTTATATGTAAAATTGGTAAAGGGGTGTGGGTTTTTAATTCCTTTAGTTTTTTAAACATTTTTAAAAACATTTTGTTTTTAGATCTCCTAGGGAAAACTGCAGCTCTCCAGCTGTTGCAAAACTACAACTCCCAGCATGCAAAGACTGCTTACAGCTATCAGCCTACAGCAGGGCATGGTAGGAGTTGTAGTTTTACAGCAGCTGGAGAGCTGCAGTTTGCCCATCTCTGTTAGGGGACTTGAAAAAGTGATTATTCCATCACTTATACCGCAGGCTGCAATAGTATACTACTGCAGTCTATGGGAATTCTCCATACTTCCTATTAAAGAGGTTTTTATATTCATGGATAACTCATTAATATCTGATCGGCCAGCATCTGAACTACACAGCTCTGTCCATTGTGTATAGTGGACGGTGTTGGTTACTGCAGCATAAGTGCCACTGCAGTGCCCAGCTCCATCCACTACACCATGGATGGCGCTATGTACTGTATTTCCAGCACCGACTTATGGCACTGGAGCTACTCCTTTAAAGACTCCCATTATAGGGTAAGATAAGACATAAGATGCTAACAGGAAGTCCTTCCTATGGCTCATCCTTAGGACAGGCCATTAAGTTCCGATCGACAAGGGTCTGACACTTGTAAACCCTGTGTATAGAGGATAACTTGTACCTACCACAATACCCCTTTAACTTACAGCCTTTTCTTTCTGCTTTACAGGGAATCTGTCATGGAGCTGCCCAGACGCCTCAATCCGTAGCCCTTATCTGTGATGTTTTGATTCGCGCAACAGGGGATGCAGTGGCGGCCGTGCAGGGATCAGGATCTACTCGGTATTAGGGAGCAGGGTAAGTATAACCTATTTAAGGTGCCCGGGCATTGGAGGGGGTCATTATAGGGCTTGGAAAACTCCTCAACCCTAAAGACTTATTTCCCTGCAGGTTTGAATTACCGCAGTGAATTGATGACATTTTACTAGCTGATATTTTTTATCTCATTCATATTAAGAACACGGTACACAATGGTTTAGGCTTTTTATTATTTTCTTGCTTCTGGTCATCTTTAATATGCTTGCATTGTTATTTACTAAACTGTGATGCTGTGTATGGGGCTGCCCAGCCGTCCTCATGAATTAGTCCGTATCTGTGCTGATTGTGTGCACACTATGGTGGGCTGGCTCGCCCCATATAGAAGCATCAGATCAGATGACAGATGCAATTTATTACAATAAAGGATTAACTTTTGTTCTACAACACGCTGTATTCCTTTTCTACTTTCAGATCGCTTTTTGCTAAGGATGTGAACAAGCCTTGAGTCCGTGCAGTGACCTTTTTGAGGACTCCAAAATCTGGTGCTGGATCACATTTTCTCTATAAAAAATAGTCTGCGGATATAGTGAAAGTGAAGTCTGTAAAACCAAAACTGTTGAAAATGTTTAATAAAGACCAATTGAAAAAATATCTTTTAGCCCAATTTGAGTTAAATAAAATGTTAAAAAAAAAAGTGTCCCAAAAGGTACCCATAGCCTTAAACCCTTCCCAGCATTTGACGTAATAGTACGTCACAACAGAAAGTGACTTCCCGCAAATTGATGTACTATTACGTCATGCTGATTGGGCCGAACTGGAGCTGTGCTTGCCCGATCAGTGCCTGACAGTTGGGACCCCGCTGCATCTGCCGGGCATTGCTGTAAATGCTGATGCCGGTGGATTAACTCCTTGTATGCCACAATCAATGCTGACTGCGGCATATACGAGGTTTCGTAGAGGGAGGGGGCTCTGTCTCCCCACTGGACCTTCGTGCTGTGATGACGGGTGGGGGGGGGGGGGCTTGTGGCAGCCATGGCAACATCAGGGCTCGCAAAGGCCTCAGGGTGTGCCATATAACTAAGCCTATAAGGCCCATTCCCAAGGCTGAGTTTCATAGGCACATTGTCAAGCCCCGTCCACATTTCCATTTTTCACTGTCGTGGAAAATGCGGACAGCATATGTACCCATTGATTCATTGATTTGAATGTGTCTGTTCACACATCAGTATTTTTTGCTTAATGTGGGTCAGTAAAAAAATCATGGAGACATAAACTACTTTGGTCGGTCATGCGGACCAAACATGCCCATTGAAGTAAATGGGTCAGTGACATTCACGGACGACATCTGTGTTGCGTCCGTGTTTTACTGAAGACTGATATATTGGAACACGGATGACACACGGAGGGCAAAAATGGACACACCGACCAAACACTGATCCTTAAAGGGCTTCTGTTACCCCCCAAATGTCTTTTTTTTGGGGGGGGCTCACTAAAATGCTTATAGGGCTATTATACTAAACATATTGTTGTTAACTTTTTATGTAGGTTAATTTCGCTAGAAAACGCTATTTTATAATATGTAAATTACCTTGCTACCAGCAAGTAGGGCGGTTACTTGTTGGTAGCCGCCGCATCCTGCTTTCAAAAAAACGCCCCCTCCTGCGGTTGATTGACAGGGCCAGCGAGCGCTCTCCTCCTCCGGCTGGCCCTGTCTCCGTTCGAAATCTCGCGCCTGCGCCGTACCGTTCTTCAGTCGGCGCAGGCACACTGAGAGGAGTACACTCACTCAGCCGCTCCTTTCCTCAGTGCGCCTGCGCCGATGACGTCACAGCTACACCCGGAAGAGAAGAGGCCGGCGTCTTTACAGTAAAAAAGTGCCCCTTTTACCTTTATCAAGACATTTTTAATTAAAAAAATATATATATACGGTATATATATATACAGACATATTAGGTATCACCATTTCTGTAACGACCATTTCTAAAAATATCACATGAACTATGCCACCAGGTGAACGCCATAAAAGAAAAGAAAAACTTGCCCCAAAAAAGTGCAATATCGTCCGATCAAAAAATCCAAAACCGTACCAATAAAAATGTCAACTCTTCGCACAAAAGATGAGGCCCCACACAAGACAATTGGCAGAAAAATAAAAAAAAACTAAAAAAAAAAAATGACTTTTAAAAACATGGATTTTTCCCCCAAAAGATGCTTAGTGTAAAACTGAAACAACCTGCTCTATAAAAATAACATGATCTTTTAAGTGAACGCTGTAAAAAAAACTATAAATAAGAACGGTGCCAGAACAGTCATTTTTTGTTACCTTGCCTCACAAAAAGTGTAAAATCGAGTAATCAAAAAAGTCATATGTACCCAAAAATAGTACCAATAAAACTGTCACATTATCCCAAATCGGATCACTTTTTTGGAAGGAAAATTTTTTGGGGGGATATTGCTAATATATTAATTATATGGGACATTAATAATAATGAAATTTACTTAAATGTCACTTCCCAGTTTTCTGATACATCCATTAATGCAGGGCTGTCGTGTGAACAGTTCCCTATTCAGAAAAGAGAATGCTGGAAATTCTGTCTAATTCCTTATGGAGAATTACTGCAAGTACACCACAGTTGTTCAGATGACACGTCATTTACACCCTTCACCGAGTCGTCTTTGTTGTGGAATAGACTGCAGAAATGAGGTTACCCGGAATGGCTCAGGCTACTTTCACATTAGCGTTTTTTAATTCCGCTATTTAGATCCGTCATAGGATCTGAATAGCAGAAGAAAACCATTCAGTTTTGTCTCCATTCATTGTCAATTAGGACAAAACTGAACACAACGAAACGGAATGCTAATGCATTCCGTTCCGTCCCCATCACGGACAGAATAACGTTGCAAGCAGCGTCTTTCTGTCCGCGATGTGGTGCAGAGCAAGGCGGATCCATCCTGACACACAATGTAAGTCAATGGGGACGGATCCGTTTTCTGCAACACAATAGAAAACGGATCCGCCCCCCATTGATTTTCAATGGTGTTCATGACGGATCCGTCATGGCTATAGAAGACATAATACAACCCGATCCGTTCATGACGGATAAATGCGGTTGTATTATTGTAACAGAAGCGTTTTTGCAGATCCATGACGGATCCGCAAAAAAGGCTAACGTGAAAGTAGCCAAGATAGACAGGAACACTCTATTGAATTCATCCTGAGCGGAGAGTCTGCTACCATTACTGATACTAAGCCAGTTACATCTGTGACAACTCTTAGGAACCAGTACTGTAAAATGAGAAACATCGTCAATAGATATCTATCCATGTTGGAACAGGACAAAGGACTTCGTGATGTGTTGTCAGGGGGTGTGAGATTTGTGTCAAGGCTCCTGACTTTCACCAAGTCTCTTTCTTGACACAAACTCTACAATCCAACCATGGCTAAAATCTGTAGGGTCAAACAAATGTGGCCATAAGATCTGCAAAGTATGCCCCTTTGTGAACAGGTCCCCACAATTCACTTCACGTACAAGTGTTCTATATGCCAGTGGTCAGCAACCTTCGGCACTCCAGCTGCTGTGAAACCACAACTCCCAGCATCCACACTTGCTTGGATGTTTTTTAACTCTCATAGAAGTGAAAGGAGGATTCTGGGAGTTGTAGTCTTAGAACATCTGGAGTGCCGGAGGTTGCTGATCTCTGCTATATGCACTTAACATGAGTTGTGTCCCAATTCATATATATCTATACAGATTAATGTAATGCGTCATAAACATTATGAAGGACACACATCTAATGCCCTGAAGGAGCACATACGCCACCATTTATCAGAAAGAGTGGACATTTCTGCCTCGTCCAGACATTTCAGGGAGGTACACTGTGGCAAGGTATTGAAAGGGTCTGAAAACCCCATAGAGGGGGGATTCCGCAAAGAATTTGTTCAATAAGGAGACACTATGGATTTTTCTATTACATACAGTACTAGGGTTCCTGAAGGTCTAAATCAGAGGCTCGATCTGATCTGTTGCTAATAAGAACTGCAGCCATTTAATGCTATGTTTTTATTTCCTTCCAGTACACTTGGGGTTAAAGGGCTTGTCTCATCATGGACAATGGGGGCATATCGCTAGGACGGAACTGCCTGCTGGAATCCAACAACGCGAGTGTGAAAGTACCCCAAGTAAAAGAATTCCAGAGTTTATTTGCAAAAAATGGCCTGGTCAGGAAGGTGAAAACTGGCCCAGGGTATAAGTGGTTAAATACAAGTATTTCTGCGTTTTGTCATTGAAGGCGTGTGAATGAAATGTATCATACTTGTAATACACATCTGATGCTGTTTAGAAAGGACATACCAGATACACCAGGCATCCTCAAACTGCGGCCCTCCAGCTGTTGCAAAACTACAACTCCCAGCATGCCCGATCAGCATACAGCAGGGCATTGTGGGAGGTGTTGTTTTACAACAGCTGGAGGGCCGCAGTTTGAGGATGCCTGAGATACACACTCTGCCATGTATACATGGTGAGGAATCCCGGAGGCTCCTTCTGGGCTTTCACCTGGTGTCGCTTAGCAGCAGCGTCCCACCTTGGGGGTTTGTGCAACCAAGTGCAGAGGTTCATCAGCTAATGTGAGGGAGAGGGCAGTAATTCAGCTCCCCCCCTAGCATAAATACCATATATCCTAAGTGTATCCTCGGCTACAAAACCCTGGCGTCTTGGCTTCCAAAGTGTCCATGATGAATTTGACATTTCTACTGAATTAGGTAGGCCTCTTGCACACAGTCGTTCCGTGCACTGGGGACTGCAATTTGCATTTGCATCAACTTGAATGGGTCCGTGATTCATCCGCAGCGTAAAAAAAGAAGTTCTTCCGTGGGGTTCCGTGCCTCCGCTCCGCACCGCAGCTCCGGACTGCGGGCCCAATCAAGAGCAACGTCCGTGTGCATGAGGCCTTATGGTGAACCTGTCAGTTTTCTGCTTGTCTTTAACCCTGGGTTCACACCTGAGCGTTTCTGAGACGCGCGTTTTACGTGCGTATTTGTCGTGCGTTTTACGCGCGTTTTTGTGCGCGTTTTTGGCAATAGTAAACATGCGTTTTAATAGTAAATGCGTCGGGCGTTTTTCAGCGCGTTAGAACACGCTGTAAAACGCGAAATGTGAACCAGTCCCATAGGGAAGCATTGGTTTGCATCGGTTATGCGTTTTACAGCGTGTTCGAACGCGCTGTAAAACGCGCAAGTGTGAACTGAGGGTAATGGATAAAATAATGCAGCTTAATTTAACCCCTAAGCGCTATTTGATGTGTATACTCGTCATCGAGCACTGCTACTTGGCGCTCCATGACGAGTATACACGTCATGGCATTAAACTGTCACCATGTCTGCGGACATCGTGACAGCGCTGAGACCCCGGCTGTTACACACAGCCAGGGGTCTCAGATAACGGCCCGGGACCAATGTGGGCAGTCCCGGGCTGGCTAAAGGGTTCTGATCCCCACAGTCCGTGGCTGTGGGGAACAGAACCTTGTACAATATATATAGATATTGTTTTTTATGACCCCCCGCGCAGCTCCTGATGTGCCCAATTTCAGGATGGCTGAGCAGGCGCGTGATCCCCCATCCCCCAATTTCAGGATGGCCAGAGCGGTTGAATCGGCACCGATGTTAGCCGTTTAACCCCTTCCATGCCATGGACCGCTGTATGGAAAGGGTTAACAGGGAGGGAGCTCCCTCCCTCTCCCATGGGGCCGCTGCTATGCCGTTACAGCGACTCGATGCTTGACGGGTTCACAGAGGGAGGGAGCTGCTGTGGCAGCGTCCCAATGGTTACCATGGCAACCGGACACCGTCACAGGCTTCCGGCTTGCCATGGTATAGCTAAGCCTGATCAGGCTATGTGTAAAGTCACAATACACTGCAGAACACTATATAATGTACTGCAGTGTATTACAGAGGCATCAGACCCACTAGATCTTCAAGAACCAAGTGGGTCTGGGTCAAAAATAAAAAAAAACGAATTACCTCTTATAGCCGCACATTTATAATTCATTAAAAATTACAGAAATAAAATACACTACACATGTTTGATATCAGCGCGTCCGTAACAACCTGATCTATGAAAGGGTCATGTTACTTTCCCAGCACGGTAAACGCCATAAAAAAAAAAAAAGAAAAACGATGATGGAATTGAGATTTTGCCCACCTCACTTCCTAAAAAAAAAGTGATCAAAAAAGTCGTATGTACCCCAAAATGGTACCAATCAAAAAATATTACATGACCTAACCCCTCAGGTGAACACCATAAAAAAATAAAAATAAAAACTGTGCCAAAAAAGCCATTTTTTGTCACCTTACATCACAAAAACTGTAACACCAAGCGATCAAAAAGTCATATATCCCCCAAAATAGTACCAATCAAATCATCACCTCATTCCACAAAAAATAACACCCAAAATATGGCTTTCAGAAAATGCTTTTATTGTGTAAAACCAAAATAAAAATAAAAAAATAGACATATTAGGTATCACTGCATCCATTCACTGCAATGACCTCCTCTATAAAAATATCCCATGATCTACCCTCTATGGTGAATGCTGTAAAAAACGAAAATAAAAAATGTGCCACAACCACCATTTTTTTGTCTACTTGCCCAATAAAGTGTAATATTGAATAATCAAAAAATACTATGTACCCAAAATTAGGACCAATGAAAGTGTCAACTCTTCTTGCAAAAAACGTATCCCTGCACATGACAAGCTGCAGAAAAATAAAAAAATATGTCTTTCAGAAAATGGAGACACAAAAACATGATTTTCCTTTCAAAAATGCTTTATTATGTAAAAGTGAAACAAACAAAGTAGACAAATTTTATATCATCGCATCCGTAACAACCTGCTCTGTAAATATAGCACATGATCTACCCTGTCAGATGAACATTGTAAAAAACAAAAAAAGTGCCAGAACAGCTACTTTTTGTAACCTTGGGGGGTTCAGTCAGCACAACCCTATATGCAGGTGCACATTGCTATGGCGAAATACACATACAAACGCAAAAACAAAAATGCAATGGCACTCTGCAACCAGCACTCTGCCCTGCCTCCATGCTGGATGTTGAATGAGGCATCATTGTACATTTTGGCCAAAGCGTAATAAGCCACTCACCACGTCAAGGTCGCCTCTATGAGTGGTCCCTAACACTAGTTCCTACCTGTTATGGGCCATGACAGCCACACAAAATCCAGGGAGCGCAGGTGCAGCATGCATGCCAGGTACACTCTGCTTGTGACCCCGTCTGATGCCATAACAGCTTCAATCAGATCCAGGGATGCAAGTACCACTATATACTTTTCCTGGAGCCAAATGGCTACTGGTAGGCGCTATAAAAGCAGACTCAGTTTTAGGCCTCATGCACACGGCTGTTGTTCGGGTCCCCGTCCGAGCCGCATATTTCACGGCTTGGCCGCGGACCCATTCACTTCAATGGGGCCGCAAAAGATGCGGACAGCACTCCGTGTGCTGTCCGCATCCGTTGCTCCGTTCCGTGCCCCCGCAAAAAAAATATAGCATGTCCTATTCTTGTCCGCTTTGCGGACAAGAATAGGCATTTCTATAATGGGCCGCGTTCCGTTCCGCAAATTGTGGAACGGAACGCGGAGCAGCTTCTGTGTTTTGCGGATCCGCGGTTTGCGGACCGCAAAACACCAACGGCCGTGTGCATGAGGCCTTATACTGACTTTAAAACCAGCCTCCAGGGCAGATCTCCATGCAGTTGTGCACACCTGACTAGTTAGTCTGCCCTGGAGGCTGGTTTTAAAGTCAGTATAAAACTGAGTCTGCTTTTATAGCACCTACCAGTAGCTATTTGGCTCCAGGAGAAGTATATAGTGGGCTCAGCATGCATGTTGGGGCAAAAGAGGATGTCTCTGCCCAAGGCAAAATTATCAGCAGCACGTGCGCCGGTACCCGGGGCTACAGCGGGCGAACGGAGCGGCACCCAGGGCTAATAGTAAGTGCAGGGACATCCCTGGGTGCCGCTCTGCATGTACATAGCTTTACCTAACAAACTTTGGACAGGTGAAAGGCTCTTTTTAAGGTGAAAATGGCCATATCCTAAAGCCAGAATTTTTTAAGAGCAAAATAAAGAGAAAATAGTAGAAGTCTGTACAAAGCCTGAAGCTGGCCAGGCTCATTTAGGCCTTATTCACACGTCCGTAGTGTTTATGGATCTGCAAATTGCGGATCCATAAACACACCTGGCCGGCAGCCCCATAGAAATGTCTATTCTTGTCCGCAATTGCGGGTAAGAATAGGACATGCTCTACTTTTTTGCGGAGCTGCGGCCGTAAGATCGGCGGCGCGCTCCGCAAAAACTGATGTCTCCGCATCGTTCCGTGCCCCATTCACCGTCAATGGGTCCGCATGTATTCCGCAGAATTGCGGAATACATGTGGACGATATTGTGGACGTGTGAATAAGGCCTTAGATGTATGTTGGCTGAACCCTCTGACCATCTAATGTGTATGGGAGCTTCCCAGCTCTCCCAGACCGGCAGATGTTGAGGGAGATAAGGATCCGCAAGATGGATTACAAATAACTGATCCTTATGTTCTAGAAGAGATAATCCGCTGTCTGAGATGTCTGGCAGTGGCTTTCTCCCCTCTCCCATTCATAACACGCGCATGCTCGGCCGAACCAAGAGAGTGTGCGACATAATTCTATATGTATGGTACAGCCAAGTATTGCTAAGTACTGTAGGCCTTTTTTAAAATCTCACCTAGATGGTGTGGAAATTTTTCTCACACAGATTAATTAATTATTGTGTGGATTTTGAAATCTGCAGCGTGTCAATTGTTTGGGCAGATTTTTAGAAATCCACATAAAAATCAGCGCAGAACTACACTGCTGTGTGCATGTACCCTTAGATGATAAAATAACCGCATACATACGCAATATGGGGAAGGTAGGATCATATACTCTTCAGGATTATTCCACGGCTATACTGTAGGATATGAGCCAAAGGCAACACATGGTGTGCAACTTCTAACCCAACTGTTTTCATGGAGCGGAAAACCAAGGGTCTATGTCCATGTTGGCTACCCACTATGAGGGTCACCGATGCTGAGGCTACTAGACTATGGCTACAATTATCAATGGGGCACAGAGATGGTGTTGTATCATGCATGTGACGTGTGGTCGCTTAGGCCAGGGACTGACAATGGCTGAAATTCTTTGCCTTTTAATTCCACATTGTGCTTCAGAGTGGTAATACCCTTGGAATGCTTTTAGGCTGGGTTCACACGAGCGTGTCCGGATTAGGTCCGGATTAGTTGCGGTTGCGTTTAGTGAAAACTGTGCAATTTCACAGGCAAAGCCATTCAGTTTTGCCTGCGATTGCATTCAGTTGTTCAGTTTTTTCCGCGCGGGTGCAATGCGTTTTTCACGCGCGTGATAAAAAACTGAAGGTTTACAAACAACATCTTCTAGCAACCATCAGTGAAAAACGCAACGCACCCGCACTTGCTTGCGGATGCAATGCGTTTTTAACGCAGCCCCATTCATTTCTATGGGGCTAGGGCTGCGTGAAAAACGCAGAATATAGAACATGCTGCGACTTTCACGCAACGCACAAGTGATGCGTGAAAATCACCGCTCATGTACACAGCCCCATTGAAATGAATGGGTCAGGATTCAGTGCAGGTGCAATGCGTTCACATCACGCCTGGAAAACTCGCCCATGTAAATGCAGCCTTACTTATCCAAGCCATTCTGAGACTGTTTATGTGACACGTTGTACGTCATGTTAATGGTAAGCTTGAGTCATCATGTAAAAAAAAAATTACCAAAAATTTGGAAACATTTACTAGTTTCTAAATTTGAATCTCTCTCTGCTTTTAAGACAGATAGTGACACCTCATGAAATAGTTATTATTAACATTTAACATACTGTATATCTTCTTTATGTCGCCATTATTTTGGTAATGTTATATTTTTTTAGAAGGTTACAAGGTTTAGAATTTTAGAGGCAATTTAAAAAATTTCCAAAATCAATTTTTGAGGATTAATTCAGTTCAGTTCTGAAATCCCTTTGAGGAGCTTACATAACAGAAACAACCCATAAATTACATTTTAGACACTACACCCCTCAAACTATTCAAAACTTATTTTACAAATGTTGCTAACCCTTTAGGTATTCCATCTAAGGAATTTTTAAAACATGTAGTAGGCACTTTGACACAACAGATGTTTCATAGAATTTATAACACTTGGTTGTGAATATGAAAAATGACATTTCTTTTTTATGCTGCTAATATTGCTTTAGGCCCAAACTTTCTTTTTCACAAGGGATAACAGGAGAAAATCACCCTACACCCCTATTTACTACCCATTTTCTCCTGAAAACAGTAACACCCCATCTGTGGTCATAAACTGCTGTTTTGGGGATACACCAGAGTTCAGAAGGGAAGGAGAGGCATCTGGATTCTCTAACATTCAATTTGCAGAAATGGTTTTTAAGAGCCATAACTTTTTTATTTTTTGTTGACTTTGCTGTGTGAGGGCGTATTTTTTTTTTGTGGGGAAAGCTGTAGTTTGTTTTTTTTTTGCATCATTTGGCGGTACATTTGTCTTTCTGATTGTTTTTTATCTCATTTTTTGGGAGGTGAGGTGGGCAAAAATAGAAATTCTGTCAATCTTTTTTACTTTTATTGAGGTTCACCATGTGGTATTTATAACATGATAACTATTTTCTGCAGGTTGATAGGATTATGGTGATACCAAATTTTATGTTTTAATTCTTTTGCATATTAAAATCACTTTTTATTAAAAATCTGTTATATTTTGCATCGCCATATTCTAACATCCATAACATTTTTATTTTTCTGCCAACGTAGATGTCTACCTCTGCAAGACATACGGTACTTTTTATCTATAGCATTTTGGTTCCCTTTTGGGGTACATAAGACTTTTTGATGACCTAATATTATGTTTTTTGGGAGGCGAGGTAACAAAAAAAACAAAAATATTTTGCATCATTTTTATTTATTTTTTACGAACATCATTACAGACACAGCGTTTTTTTTTCTATTTTAACAATTTTTTTATGACAATTTAGGAAACGTTTTTTTTTACATCTGAAACTTAGATTTTTTATAAAACACATTTTTATTTTTTTTACTTTTATTTTACACTTTGTGTCCCCCATAAGGTCATACAAGATCTTTTGAGGACATTTAACGTTCCTCTTTTTTATTTTTATTTTATCTCTGATTTCTCCTGTAACTGGGGATGACATAGCGGTTACAGGGGGAATACACCCCCAGAGAGGTTATGCAGCAGTATACTATGCTGTACAGCCTCCCTGCAGGGCTGGTCGAGGTCTAAAGACCCGGCAGCTTCTGCACTCTCATGGGCCGGAACAGTAATTTTTTAGGGCAAAAACTGCAGTATTGAGTCATGATAAATTAACCCCATTGAGCCTAGTTTAAGGGCTCGTGCACAAAAACGTATTTTGTTTCCGTGTCTGTTCCGTTTCTTTTGTGGACCGTATGCGGAACTATTCATTTCAATGGGTCTGGAAAAAAAAAAACGGAAATTACTCCGTGAGCATTCTGTTTCCGTATGTCCGTAGGTCTGTTCCGTAAAAAAACAGAACATATCCTATTTTGTCCGCATTACGGACAAAGATAGGACTGTTCTATTAGGGCCCAGCTGTTCCGTAAAATACGGAATGCACATGGACATCCGTTTTTTTGTGGATCAGTTTTTTTGCGGACCGCAAAATACATACAGTGGTGTGTATGAGCCCTGAGGAGTTTCCTGCTGACAGATTCCCGCTAAATACCTGCTGCAGGCCTTGTAGGGTGTTTTTGGTGGTTAGTACCACCAAATGTGGTCCAGGGAAGGACAACCTGTAATAGGATCATGTAAGCCTAAGGCTTAATGCTGGCTATGATATGAAGATGCCAGAAGACCGTATATCGCAGCTTGCTGTGTATATGGCTAGACTGTCCAGAGTGCCCACGCTGATCCCTTTCTACTGCTGAAAGTACCTACAATGGGCACATGAACATCAAAACTGGACCATGGAGAACTGGAAGAAGATGGACTGGTCAGATGAATCACATATTCTTTTACATCATGTGGACAGCTAGGTGCGTGTGAATCATATGGGGAAGAGACTAACCAGGATGCAACCCAGAAAGAAAGTGTGATGTTCTGTGAATGCTCTGCTGGGAAACCTTGGGTCCTGACATTCATGTGGAGATTTCTTTGGCACGTGCCACACCAGTTACAGAAACAACAGAGTCTCATGACATTGAGAGAGTATACATATGGCAAAGGATCAGTGTACGTAAAAGTGGCGTACCGTTAGCACCCATACTTATGACATCGAGGCACTGTTATATTCTTAGGATCCCAACCAAAGGCCAAACTGGTGAGAACATCAGTAAACAAAGTAAAAGAAACATATCAAAGGGGGGGTAAAGGGGGAAGGAGAGTCCGAAGGGTAGGGAAGGGAAGTAGGCGACACAGGTTAAATGACATCACATATTGTCTCACTGGAGCAAGAGGACATCCTTTCTCAACGAAATGGAGTGAGGGCTGTGACCCACTAAGTATGCAAATGCTTGTGAAAGGTTTAAGTTCGCTGCGCAAAAAGAAGGTAAGGATGTAGTGAGAGACTCAATCAATATCTAGATTCTCATTAGTTAGGTATCCGAGAATTTCCTATATTTTCTCCAAGGTCCCCATATCTCCTCAAACTGGCCAGTAGTGCAGGAATCCCAGTGGGCGATCTGTTCGAGACGATACAATTGGTCACATTTTTGCAACCATTGAGGCAGAACGGGGGGATTTCCAGTTCGCCGCTATTAAGATCTTAGCTGCGGCTAACAGCACGTTACATAGTGTGCGAGTGGGTGTAGAGGATTTAAGGCCATTTAATATTCCGAAAAGGCATACCTTGGGAGATACAGATATTGATACCTTGCCGAGCGTTGAGATAATGTTACAGATTTGTTGCCAATACGGTTGTATTTTTGGGCATGACCACCAAATATGACCATGGGTGCCTAAGCTACCTCGGCATCTCCAGCATTCGGAGCTGCAGTCCGGGAACATCCGACAGAGCCATGGCGGGCTGTAATACCACCGCGTTAGAACTTTATATCCACTCTCTTGCAGTTTGACACACCTGGACACCCGCATGGGATTCTTTAAAGCGCATTTTAAGTCATTTGGAGTAAATGTAATATTCAGATCTTGTTCCCAGCCTGCGATGTAGGGGTGGGTTACAGAGTCTGTGCGAGTCATTAGAAGATTATATAATTTTGAGATTTTGCCTTTCGGGTCTTTCGCTTGTAGGACCAATCTCTCAAAAGGGGAATGGTCCGGTTGGATGTGGAGGTCTTTTAAATGTTTTTTCATAAACTGGATAAAGTGTGTTAGGTGGAAGGTAGAAAGGCAGACCAGCAACGGATGTTTACGCATATCAACAAGTGTTGGAACATCATTGTCAGGGCATAGCTCTAAAGCCGGGAGCGAGAGGGTTTTCGTCCTTACTAGGCAACGTCTCCCTGAAATGGGTGGAAGAATTGAACAGCACGTCTCTCACCTGTAACAGTGTGAGGTAGTTCGGAGTTTGCCGAGACCGCCATTTAGATTCATTCCATTGAGGAATCATATATTCGGTGATGGAATTTTGAGATCGCACTATCTTCGTCTCCCGGGAGCTATCTGATAATAGTAATGAACGAAGCGTGATGGGGGATAAACCAACTTCAACCTGTAGGTCTAGTCAATTCCAAACATCTCGAGCACAGTATCGCTTTATGATAGGTGTAGAGATCTGGGACTCCAAGACCCCCAGCCACTGTATTTTGTATTATTTGTCTATATGGTAACCTAGCTCTCCTACCTCCCCATACAAATTTAGAAAAATGCTTTGTAGTCTTATAAAGTAGGATTTGGGGATAGGTATAGGTAAGGCTTGCAGGTAGTAAAGAATCGTGGGCAGGAGGATAGTTTTGAGGAGCGCTCGATGCCCAAAGCATGATACAAAGGGTATATCCCATGAGTTTATTAACCACCTCAGCCCCCCTAGCTTAAACACCCTTAATGACCAGGCCACTTTTTACAATTCTGCACTACGCTACTTTCACCGTTTATTGCTCCGTCATGCAACTTACCACCCAAATGAATTTTACCTCCTTTTCTTCTCACTAATAGAGCTTTCATTTGGTGGTATTTCATTGCTGCTGACATTTTTACTTTTTTTGCTATTAATCAAAAATGACCGAAATTTTTGCAAAAAAATGACATTTTTCACTTTCTGTTGTAAAATTTTTAAAAAAAACTACATTTCTATATAAATTTTTCTCTAAATTTATTGTTCTACATGTCTTTGATAAAAAAATCCAATAAGTGTATATTTATTGGTTTGGGTAAAAGTTATAGCGTTTACAAACTATGGTGCAAAAAGTGAATTTCGGCATTTTGAAGCAGGTCTGACTTTCTGAGCACCTGTCATGTTTCTTCAGGTGCTAGAATGCCAGGATAGTATAAATACCCCCAAATGACACCATTTTAGAAAGAAGACACCCCAAAGTATTCACGGAGGGGCATGGTGAGTTCATGTATCATTTCATTTTTTTCACAAGTTAGCGGAAAATGACACTTTCTGAGAAAAAAAAAAAAGTTTCAATTTCTGATAACTTCTGGCAAAAAAAAAAAAAATCTCAGACGGACTCACTATGCCCCTCAGTGAATACCTTGGGGTGTCTACTTTCCGAGCAGGGGTCATTTGTGGGGTGTGTTTACTGTTCTGGCATTTTGGGCGGGGCTAAATTGTGAGCCGCCATGTAAAACCTAAAGGTACTCGTTGGAATTTGGGCCCCTTTGCGCACCCAGGCTGCAAAAAAGTGGCACACATGTGGCATCGCCGTACTCAGGAGAAGTAGGGCAATGTGTTTTGGGGTGTATTTTTACATATACCCATGCTGGGTGAGAGAAATATCTGTGTAAATTGACAACTTTGTATAACATTTTTAAAAAAGTTGTCATTTACAGAGATATTTCTCACACCCAGCATGGGTATATGTAAAAATACACCCTAAAAACACATTGCCCTACTTCTCCTGAGCACGGCGATACCACATGTGTGACACTTTTTGCAGCCAAGATGCGTAAAGGGACCCGAATTCCAATGAGTACCTTTAGGATTTCACAGGGCATTTTTACGCATTTGGATTCCAGACTTCTTCTCACGTTTAGGGTCCTAAAATGCCAGGACAGTATAAATACTCCATGTGACCTCATTTGGAAGAAGACACCCCAAGGTATTCTGTGAGGGGTATGGTGAGTTCATGTAAAATTTTATTTCTTGTCACAAGTTAGTGGAATATGAGACTTTGTAAAAAAAAACAAACAAAAAAAAAAAAACAATTTCCGCTGACTTGTGCCAAAAATAAAAATTCTGTGGACTCACCATGCCCTCACGGAATACCTTGGGGTGTCTTCTTTCCAAAATGGGGTCACATGTGGGGTATTTATACTCACCTGGCATTTTAGGGGCCCCTAAAGTGTGAGAATCCAAATGCATAAAAATGGCCTGTGAAATCCTAAAGGTACTCATTGGTTTTAGGGCCCTTTGCTACCCAGGCTGCAAAAGTGTCACTCATGTGGTATCGGGTATATGTAAAATACACCCCAAAACACATCGCCCTACTTCTCCTGAGTACGGCGATACCACATGAGTGACACTTTTTGCAGCCAAGATGCCAAAGGGGCCCTAATTCCAATGAGTACCTTTAGGAGGGCATTTTTACGCATTTTCTTCTCACGCTTTAGGGCCCCTAAAATGCCAGGGCAGTATAAATACCACATGTGACCCCATTTTGAAAGAAGACACTCAAGGTATTCCGTGAGGGGTATGGTGAGTTCATAGAAGATTTTTTTGGCACAAGTTAGTGGAAATTGATTTTTATTGTTTTTCTCACAAAGTCTCCTTTCCGCTAACTTTTGACAAAAGTTTAATTTTCATGGACTCATTATGCCCTCAGCGAATACCTTGGGGTGTCTTCTTCCAAAATGGGGTCACATGTGGGGTATTATACTGCCCTGGCATTTTAGGGGCCTAAAGCGTGAGAAGAAAATGCGTAAAATGCTCTCTCTAAAGGTACTCGTTGGAATTTGGCCCTTGCGCATCTTGGCTGCAAAAGTGTCACTCATGTGGTATTGCCGTACTCAGGAGAAGTAGGGCAATGTGTTTGGGTGTATTTTTACATATACCCATGCTGAGTGAGAGAAATATCTCTGTAAATTGACAACTTTGAATAAAAAATTTAAAAAGTTGTCGCTTACAGCTGATATTTCTCACACGCAGCATGGGTATATGTAAAAATACACCCAAAACACATTGCCCTACTTCTCCTGAGTACGGCGATACCACATGAGTGACACTTTTTGCAGCCAAGATGCGCAAAGGGCCCTAAACCAATGAGTACCTTTAGGATTTCACAGGCCATTTTTACGCATTTGGATTCTCACGCTTTAGGACTCCTAAAATGCCAGGGCAGTATAAATACCACATGTGACCTCATTGTGGAAAGAAGACACCCCAAGGTATTCTGTGAGGGGTATGGTGAGTTCACAGAAAAAAAAAATTTGGCACAAGTTAGCGGAAATTGTTGTTTTTTTTTTTTTTACAGTCTCATATTCCACTAACTTGTGACAAAAAATAAAATTTTGCATGAACTCACCATACCCCTCACGGAATACCTTGGGGTGTCTTCTTTCTAAAATGGGGTCACATGTGGGGTTTTTGTACTGCCCTGGCATTTTAGGGGTCTCCGCAATCATTACAAGTATGGCCAGCATTAGGAGTTTCTGCGATTCTCCGTATATTGAGCATACGGGTAATGAGAATTTTTTTTCCGTTCAGCCTCTGCGCTGGAAAAAAAAAAAATGAACGGCACAGATTTTTTCATTCGCATCGGTCAACGTGGATGAAAAAATCTCTGCCAAAATCAGTGACTGCGGTGCAGTGGGCTGGGCGCTAACTAACTGGTGGTGATAGGGGACCCTTATGCCCCATTCACACGTCCGCAATTCTGTTTGCGGAACGGAATTGCGGACCCATTCATTTCTATGAGGACAGACTTTGTCCCGCTCGGATCCGGAATTACGGATCCGCGCTTCCGGGTCTGCACTTCCGTTCTGCAAAAATATAGAACATGTCCTTTTCTTGTCCGCAATTGCGTACAAGAAAAAGCATTTTCTATATAGTTCTGGCAATGTGCGGATCTGCAAAATGCGGAAAGCACATTGCCGGCGTCCGTGTTTTGAGGATCTGCGGATCGGATCCGTGAATCCACGGATCCGCAAAACACATATGGACGTCTGAATGGAGCCTTACAAGGGTGTGATCAATGACAGGGGGTGATCAGGGGTCTAGATGGGGTGATCAAGGGGTTAATAGGTGAGGGGGTGGGGGGTTAGTGTAGTGTTTGGTGCAACTTTACTGTGTTACCTGGTCCTCTGGTGGTCGATCCCAGTAAATGGGACCACCAGAGGACCAGGTAGCAGCTATATCAGACGCTGTTCATAAAACAGCGTCTGATATAGCAGTTTGATGCGATTTTATTCGCATCTACAGCCTGCCAGCGATGGATCATCACTGGCAGGCTGTAGCCGAACTGCTGTGCCGCGCGCACATTGCCCCCATGACTTCAAGCCTGACTGGAAAATAGCGCGGACGGAGGATAAAAGATCGTTTTTCATACTACTGCCTCATCTGAATTCAGTAAGAAATACATCATTAAAAACTCACTGCCGGCTACTTGAAGGTACTGCTGGCAGTTTGGGACGGCTTTTGGAGGTGACAGGTTCCCTTTGATATAGTTGCAGTTGCCTGCCAGTGTGTGTCAGGTCCACAGACTGTACTGTGCCCACTGCCCACCACTCATATAGGGTGTCACAGTACATTGCACGGCGCACGCCAGTGACCTAAAATTCAAACGAAGCGGACCAAGCATGGGTCTTTTTCCATCTCCCGGTTCCAAAAATCTATTCAACACACCGTCCCTGATAAGTGACACAACAGAGATTAAACTGATAGGAATAGTACTTAGTTAACACTAGTTGCATTGGTGGCAAATTCCATTGCAAGTGCCCAAAATTAGAAGGAAGCGGACAGAGCAAGCTTTTTTTTTTCTATCTTCCCATGCAAGGATTCAATTCAATACACGTCCCCTGATAGGGGACTTAACAAAGATTAAAATGGTAAGAATAGTAGTTCACACTATTTGTATTGGTGGCACAGTACATTGCGCGGCGCACGCGCAGTGCCCCAAATTGGAAGTAAGAGGACCGACCAATCATCATTTTCCATCTCCCGGTTCCTAAAATCTATTCCATACACGTCCCCTGATAGCGGACGTAACAGGGATCAAACTGATAGGAATAGTAGTACTTAACACACCACTCATATAGGGTGGCACAGTACATTGCACGGCACACGCACAGTGCCCCAAATTGGAAGTAAGAGGACCGACCAACCATCTTTTTCCATCTCCCGGTTCCTAAAATCTATTCGATACACGTCCCCTGATAGCGGATGTAACAGGGATTAAACTGATAGGAATAGTAGTACTTAACACACCACTGATATAGGGTGGCACAGTACATTGCATGGCGCACGCGCAGTGCCCCAAATTGGAAGGAAGAGGACCGACCAACCATCTTTTTCCATCTCCCGGTTCCTAAAATCTATTCCATACACGTCCCCTGATAGCGGACGTAACAGGGATCAAACTGATAGGAATAGTACTATTTAACACACCACTGATATAGGGTGGCACAGTACATTGCACGGCACACGCACAGTGCCCCAAATTGGAAGTAAGAGGACCGACCAACCATCTTTTTCCATCTCCCGGTTCCTAAAATCTATTCGATACACGTCCCCTGATAGCGGACGTAACAGGGATTAAACTGATAGGAATAGTAGTACTTAACACACCACTGATATAGGGTGGCACAGTACATTGCATGGCGCACGCGCAGTGCCCCAAATTGGAAGGAAGAGGACCGACCAATCATCATTTTCCATCTCCCGGTTCCTAACATCTATTCAATACACGTCCCCTGATAGGGGACAAAACAGGGATAAAACTGATAGGAATAGTACTACTTAACACACCACTCATATAGGGTGGCACAGTACATTGCGCGGCGCACGCGCAGTGCCCCAAATTGGAAGGAAGAGGACCGACCAACCGTCTTTTTCCATCTCCCGGTTCCTAAAATCTATTCCATACATCGGCCCCTGATAGGGGACAAAACAGAGATTAAACTGGTAAGAACAGATTTTTTTAATTAAAAAAAAGAGGACAGCCTCTGCCGAGCTGGGTATTTTTTGGCCGCGTTACTGAACGCTCATGCACAATGGCTGTAGGCTTATGCGTCCTTTTGCAGAGGTGACAAACCTGGTCAGTCAAACCCAAGGCAACATCATCGACCTCATTCCATATGCGTTTTTTCTGGAGAGTGCCTTGCGAAGAGGGCTGGATCAGGCCGTAGATGAGCATGAAGAGGAAGAGTTGTGGTCACCATCACCACCAGAAGCAGCCTTGTCGTCGTCGATTGCTGGACCTGCGACAACGCAGAGAGAGGAGTCTGAAGAAGAGGAGTCAGAGGAGGAAGGTGGCTTTGAGGAGGTGGAAGACCAACCACAGCAGGCGTCCCAGGGGGCTTGTTGTCACCTTTCGGGGACCTTTGGTGTTGTACGTGGCTGGGTGGAGGAAGAGACCTTCAATGACGTCAGTAAGGACAAGGAACGGAACATGGCTAGCTTGGTATCCAACCTTGTGCAAATGGGGAGTTTGCGGTTGTGCAAATGGACTGTTTGCGGTTGTTTGCGGTGCATTAAATAGGGAGTTTGGTCTGTCAGAGTTTGGTCTGTCACTGTGAAGCGGGCGTAACCCTTACACTACCTGATCGATACAACATCATACCTAATCGTATACACAGACTGGATGTTTTAAAGCATGTTATTCCAAACAATTTAGGATTATTAGGTGATTTATGCCTTTTATGGATTAAAACCCAACTCTGCTTCAACTATGTAATTTTCCATGGGAGTTTTGCCATGGATCCCCCTCCGGCATGCCACAGTCCAGGTGTTAGTCCCCTTGAAACAACTTTTCCATCACTATTGTGGCCAGAAAGAGTCCCTGTGGGTTTTAAAATTCGCCTGCCTATCGAAGTCTATGGCAGTTTGCTCGGTCGCGAACATTTGTGTAAGTTTGCATTCGCCGTTCGCGAACGGAAAATTTTATGTTCGCGACATCTCTTTTGGTGATAAGCAGTAAGACGTAGTCTGCGAATGCTGCAGACTGGTGGGTCGCATTAACGACTGACATACCTGTTATATCTGGGTGTTGCCTAAACGCTTGCAGTAGGGTCTCAATTACTAAGATAAATAATAAAGGGGAAAGCGGACACCCCTGGCGTGTACCGTTCGTAGGAAACTCCGGAGAAAGAGTGCCATTCACAAGTATACGGGCCGTGGGGGCCTGGTACATTGCCATGCATGACCCCTGCTATGAAAGTATCAGGGGTACCGAATTTTGCTTGGGTTTCTGACATAAACAACCAGTCAACTCTATCAAACGCTTTCTCAGCGTCCATGCTGAGAATGGCTAGCGGTGTCCGCTTAAGTTTGGCGAGTTGGATAAGCTGAATTATTCTAATGATATTATTTTTTACCTCTCTGCCAGGTATACAACCAACTTGTTCCGCTGATATTAAATCAGGTAAGTAGACGGTTAGTCTATTCGCTAGCATTTTCGCATATAATTTTAAATCAATGTTTATTACAATATTCCATAATTGCAGTGGCCTCTTTTAACAGGATAATGTGCCCTCATACTGCAAGTTTTGTTCAGGAAAGGTTTACGCTGGGTTCAGACCTGAGCGTTTCTGAGACGCGCGTTTTCCGCGCGTTTTTGTCGCGCATTTTCCCGCACGTTTTTTGGCAATAGTAAATGCGTGTTTTAGGCGCGTTTATGTCATTGACTGCAGTGTTGTCCAATGACCAAATATCCCTGTCTATATGAAGTTTGGCCAATCAGAGCTGGGGTTTGGCCTTTTCAGCATGTTGCAAATTCATGAACGCGTGTTTTCACTGTCAAAAACGCACAAAATACAAGCGTTGCGCGTCCCCATTGAAGTCTATGGGCCAAAACGCGCGACAAACGCCCACCCAAAAAAAAAGCTCAAGTACTTGTTTATGCGTCAGGCGTTTTTCAGCACGTTCGAACGCGCTGTAAAAAGCGAAAATGTGAACCAGTCCCATAGGGAAGCATTGGTTTGCATCGGTTATGCGTTTTACAGCGCGTTCGAATGCGCTGTAAAACGCGCAAGTGTGAACTGAGGGTTAGGGAACATGATGAAGAGTTCAAGGTGTTGACTTGATCTCCAATTTCCCTGGTTCAAGTGAAGAAGCCGTGGTATTGTAAGTGCTGGGAAACAAAGTCCAATCTATGGAGGCCTCAACTCATGTTTACAGGACATACTGTATGATCTGCTGCTATGTCTTGGAGCCACATACCACATGTCATCTTTAGGGAGTTGTGGGGCCCTTGCCTCCATGATCAGAACTGTTCTGGTGGCTACTATACAATACAGTGGTCCCTCAAGTTACAATATTAATTGGTTCCGGGACAACCATTGTGTATTGAAACAATTGTAGCTGGAGTCCATAACTCTATAGAAAACCCCTAATTGGTTCCAAGGCAATAAGACAATAAGGTAAGCAAGTCCTTAAGGCTATATGCACACGACAGTTGTTTTTTGCTGTCCGCAAATCGCGGATCCGTCTCCCTTTTTTTTTCACATCCACATCCTTTCCTTGTGTCCGCAAATTTTGTAGGTTGTGTTTCCGTGTGTTTTCCGTTTTTTTTGCGGATCCGCAAAAAAAACTGAAGGCTTGAAACAGTTTCTTAAAGTACCTGCACAAGTGCCCTGGTTTGCAAGCAACCATCCGCAAAAAAAAAACGGATGCGGATGGAAAAACGGAAGGCTTCAGTGTGGCTTCCGTTTTTTTTGCGGACCCATTGACTTCTATGGGTCCGCAAACCGTTTTTTTGCGGACAAGAATAGGACATGCCATATTTTTTTTGCGGGCGTGAAATGCGGAATACGGACGCGGACAGGAAACGGAAGAGGCATCAGTTTTTTTTGCGGATCCATAGAAATGAATGGGATCCGCAAAAAAAACGGAACGGAAGCCGAGAAAAAACACTGTCGTGTGCATGTAGGCTAAAACAGACAATAACGGATGCTGGCAGCTGTAAATCACCTTCTATGGCAAGGGCAGGAGCTTCTTCAGCGTCTTGCATAGTACATACTATAGATTTAAAGTGACACTGTCACCTGGATTTTGCCTATAGAGCTGCGGACATGTGCTGCTAGATCGCCGTTAGCACGTCCACAATACACATTCCCCATAGCTCTGTGAAGGAGCCCAGCACCTCCCGCATCCTCCGAATCTCCTCCTTGCTCCCGGACGTCACAAAGTTAGAGCGCCGTAATCTCGCAGCTAGCGCATGCGCAGTTTGTTCCCTGAGGCTGATGCCAGCACAGGGAAGGAACACTATGCCGGCACTGACCTGCAGCGTACTGGTGCATGCGCGAGATTACGGCGCTCTAAGGCCTCATGCACACGAACGTGTGCGCCCCGTGCCGGTATTGCGGACCGCATTTGCGGATCCGCAATACACGGGCACCATTCCATGGCCATTCCGCATCACGGATGCGGACCCATTCATTTCAATGGGTCCGCAAATCCGGAGATGCGGAACGGTGCGGAATGGAATGACGGAACGGAACACTACGGAGTGCTTCCACGGGGTTCCGTTCCGTACTTCCGTCCCACAAAAAGATAGAACACGTCCTATCTTTTTGCGGAACAGGCAGATCGCGGACCCATTCAAGTGAATGGGTCCGCGATCCGGTGCGGCTGCCCCACGGCCGGTGCCCGAGCATTGCGGGCCGCAATTTGCGGCCCGCAGCACGGGCACGGGGCGCACACGTTCATGTGCAAGAAGCCTAACTTTGTGACGTCAGGGAGCAAGGAGGAGATTCGTGGATGCGGGCAGCGCTGGGCTCCTTCACAGTGGGCGTGGCTGGGCTCCAGAAACGTTAGTAACAGCCCCTTGGGCTTAGAGTTGTTGCAATACCAAAATTTGGATTCTTTTCGATACCATAAAAAAGTATTGCGATACTCGATACCCCGCGAAAAAAATAAAACGCCAAAAAAAGTCACGTGCATTCCACATTTTATGAAATGGCCGGGCCATAATACAACAGTCCTATTCTATTTTTTTTTTTTTGGGGGGGGACAAGGTGACTAAAAGAAAATGGCAAATCGTGTACTTTTTATTTATTTTTTTCTTTAACAGTGTGGGCGTTCACCACATTAAAGAGGATTTTTTAACCCCTTAAGGACACGGCCCTATTTCACCTTAAGGACCAGGCTATTTTTTGCAAATCTGACCAGTGTCACTTTATGTGGTGATAACTTTAAAACGCTTTTACTTATGCAGGCCATTCTGAGATTGTTTTTACGTCACATATTGTACTTCATGACACTGGTAACATTTTGTCAAAAAAGTTCATTTTTTTGTATAAAAAAAATACTAAATTTACCAAAAATTTTGAAAAATTTGCTAATTTTCAAGTTTCAATTTCTCCACTTCTAAAATACATAGTAATACCTCCAAAAATAGTTATTACTTTACTTTCCCCAAATGTCTACCTCATGTTTGGATCATTTTGGGAATGCCATTTTATTTTTTGGGGGCGCTACAAGGCTTTGAAGTTTAGAAGCAAATCTTGAAAATTTTCAGAAAATTTCAAAAACCCAATTTTTAAGGACCAGTTCAGGTCTGAAGTCACTTTGTGAGGCTTGCATAAAAGAAACCACCCAAAAATGACCCCATTCTAGAAACTACACCCCTCAAGATATTCAAAACTGATTTTACAAACCTTGTTAACCCTTTAGGTGTTCCACAAGAGTTCATGGCAAATGGACATAAAATTTCAGAATTTCGATTTTTTTTGGGCAAATTTTCCATTTGAATCTATTTTTTCCAGGAACAAAGCAAGGGTTAACAGCCAAACAAAACTCAATATTTATTGCCCCGATTCTCTAGTTTGCAGAAACACCCCATATGTGGTTGTAAACTGCTGTATCACCAAACGGCAGGGCGCAGAAGGAAGGGAACGCCATATGGTTTTTGGAAGGCAAATTTTGATGGACTGGTTTATTTACACCATGGCCCATCTCAAGCCCCCCTGATGCACCCCTAGAGTAGAAACTCCAAAAAAGTGAACCCATTTTGGAAACTACTGGATAAGGTGGCAGTTTTGGTGGTATTATTTTTAGGGTACGTATGATTTTTGGTTGCTCTATAATACATTTTTGTGAGACAAGGTAATAAAAAATAGAAATTATGAAATTTCATCTCCATTTGCCATAAACTCTTGAGGAACACCTAAAGGGTTAATAAAGTTTGTAAAATCAGTTTTGAATACCTTGAGGGGTGTAGTTTCTTATATGGGGTCACTTTTATGGAGTTTCTATTCTAGGGGTGCATCAGAGGAGCTTCAAATGGGATATAGTGTCAAAAAAACCAGTCCGTCAAAATCTGCCTTCCAAAAACCATATGGCGTTCCCTTCCTTCTGTGCCCTGCCATTTGGCCATACAGCAGTTTACAACCACATATGGGGTGTTTCTGCAAACTACAGAATCAGGGCAATAAATATAGAGTTTTGTTTGAATGTTAACCCTTGTTTTGTTACTGGAAAAAAATGATTAAAATGGAAAATTTGGAAAAAATAACTGTTTTGGGACCGTATTTATTTTATTTTTGTGACTGTGTTCATCTGAGGGGTTAGGTCATGTGTTATTTTTATAGAGCAGATTCTTACGAACGTGGCAATACCTAATATGCCTACTCTTTTGAATTTATTTAGGTTTTACACTATAATATCCTTTGTTAAACAAACAAAAAACTATTTTAGTATCTCCATAATCTGAGAGTCATTTTTTTTTTGTTTTTGTCCAATTGTCTTAGGTAGGGGCTCATTTTTTGCGGGATGAGATGACGGTTTTAATGGCACTATTTTGGGGTGGATATGACTTTTTGATCGCTTGCTGTCACACTTTTTGTGATGTTAGGTGACAAAAAACTGCTTTTTACAGTTTTTTTTTATTTTTGCGGTGTCCACCTGAGGGGTTAGTTCATGTGTTATTTTTATAGTTCAGGTTCTTACGGACGCGGCGATACATAATATGTCTACTTTTTATTTATTTATTTAGGTTTTACACAATCATATAATTTTTGTAACAAAAAAAAATCATGTTTTAGTTTCTGCCTAAGAGCCATAATTTTTTTATTTTTTGGGCGATTTTCTTAGGTAAGGTATCATTTTTTGCAGGACGAGGTAACGGTTTGATTAGTACCATTTGGGTGTAAATACAACTTTTTTGATCACTTTTATTAACTTTTTTGGGAAGTGAAGTGGGCAAAATTTCAATTTTGGCATAGTTTTTTGGGGGTTTTTTTTTATGACGTTCACCGTACGGGAAAAGTAACAAACCCATTTTATAGATCAGGTCGTTACGGACGCGGTGATATATAACATGAGTAGTGTATTTTTTTTGTTTTTTTTTTATTAGTGATAAATGTGTTTTTTTGTTTTTACCTTTTTTCACTTTTTTTACATTTTTTTGGACCCAGACCCACTTCGTTCTTAAAGATCCAGTGGATCTGGTGTCTGTATAATACAGTACAGTACATTATATAATGTACTGTACTGTATTTTTTACTTGACACTTAGTCTGATCAGACTTTTGCCTTTAGCAATGTGCTGACATCCTGAAAATGAGCGGAGGGGTGGGCAGAGGATCGCGCGCCCGCCCGCCCCCCGCACCGTCTGCCGAACCGCCTCCCGCACCGCCCGCAAGCCGATCGCAGCAGGAACCATGTTTCTAGCAATTTTTTATTTTTTTTTTTATACAGGATTTCATTTAGGACGTATGGGTACGTCCTGTGTCCTTAAGGATTTGGACATTAGGGCGTACCCATACGTCCTATGTCCTATGTCCTTAAGGTGTTAAATAGACTTTTCGGACGCGGCGATATGTAATATTTTATTTATTTATTGTTTATATATTTTATATGTAAAATTGGGAAAGGCGGTGATTTATACTCAATATTTTGGTGTACTTTTTTTTTTTTTACAGTTTATTTATTAACTTTTCCCCCCTTACGGACTAGAACCTGGGATCTTTTCATCCTATTCACCCTGATACAGCTCTATTAGGGTGACTAAGATCTCACCCTCTCCCTGCTGCCCTGTGCTTTGTGCACACAGCAGCAGGGAGCTGACCATGGCAGCCAGGGCTTCAGTAGCGTCCTGGTTGTCATGGTAACCGATCAGAGCCATAGGCTTACACTGCTGGGGCTCCGATCAGAAGAGAGGAGGTGAGGGGACCCTGTGGCCACTGCCACCAATGATTTCAATACTGGGGAGGAGGAGGGAAAAGGGGGGATTGAGGCACTGGCCACTAATATCTTTAATACTGGGGACAGGGGGGGCAGAAGGGCACACTGGCCACCAATGTCTTTAATACTGGGAAGGGGGGGCGTCGCACGTCTAAACGGACTTAATTGACTATAATTGTGTCCATTCAGTTCTGTTTGGGATTGTGCTGTTTTAGTGGAAAAAAACAGTCCTGCGTGCACAGAATCGGAATCTGCGACACAGGCCCCGAACAGAGCCTCCGACACACGTGTAAAAAAGATAAATGCCACCGTCAGCATCCAAATGACATACTAAAGTTACATGGCATTACCGCCCACTGCAGTACCATGAAAAAAACAAGTGACAATGACAGAAATCCTCACCATTCTGGCCGTCCGATACTGCCGCAATGTTACCACAACCAACGAAGAGCCCTTATGGAACACTACATTCTCTCTACGGTAAGAAGATGAATGGTCATGACCAGTGGCGGATTAACATAGGAGCGTTCGGTTGGCAGCCCCGGGCCCGGCATCGCTGGGAGACCCAACCTAGACCCGAACGCCCACATACTGCGCCGGGGCACAGGAGCGCATAGTTCCCTGCCCCGCCGACGATCAACGATCAGGTCTAGTCAGGCCTATATGGTAGTATAATCCCAGCGCAGGTGTGCATGATTACATGCGCCGGGATGCAGGACAAAACCTCACCATCCCGGACACAGGTAAGTATTAGCTTTTAGTTGTTGTTTTTTTTTTTTCTGTGTGTGCCAACTTTGGGGGGCAGAGGAGGAGATGAGGGCAGTGTGGGGGCAAAACGCTTCAGGGGGCGCAGTGTGGGGGCAGATTATTACATGGGGCAAATCACTTCATTGGGGCAGATTATTACATGGGGCAAATTATTTCATAGGGGTGCAGTGTGGGGGTAAATTACTATATGGGGCAGTGTGGGGTAAATTACTATATGGGGCAGTGTGGGGAAATTACTATATGGGGCAGTGGGGGAAATTACTATATGGGGCAGTGGGGGAAATTACCGTATGGGGGCAGTGTGGGGAAATTACTATATGGGGCAGTGTGGGGAAATTACTATATGGGGGCAGTGTAGGGAAATTACTATATGGGGCAGTGTGGGGAAATTACTATATGGGGGCAGTGTGGGGAAATTACTATATAGGGCAGTGTGGGGAAATTACCATATGGGGGCAGTGTGTGGAAATTACTATATGGGGGCAGTGTGGGGAAATTACTATATGGGGGCAGTGTGGGGAAATTACTGTATGGGGCAGTGTAGGGGAAATTACTATATGGGGCAGTGGGGAAATTACCGTATGGGGGCAGTGTGGGGAAATTACTATATGGGACAGTGTGGGAAATTACTATATGGGGGCAGTGTGGGGAAATTACTATATGGGGCAGTGTGGGGAAATTACTATATGGGGGCAGTGTGGGGAAATTACTATATAGGGCAGTGTGGGGAAATTACCATATGGGGGCAGTGTGGGGAAATTACTATATAGGGGCAAGTGTGGGGAAATTACTGTATGGGGCAGTGTAGGGAAATTACTATATGGGGCAGTGTGGGAAATTACTATATGGGGGCAGTGTGGGGAAATTACTATATGGGGGCAGTGTGGGGAAATTACTATATGGGGGCAGTGTGGGGAAATTACTATATGGGGGCAGTGTGGGGAAATTACTATATGGGGCAGTGTGGGGAAATTACTATATAGGGGCAGTGTGGGGAAATTACTGTATGAGGGCAGTGTGGGGAAATTACTATATGGGGGCAGTGTGGGGAAATTACTGTATGGGGGCAGTGTGGGGAAATTACTATATGGGGGCAGTGTAGGGAAATTACTATATGGGGCAGTGTGGGGAAATTACTATATGGGGGCAGTGTAGGGAAATTACTGTATGGGGGCAGTGTGGGGAAATTACTATATGGGGGCAGTGTAGGGAAATTACTATATGGGGGCAGTGGGGGAAATTACTATATGGGGGCAGTGTGGGGCATTACTATATGGGGGCAGTGTAGGGAAATTACTATGTGGGGCAGTGTGGGGAAATTACTATATGGGGGCAGTGTGGGGAAATTACTATATGGGGGCAGTGTAGGGAAATTACTATATGGGAGCAGTGTGGGGTAATTACTATATGGGGGCAGTGTGGGGAAATTACTATATGGGGGCAGTGTGGGGAAAATACTATATGGGGGAAGTGTGGGGAAATTACTATATGGGGGCAGTGTGGGGAAATTACTATATGGGGCAGTGTGGGGAAATTACTATATGGGGGCACTGTGGGGAGGAAATTACTGTATGGGGGCAGTGTGGGTGGAAATTACTATATGGGGACAGTGTGGGGAAATTACTATATGGGGCAGTGTGGGGAAATTACTATATGGGGCAGTGTGGGGAAATTACTATATGGGGGTAGTGTGGGGAAATTACTATATGGGGGCAGTGTGGGGAAATTACTATATGGGGCAGTGTGGGGAAATTACTATATGGGGGCACTGTGGGGAGGAAATTACTGTATGGGGGCAGTGTGGGGAAATTACTATATGGGGACAGTGTGGGGAAATTACTATATGGGGACAGTGTGGGGAAATTACTGTATGGGGCAGTGTAGGGGAAATTACTGTATGGGGACAGTGTGGGGAAATTACTATATGGGGGCAGTGTGGGGAAATTACTATATGGGGCAGTGTGGGGAAATTACTATATGGGGGCAGTGTGGGGGAAATTACTATATGGGGCAGTGTGAGGGAAATTACTATATGGGGGCAGTGTGAGGTAAATTACTATATGGGGCAGTGTAGGGGAAATTACTATATGAGGGCAGTGTGGGGGAAATTACTATATGGTGACAGTGTAGGGGAGATTACTATATGGGGGCAGTGTGAGGGAAATTACTGTATGGGGGCAATGTGGGGGGAAATTACTATATGGGGGCAGTGTGGGGGAAATTACTATATGGGGCAGTGTGGGGGAAATTACTATATGGTGACAGTGTAGGGGAAATTACTATATGGGGGCAGTGTGAGGGAAATTACTGTATGGGGGCAGTGTGGGGGGAAATTACTATATGGGAGCAGTGTGCGGGAAATTACTATATGGGGGCAGTGTAGGATAAATTACTATATGGGAGCAGTGTGCGGGAAATTACTATATGGGGCAGTGTAGGGGAAATTACTATATGAGGGCAGTGTGGGGGAAATTACTATATGGGGACAGTGTAGGGGAAATTACTATATGGGGGCAGTGTGAGGGAAATTACTGTATGGGGGCAGTGTGGGGAAATTACTATATGGGAGCAGTGTGGGGAAATTACTATATGGGGGCAGTGTAGGATAAATTACTATATGGGAGCAGTGTAGGGAAATTACTATATGGGGGCAGTGTAGGGAAATTACTATATGAGGGCAGTGTGGGGAAATTACTATATGGGGACAGTGTAGGGGAAATTACTATATAGGGGCAGTGTGAGGGAAATTACTGTATGGGGGCAGTGTGAGGTAAATTACTATATGGGGCAGTGTAGGGGAAATTACTATATGGGGGCAGTGTAGGATAAATTACTATATGGGAGCAGTGTGGGGAAATTACTATATGGGGGCAGTGTGGGGAAATTACTATATGGGGGCAGTGTGGGGAAATTACTATATGGGGGCAGTGTGGGGAAATTACTATATGGGGGCAGTGTGGGGAAATTACTGTATGGGGGCAGTGTGGGGAAATTACTGTATGGGGGCAGTGTGGGGAAATTACTATATGGGGGCAGTGTGGGGAAATTACTATATGGGGGCAGTGTGGGGAATTACTATATGGGGGCAGTGTGAGGGAGATTACTGTATGGGGCAGTGTGGGGAAATTACTATATGGGGGCAGTGTGGGGAAATTACTATATGGGGGCAGTGTGGGGAAATTACTATATGGGAGCAGTGTGGGGAAATTACTATATGGGAGCAGTGTGGGGAATTACTATATGGGGGCAGTATAGGATAAATTACTATATGGGAGCAGTGTGGGAAATTACTATATGGGGGCAGTGTAGGGAAATTACTATATGGGGCCAGTGTGGGGAAAATACTATATGGGGCCAGTGTGGGGAAAATTACTATATAGGGCCAGTGTGGGGAAAATACTATATAGGGGCAGTGTGGGGAAAATACTATATAGGGGCTGTGGGGAAATTACTATATGGGGGCAGTGTGGGGAAATTACTATATGGGGGCAGTGTGGGGAAATTACTATATGGGGCAGTGTGGGGAAATTACTATATGGGGGCAGTGTGGGGAAATTACTATATGGGGGCAAGTGTGGGGAAATTACTATATGGGGCAGTGTGGGGAAATTACTGTATGGGGCAGTGTAGGGAAATTACTGTATGAGGGCAGTGTGAGGAAATTACTATATGGGGACAGTGTAGGGAAATTACTATATGGGGGCAGTGTGGGGAAATTACTATATGGGGCAGTGTGGGGGAAATTACTATATGGGGGCAGTGTGGGGAAAATACTATATGGGGCAGTGTGGGGAAATTACTATATGGGGGCAGTGTGGGGAAATTACTATATGGGGCAGTGTGGGGAAATTACTATATGGGGCAGTGTGGGGAAATTACTATATGGGGGCAGTGTGGGGAAATTACTATATGGGGGCAAGTGTGGGAAATTACTATATGGGGCAGTGTGGGAAATTACTGTATGGGGCAGTGTAGGGAAATTACTGTATGGGGGCAGTGTGAGGAAATTACTATATGGGGCAGTGTAGGGAAATTACTGTATGAGGGCAGTGTGGGGAAATTACTATATGGGGGCAAGTGTGGGAAATTACTATATGGGGCAGTGTGGGGAAATTACTATATGGGGGCAGTGTGGGGAAATTACTATATGGGGGCAGTGTGGGGAAATTACTATATGGGGCAGTGTGGGAAATTACTGTATGGGGCAGTGTAGGGAAATTACTGTATGGGGGCAGTGTGAGGGAAATTACTATATGGGGGCAGTGTAGGGAAATTACTGTATGAGGGAAGTGTAGGGGAAATTACTGTATGAGGGGAGTGTGGGGAAAATTACTATATGGGGCAGTGTGGGGGAAATTACTATATGGGGGCAGTGTGGGGGAAATTACTATATGGGGGCAGTGTGGGGGGAATTACTATATGGGGGCAGTGTGAGGGAGATTACTGTATGGTGAGTGTGGGGGAAATTACTATATGGGGGCAGTGTGGGGGAAATTACTATATGGGGGCAGTGTGGGGGAAATTACTATATGGGAGCAATGTGGGGGAAATTACTATATGGGAGCAGTGTGCGGGGAATTACTATATGGGGGCAGTATAGGATAAATTACTATATGGGAGCAGTGCGGGGGAAATTACTATATGGGGGCAGTGTAGGGGAAATTACTATATGGGGCCAGTGTGGGGGAAAATACTATATGGGGCCAGTGTGGGGGAAAATACTATATGGGGCCAGTGTGGGGAAAATACTATATGGGGGCAGTGTGGGGAAATTACTATATGGGGGCAGTGTGGGGAAATTACTATATGGGGGCAGTGTGGGGAAATTACTATATGGGGCAGTGTGGGGAAATTACTATATGGGGGCAGTGTGGGGGAAATTACTATATGGGGGCAAGTGTGGGGAAATTACTGTATGGGGCAGTGTAGGGGAAATTACTGTATGGGGGCAGTGTGAGGGAAATTACTATATGGGGCAGTGTGGGGGAAATTACTATATGGGGGCAGTGTGGGGGAAATTACTGTATGAGGGGAGTGTAGGGGAAATTACTGTATGAGGGGAGTGTGGGGGAAATTACTGTATGAGGGGAGTGTGGGGAAAATTACTATATGGGGCAGTGTGAAGGGAAAATACTATATGGGGGTAGTGTGGGGACATTGCTATTGGGGGACATTATTTTTGGGGACACTATACAGAGATTATTACCTGGAGCACAATATAGGGTGTTATTATTACTGGGGGCACTCTAGAGGACATTATAACCGCTGTAGACACTATAGGTATCTTTGGGGTCATTTATCAAACTGTTGTAGTATACCTGGCTTAGTTGCCCACAGCAACAGATTCCACCTTTGATTTTTGACAGCTTCTTTGGAAAATGAAAGGAGGAATCTGATTGGTTGCTATGGGCAACTAAGCCAGTTCTAATTTACACCAGTTTGATAAATGACCCCAATTATGAGAAATCTAACGTGTCTGTGTAACAAACTCTGTAGAGACGAGATGCAGCTGGAGGAATTGGTCATGGCGGTCTGGGTCAAACGGAGGAGAAGAGGAAAGAGAAGATCTACATGACAGGAGATGTCACTGGATGTAAGAGGTATGTGGTGCTGTATTCTCCTACATGTAGAGCTGGTTCACTACTGTGACCTGCGTCTCATCTTCTCCTCCAAGTCTTTATCATAATTATATGTATTTTAAATTTGGCAACTAAAATTTTAATTTGTCATCTGCAGTCCTATGTAACAGCCCAGATAACAGTGATAACTTTCTGTGTGCAGATAATGTTGTACATGTTCCCTGCATTACTATGTAACACCCCACATAACACAATAATTCACTGTTATGTGGGGTGTTACATAGGACTGCAGGTAACATCTGTACTCAGAGAGTTATGAGATGGTGGGGGTCAGACTCCTGGCAGCCCCGCCAATCAGCTGTTAGAGGAGACCGCGATGTTCCAGTGAGCGCTGCAGCCTCTTTGCTCCTTACCAAGCACTGCGCTGTCCCCAGTACACGGACACGATGCCTCAGGCAGTACACGGACGCGATGCCTCAGGCAGTACACGGACGCGATGCCTCAGGCAGTACACGGACGCGATACCTCAGGCAGTACACGGACGCGATACCTCAGGCAGTACACGGACGCGATACCTCAGGCAGTACACGGACGCGATACCTCAGGCAGTACACGGACGCGATACCTCAGGCAGTACAGGAACACGATGCCTCAGGCAGTACACGGACGCGATACCTCCGGCAGTACACGGACACGATGCCTAAGGCAGTACACGGACGCGATGCCTCAGGCAGTACACGGGCGCGATGCCTCAGGCAGTACACGGGCGCGATGCCTCAGGCAGTACACGGACGCGATGCCTCCGGCAGTACACGGACTCGATGCCTAAGGCAGTACACGGACATGGTATGTTCTGCGGCAATACATGGACGCGATACCTCAGGCAGTACACAGACATGATATCTCAGGCAGTACATGGACATGGTATGTTCCTGCAGCAATACACGGATGCAATACCTCAGGCAGTACACGGACGTGATATCTCAGGCAGTACACGGACATGGTATGTTCTACGGCAATACACGGATGCGATACCTCAGGCAGTACACGGAAATGGTATGTTCTGCGGCAATACACGGATGCGATACCTCAGGCAGTACACGGACATGGTATCTTCTGCGGCAATACACGGATGCGATACCTCAGGCAGTACACGGACACGATACCTCAGACAGTACACGGACGCGATGCCTCAGACAGTACACGGACGCGATGCCTCAGGCAGTACACGGACGCGATGCCTCAGGCAGTACACGGACGCGATGCCTCAGGCAGTACACAGGCATGGTATCTTCTGCGGCAATACAGGGACACATACCTGCAGCAAAGGATATCTGGCAATGACAGGCCAAAATGTCACCATGTATAGCCAGCTTGAAAGATGAGGAGGATGTCAGTGGATACAAGGACATGGTGATGGAGGCCAGTTACTGCTCAGCAATCTCCGCACATCTGGCGCATCCTGCTGTCATGGATGTGACAATAGCTCTAGGCCTATCCAGCATCCCCCAGGGACCAATGCCGCATCTAGCTAGAGCGTATAATGACCATGGAGCGGTAACGCGGGCACTACCACCTGGACACGATGTGCGGGGGTCAGGTGCAGCAGGATACTCACTGCGGGCGGGCGGGAGGGGAGGACGCTCCGGGCTCCGGTGATAGACGGACAGGTACAATCCGGGCTCTTCTCTCAGCGCCGGGAGATCTCCAGTAATAATCCTCCTGCTGCCTCTGCTCAGTGTCTGGGCGGGGGGAGGGGAGGAGAACCGCTCCCCGGCTGCTGGGGGTTGTCAGCATGTGTGTATGCGGTTTTAATAGCGGGCATCACTAGTGCCAGGATACCGCCCCAGTGAAGGGGGAGGGGCAGTGACTACTTCTCATCTCTCTCTCATGTTTGCTCCTAAGATGTACCAGTTTGAGAAATGAATGAATTCATGGATATTAGATTGATGAAGAAAGTATCCCTTCACAAATTTCACATTCTCCTCCTCACTGCCTTATGGGGCTCATGCACACTGTCCTTGCCATTTTTGATGTCCCCAAATCGCGGATTGGCAAAAAACACAGATATCGGCGCCTTCACAAATGTCCTATCCTTGTCCGCAAAATGGACTAGAATGGGACATGTTCTACATTTTTGATGTATGCGGACAGCACACAGCTGTCCACGTCTTTTGCAGCCCCATTGAAGTGAATGGGTCCACATCAGACTGGTAAAAAATGCAGATCAGATGTGGACAAAAAACCACCGTCGTGTGCATGAGGCCTTATGCACAGACACGACCATATGTATTTTGCCATCTGCAAAACACAGATGACGTCCCGGTGATGTCTGTGTTAAGCCTCATGCAGACGTCCGTGGAACACGGTCCGTGAGATACCGGACTGGCATCCTGCTGAGTGGAGGAACGCACGGCGTTTTTTTTTTTTTGCAAACATATTGATTTCAATAGGTCGGTGGTCTGCATTTTGCAGACATACAGGTTCCGAAAGCACATGGGCATACGGTCACGCTATATAAGGTGACAAGGAGCCAAGTCCCTCATTAACCCGTTCAGGACCCTGCCATAGTTCACCTTAAGCACCAGCCTGTTTTTTGGGTAAATTTGACTTTATGAGGTAATATCTTTGGAACACTTTTACCTATCCAAGCCATTCTGGGACTGTGCACATTGTACTTCATGACAGTGGTAAATTTGAGTCAACATATTTCATTTCTATTTGTAAAAAAATCCCCAATTTACCAAAAAATTTGAAAAATTACCAACTTTCCAAATTTCTATTTCTTTGCTTTTAAAACAGTCATATTTCATATTATAGTTTTTACTTTACATTTTCCATATGTCTACTTTATGTTTGGATCATTTTGTGAATTCCATTTTAGAAGCAAAACCCACTTTTTAAGGAACAGTTCAGTTATGAAGTCACTTTTGGGCTTACATAATAGGAACCACCCATAAATGGCCCCATTTTTTAAACTACACCCCACAAGGTATTCAAAACTGATTTTACAAACCTTGTTAACCCTTTAAGGCCTCTTTTACACGGGTGTCACGTTTGACGCTCGGATACAAGGCCGGTGCGTTGCAGGAAAATGCGCGATTTTTCAGCGCAAGTGCAAAGCGTTTTAATGCGTTTTGCACACGCGTGGGAAAAATTGCCATGTTTGGTACCCAGATCTGAAGCCGGACTTCATCACTGAAGTTCGGGTTTGGGTTGAGTATTCTGTAGATTTTATTATTTTCCCTTATAACACGGTTATCAGGGAAAATAATAGCATTCTACATACAGAATGCTTAGTAAAATGTGGATTAAGGGGTTAAAATTAAAAAAATTAACTCACCTTATCCACTTGATCGCGTAGTTGCGATCTCTTCTGTCTTCCTAATTCATTAGCTGCCAGCTAAAGGACCTGTTATGACGTCACCGAGCTGATGGACCATGTGATTGGACTATGTGATGTGACGTCATCACAGGTCCTATAGACGGCAGCTAATGCTTGAAGAAGACAGAAGAGATCGGCAACTACGCGATCAAGTGGATAAGGTGAGTTATTTTTTTATTTTTAACCCCTTAATCCACATTTTACAAAGCATTCTGTATTGAGAATGCTATTATTTTCCCTTATAACCGTGTTATAAGGAAAAATAATAAAGATCGGGTCCCGTCTCCTAGCAACCGTGGAAATCACGCCTGTGTGAAAGGGGCCTAAGTGTTCCACAGGAATTAAAGAAATTTTTTTTGGGCAGATTTACCATTTGAATCCATTTTTCCTTTTCGGCAGGCACTTGGCAAAAGTTGTCAGCCTGTCTTTTGGTAAAATCTTTTGGGTCATGTCCGCTTAAAAAAAACGAAAGACACACGGAAACACAACAGAAGCAAAACGGACACGGATCACGGAACAACGGAACCCCGTTTTGCGGACCGCAAAAAACAACTGTCGTGTGCATGTAGCCTAAGGCTACATGCACACAACAGTTGTTTTTCTCAGCTTCCGTTTCAGTTTTTTGTGTGGATAGGACAGGAACCCATTCATTTCAATGGGTCAGCAAAAAAATGCTGACAGTTCATCCGTTTGTGTTCCGCGTCCATTGTCCGTGTTTCCCTTCAGCAAAAAAAGTAGTGCATGTCCTACTTTTTTCTCGTTTGCAGAAGATGATAGACATTTATTACTAGGGATCTGTGAAAACAAAGGAATCCTCCCAAAAAAACTGACCATCAGTTTTTTTTGCAGATCCCGATTTGCGGACAGCAAAAAACAACTGTCGTGTGCATGTAGCCTAAAACAGAAGAGAAGGAGCAATATATGGCTTTTGGAAGGCAGATTTAGCTGGGATAATTATAAGTTGCCATGTCAACATTTTAAGCCCCCCTGATGCACCGATACAGTAGAAAAACCCCAAAAGTGACCCCATTTTGGAAACTACAAGATAAGGCCTCATGCACACAAACGTATTTTGGGTCCGCGTCCAAGCTGCATATTTTGTGGCTTGGGTGCGGACCCATTCACTTCAATGGGGCCGCAAAAGATGCAGACAGCACTCCTGTCCGTGGCCCGTTCTTGCGGACAAGAATAGGCATTTTTACAATGGGCTGCGTTCAGTTCCGGACCGCAAAACACCTACGGTCGTGTGCATGAGGCCTAAGGTGGCAGCTTTGTTGGTACTATTTTGGGGTACATATGATTTTGGATTGCTCTATATTATGCTTTTTGTGAGGTAAGGTAACAAAAATGGCTGTTCAGCACCGTTTTTATTCTTAGTGTTTACAATGTTCACCTGACAGGTTAGATCATGTGCTATATTTATAGAGCAGGTTGACACGGACGCCTAAATGACTACTTTGGGTTTTTTTGTTTTCGTTTTACATAATAAAGCATTTTTGAGAGAAAAAAAATCATGTTTTTATGTCTCCATTTGCTGAAAGCCGTATTTTAATTTTTTTTGCCGATTCTCTTGTGCAGGGGCTCGTTTTTTGCTGGAAGAGTTGACATTTTTATTGGTACCATTTTTGGGTACGTATGATTTTTTGATAATTCAATATTACACTTTTTGTTTGTTTTGGCACAGGTTTTTGTTTTTTTTTTTATGCCATTCACCTTAGGGGGTAGATCATGTGATATTGTTGTGGAAGCAGTGATACCTAATTTGTCTATTTTTCTTTATTTTAGTTTTACTTAATAAAAGCATTTTTGAAAAAAGAAAAATCATGTTTTAGTGTCTCCGTATTCTGAAAAGCCAAATTTTTAAATTTTTGGAGCGATTGTCTTATGTAGGAGCTCAATTTTTGTGGGATGAGATGACGGTTTGATTGGAACTATTTTGGGGTACATATGACTATTTGATCATTTGGTATTATACTTTTTGTGCTGTTAGGTGACATTTGTTTTAGCACAGTTTTTTTTAAATATTTTTACGACATTCAGATGATGGGGTGGATCATGTATATTTTTATAGAGCAGGTTGTCACAGACGTGGCGATACCTAATATGTCTTTTTCTTTTTTCTACACAATAAAAGCATTTTTTTTTTTTTATTGTTTTTGTGTCTCCATATTCTGAAAGCCATATTTTTTTTATTTTTTTATGCGATTATCCTATCGCGCGATTATCTTATCGCGCGATGTACTGGAGACTGAGGGCAGGAGCTTCATCGTTGTCACGGGGCATGCGCTTCCTCCCAGGATGACTGGGAGGAGAGAGCGAGCATCTGACGTCACTGGGCTCGGTGCATGCCCAGTGACAATGATGGAGCTCCTGCCCTCAGTCTCCAGTACATCGCGCTGGAGCAGCCCATATTGGGTACTGCGCCTGCGCGAGAGTTCGCTCGGCCGTCAGGAAGGGGGAGGAGACGCTGTGGGCGGTTAGGTCTGCTTGTTGGAGGCGGCTTTGGGCACTGCAGGGGGGAGTTACTGGGCTCCAAAGAGGGAAGAAAACGCCCCTCTGGGCACCTTCAGGCTTCATTTGCATAAAGATAAAAAGCGTTTTTTAGCAAAGCTACTGCACGAATGACATAATAGAAAAGACAAGCCGATTCAAGGTACTGTGTTCTGCATGACTGGTTTAAAAGCTGAAATTGTGTAATCAGAGGTGACAGAATCCCTTTAAAGTCACGGATCCCAGCGCCGTACATGTATGGCGAAGGTCCTCTACAGGTTAAAAAAAAATTGAAACAACATCAGTGGTCAAACTACAAAAAATAAACCGGTTCACCGCTATCAATTCAGTCTTTTCATCTCAGATCTAAGTTGAGAATTGTCTCCTCACAAGCCGGTATATCAAGCAGAAGGCTTTGCCTTACGTCTGCATTTTTATCCGCTACAGTCGCGCACAGACCCGACTGATCCATTCCCAAAAGTTGTGATGAAGTCAAGAAATTACATCATAATTCTAGGTTTTTGAACACTAAGGGCTCATGCACATGACCGTATGTACTTTGCAGTGTCCAAAACATGGATCCTCAAAAAAAACAGATGACATCCGTGGGACATAGGTGTTACATCTGTATTTTTTGCGGATCCGTTGTAACAATGCCTGTCCTTGTCCCCAAAAGGACAAAAACAGGACATGTTTTATTTTTTTGCGCAACGGACTTGCAGACATACAGATACAGAATGCACACGGAGTCATTTCCATTTTTTTGCCGCAAAAAAAAAAAAAAACAGACACAGACAAAAAATACTTTGTCTTCCTGAGCCCAACCCTTGGGGGAGATTTATCAAAACTAATGGGAAAAAGGGCTTAGTCACCCATAGCAACCAATCAGATTCCACCTTTCATTTTCCAAATGAGCTCTGAAAAATTAAAGATGGAATCTGATTGGTTGCTATGGGCAATCAAGCCAGCTTTTCTTCACACCAGTTTTGATAAATCTCCCCCTTGGCACTATGGCAATTAAAGGACTATGAAGATGTCCTCATTAAGATGGCGTATAAAGGTAGAAAAGTGTTTATCATGGAGAAACTTGCACTCACAGTTTACGTCTATGTTACAGGCTGAGGAAACATATTTGAAATTGCCTTCTAATCCCTCAACAACTTTCCAATCAGTCTCTCATGCACTGGTCCAAGAGGGCTTTTCATTGGGAGTGTTTACACAAAAACGGATTATATCCAGTGGTCCTATCCTATCCTTGGAGGCAGATTTTGCTAGAATGGTTTTTGGGCACCATTTTGTATTTGAAGAAACCCTGAGGTGCCCCTACAGTGGAAACCCTTAAAAAGTGACTCCATTTTGGAAATTGCACCCTTCAAAGAATATATTAAGAGGGGTACTGAGCACTTTGACCCCCTAAGCGTTTTTCGGAATTTGAAAACACTTGGCTGTGAAAATGAAAAGTTTCATTTCTTCCAATAAAATGTTGCTTTAGCCCCAAATTTTTCATTTTCAAAAGGGATAACAGGAGAAAAAGCACCCCATAATTTGTTACCCATTTTCTCCTGAATATGGCAACACTCCATATATGGTGGTAAACTGCTGTGGGGGCACATGGAAGGACTTAGAACGGTAGGAGCGGCATATGACTTTTGCAGCGCAGATTTTAATGGATTGGTTTATGGGCGCCATTGGTTTTTATTTTTGATTGTCTTATGTGGGGGCTCATTTTTTGTGGGATGAGGTGATCTTTTCATTGGTACCACTTTAGGGTACATACACTTTTTGTGAGGGAAGGTGACCAAAAATGGCTGTTTTAGCACAGTTTTTTTATTTGTTTTTGCTGCATTCACCTAACAAGGTGGATCATGTGATATTTTTATAGAGCTGGTCGATACGGACGCGGCAATACCTAATATGTATACTTAGCTTTTTTTTCGAAAGAATAAAATAGAGAGACGGCTCAACCTATATATAGAGGAAAATATTGTTCTCAATACCGAAATGGTGCCAGCTCCAATGCACCCGCTAAGAGAAAATCAAAACAGTGGTAACGATATGGCACTCATAATCCGGAGTAAACAAGTAATTTAATATCAACCAATAATCAACCAATAAAATTGAATACAATTCATAGATATGAAAATAAAAATACAAATACAAATTACAGGGACTGTTATTGTGCAACAACCAACTATATCTTAATGATTCCCAAGAAAGTAGGAAGAAACCGCATATATGTCTTCCTGTTGGTGTCCAATTAATCCTCACTGTGCGCTCTCATATATTTGCCCTGTGTGGAGCACACAATACATAGGTAATTAATATTTGATGAGGACCAGTTCATCTGTAGAATAGAGATCCTATAAGTCACTTTTTGTTAGGCAGTTGACTAAAGCAAATGTATAACCGATGGGGCAGAGTCCATGTGTAAATGCTGGTGTCCCACCAAACAGTATGCGCTCATCGTCTTACCTTTATCCCACCGGTATTCCGACACACTCAGCTGGCCAATAACTCACCACTTTCCGCTTGGTTGGCGGCGTGCCACGTGTTGGCGTGGTGAAGTTTCACTTTGCGAGCTCCCCAAGATCCTCCCCCGTTGTATTCAAAGGGTGGTTCGTGATGGAAGGCAACTGCCGAACGGGGCTCGATTTGTAGATTGAGCAGTGATTCGACCAGGAGTGTAATCTCCGTATCCACACTGAGCCAAGGCTTTTGTTTCAAAGTTCCAGCGTACGCTGATTAGGAGGTATTTGGAGCCTAAATTTTAGTTGTTCCCAAACGCGTTTCGAGGTCCCAATGTATCTCTGACCTCTTCCTCAGTGGTAATTTAGCTCGCATTAAAGGACCTCCTTATATATCACACATTATCACTAAATCCAGTTGCTATTGGTCGACTCGATTTCCACTAAACTCCAATTTGTATGGTCCATTTGATTATAATGAAATCCCGGGCTGGACCCTATTTTGCAGTTCTAGATGTGGGGTATACATCCTATGTTGATTCTCATTTTCATGCCTCCTTCTCCAATAAGCACAGATTATAATAATTAACTTCATCTCAGTTTGCGATTCGTTTTATCTCCACTCGCAATTAGGTTGCGGTTCCTGTGCGGGTTTTTTTGGAGCTCATGTATGTATGGACCATACAAATTGGAGTTTAGTGGAAATCGAGTCGACCAATAGCAACTGGATTTAGTGATAATGTGTGATATATAAGGAGGTCCTTTAATGCGAGCTAAATTACCACTGAGGAAGAGGTCAGAGATACATTGGGACCTCGAAACGCGTTTGGGAACAACTAAAATTTAGGCTCCAAATACCTCCTAATCAGCGTACGCTGGAACTTTGAAACAAAAGCCTTGGCTCAGTGTGGATACGGAGATTACACTCCTGGTCGAATCACTGCTCAATCTACAAATCGAGCCCCGTTCGGCAGTTGCCTTCCATCACGAACCACCCTTGAATACAATGGGGAGGATCTTGGGAGCTCGCAGTGAAACTTCACCATGCCAACACGTGCACGCCGCCAACCAAGCGGAAAGTGGTGAGTTATTGGCCAGCTGAGTGTGTCGGAATACCGGTGGATAAAGGTAAGACGATGAGCGCATACTGCTTGGTGGGACACCAGCATTTACACATGGACTCTGCCCCATCGGTTATACATTTGCTTTAGTCAACTGCCTAACAAAAAGTGACTTATAGGATCTCTATTCTACAGATGAACTGTTCCTCATCAAATATTAATTACCTATGTATTGTGTGCTCCACACAGGGCAAATATATGAGAGCGCACAGTGAGGATTAATTGGACACCAACAGGAAGACATATATGCGGTTTCTTCCTACTTTCTTGGGAATCATTTAGATATAGTTGGTTGTTGCACAATAACAGTCCCTGTAATTTTTATTTGTATTTTTATTTTCATATCTATGAATTGTATTCAATTTTATTGGTTGATTATTGGTTGATATTAAATTACTTGTTTACTCCGGATTATGAGTGCCATATCGTTACCACTGTTTAGCTTTTTTTTCTCCTATTTTTTACAATTTTTTATTACTCAATTATGGGAAAAGATGGCTTTTTTTTTTTACTTAAAACTTTTATTGCTTTTATTATGCAAATCTTTATTTTAACTTTTTTTTCCCCCCACAACTTTTGAGGGGTCTGATCCCCTGTACAATGCATGACAATACTTCTGTATTGTAATGGATTGGCTGTAAGTCTATTACCAGCGTAATACACTTACAGCCTTCCTGTCTGTGAGGTCTAGGGGGCTGGATCTCACAGGCTTACATGGAAGGCAGCCCCGATGTGGAAGGCATCTGGCTGCATTCCCTTCCATCAGCAGCGCGGGGACCCGATGGGGAAGGGGAGGGAGCTCCCTACCTCCACACACCCCGCACGTGCCACGGTCAGCGCTGACAGCAGCATAATGAGGTTTAATGCGCCGGCATCTGTGTTTTCACCGATGCCAGCGCATACAGCAGGGGTCTGGCTAATGGGAACAGCCAGTCCCCTCCAGCTGATTGGGTGGGCGCAGCTTCTGCACCTGCCCGATCAGCACGCCATAGTATTACGGCGCTGTTCGGGAAGTCACTTGTCATTGGTCAGGATGAGGTTAAAATCTACATCATGTCAATTGTTTGTGCGTTTCCGCATGTTATATATAGTGGTTTTCTCCATAGATTTAATTGGGGTTGTTAAAATAAACAGAAAATTCTCAATAAGAAAACAAAAACTGCACAAAAAAAAAACACACCAAAACCGTGAAAAATAGTAAGGATTTATGTGCCTTTTTATGTAGTTTTGGTAGAAGTTTCTTGTGGATTTTCTGCACACAAATCCACACCATATGCAGTTACCCTAAGTACTTTTCATATCTCTGTCAGATAAACTTTCTACAGGGCAGAGTCAGGATTATTAACCCCGACTGATCCATACCAATATGTGCTGGTACATTACAAAGGATTTACATATGGAATAACACTAGGCAACAATTCTTTTTTTATCTGTACCCTATTCTGGAGTACTGAACATGATTCACCATAGGGATGGTATTTGGTAGTCATTGGTTTCCTCCAAACTTGACACTTGGTTTCTTCACGGAGAATCTTGTTTCTCACAGTCCTGTAGGTGCTTTTTTTGCAAACTTTCATGTGTCTTTTACAGAGGAGTGGTTTCTTTCTGGCCTCTCTTACCAAGGCCCTTTCCCTCACATTATTTTGATGAGGTGGCCAGCTCTAATCAGAGTCTTGATTGTTCCAAATGTCTTCTATTTAAGAATTATGGTATTTGCTCTAATATACATTGTCAGCTGTGACACATAGACAGGGGCTGTCTTTCCAATTCATGTCCAATCAACTGAATTTACCTCAGATAGACTCCACTCATGATGTACAAACATCTCAAAGATGATAAAGAGAAATGGGAGGGCTCTAGAGATAAAATTTCGTAATAAAAGGGCCTGAATACTTAAATTGTCCATGCAAAATTTTAATTATTCTAAACATTTCTAAAATTTCGTTTTCATGTTATTATATGATCTTGAGTAGTGTTGATTGAATCGAACTTCGATTTTAATGCGGTCTCTATACAGCATTAAAATGGATTACCTCCATGTAGGCCCTATGTGTGCCCATACAAATCATTGTAAAATTATTTGGGTAGTCCAACAAATAAAAAAGTTACAACCATTAAACCACCAAATGTGCTAAATCTCAAAAAACTGCCTGGTCGTTAAGTCCTTTTCAGGCCTACTCATTAAAGGGTTAACCAACCAGCGCTTTTCCTGCTAGTAAGGGAAAGTGCTCAGAGAACTGTGGGATAGGAGGCGATACCAGTGAGCATCATCCTCTGCAGAGAAGGAAGGTGGTCATTCATGCAGAATGGAAGAAAATGTTGCCACTAAGGCTCTCTAAGGTTGCGTTCCCATCTGCTTTGTGAACTCCGACAGTCTGTTCCAGTGGAGGAGCTAACTGCTAGAGTTCACTGTATACGACACAGCCGATACCACTGTGCACCGCTGGATCCCCATTCAATATAATGGGATCCAGCCGCTTTCCAGCATAAAATCCGGCTTTTGGCTGGACAAAAAATGCTGCATATAATATTTTTTGTCCGGCCAAAAGCCAGCATATATGTCGGATACAGTGACTAGATCAGAGTGCCAGAGTTCAGAACACAGATGTGAACCCATCTTTACACTGTAACATATTTGGACCATTATCAAGAACAAGCGTTCACACAAATGCTTGTTCCTGATAATTAGCCCATAGCCGTCAATCAGCCAGTAAACAAGCAAACACTCGTTTGTTGGCTGATATGCATTTTTGATTAGGGTGAAATATGTACGATTGTTAGCAGCACCTTCCTGTATAATCATGGATCTACTGCTGATAATCAATAGAACTGAATAAGGGAGTAACAACTGTGGTAGCGATCATTTTTTCCCCATCCACTTTGCATCAGCCTGTGTAATAGGCCAATGCAAACAAGCGTGGATTTTTTTGCGACCCCTTGAAATACAACAATGTGGCCATAAGAACAAAGAATATCTTGTGCATCCCTGCACTAAATAGATAATCAACTCCTTTAATAGTGAATCGGAACCAACAGACACTCATAAAACCATACTTTATTTAAGGCTTACCAAGCTCATCCTGAGCAAAATGGTCATTCAGCATTGTAGGAATCATATAATAAAGTGCAACAAATCAGGAAGAGAAGGACATCTCATTAGGTCAAGGAGAAGAAACGATCAGACATTTAATAACACATTCAGCCATTGTGTGCAACCATAGTATTGTCTCAAATCCGGTCGAGTGTGGAAACGCATAGATATTCATGAGTCATTGAAAGGAACATTATAGTAAAGGAAATACAACTTGACACATTTTTTTTTAATAAATCAAGGTTCCAGAGATTAGCAGAATTGCAGAGATTTGTTGTGATTGTTGGAGATGTGGGTGTATTTCTAGGGTGTACAGTATATTCTTAAGCTAGTTTCACACTAGCGCTAAGGATCCGGCAGGCTGTTCCAGCGGCAGTTTTCTTCCGGCTGATTCTCGGCACATTTGCCAGGTTGCGGCCGGATCTCCGCCGGTCTGCATTATAGTTAATGGGCTGGACTGAGACATTCATGCTTTCAGCAATCCCAGAACAGCCTGCCAGATCCCAACTACTAGTGTGAAACTAGCCTTAGCCCAGCAGTGTCCTACTTGTAGCCCTCCAACTGCTGCAAAACTGCAACTCCCCTGAGTGTTCCATGGCTGTCAGCACATACTAAGAGTTGCAATTAAAACGACAGGTTGGACATCACTGGTCTGTGCATGTTATTAGTTATTTGTTACATGAGGCCACCTCAGCTTTGTCCACTTTGAATACCTCTTGGATGTCATAGAGCTTCTCTGGTTCTGGTAGACTCAAGCCATTCAATTCATTTGAATGGCCTTCATTACTCTTCCAAAAATAAGCTGGACTAAGCAAGAACTGGGGAAATCAGCTAATGGTCCCAAGGTCCGCATTATTAAAGGCGCTGTCTCTGATGGGACAAACTCATTTACACATGTAATGAACCAATGCACAACATTCCTCTTGTGAATCCAACACAAACAACAATGTCAAGGTCTACAAGTCCCTGAGCTATAGCTGGTCTCAAATTCAGGACATCTTTCAAAGGATTTCCAAAAATGGAAAACAGCTTAGTGTGTCTACATGTTATATTTTCTTTGTGCACTTCGATTCCCCAGTTTTACAGTGGCATGCAAAAGTTTGGGCACCCCTGGTTACTATGAACAGTTAAGCATGCTGAAGATAAAATGATCTCCAAAAGGCATAAAGGTAAAGATGAAACACACTTTTTAACATTTGACACTATGCCAATGTATTATTTTGGCTTTGGACAATTTAAGAGTGAAAAAAGGAAAGGAGTGCCTTGCAAAAGTATGGGAACCCAAAAAGATTTGAGTGTTCAGATAACTTTGAGCTGCTAGGGATAATGCTTGTTTTCGTTAGGAAAGGCCTGGTGATGCAAATGTGAAAGCTTTAGAAATACCCAGACTCCTCTAACCTTGTCTCAAAAAAACAGCAGCCATGGGTTCTTCTAAGCTACCACTGCTACCACTCTGAAAATGAAAATGGTTGAGGCCACTAAAAGCAGGAAAAGGATATAAGAAGATAGCAAAGCATTTTTAGGTTGCCATTTCCTCCTTTCAAAATGTAATTGAGACATAGCAGTTAACAGGAACAGTGGAGGTCAAGAGAAGGTCTGGAAGACCAAGAAAAACGTTAGAGACAGCTGCTCGAAGGATTGCTAGAAAGGCAAATCAGAACCACCGCTTGACGGCAAAAAATCTTCAAGAAGATTTAGCAGGCTCTGGAGTTGTGGTTCATTGTTCTACTGTTTAGCGACACCTGCACAAAGATGGCCTTCATGGAAGAGTCATCAGAATAAAAACCTCTCCTGCATCCTCATCACAAAATTCAGTGTCAGAAGTTTGCAAAAGAATATCTAAACAAGCTTGGTGCATTTTGGAATAGACCACCTCAAAAGGCGCAAGCTGAAGGTTTTAACATGGCCCTCACTGTCCCCTGATCTGAACATCACTGAAAATCTGTGCACAGACCTCAAAAGAACAGTGCATGCAAGATGGCCCAGGAATCTTACGGAACTGAAAGACTTATGCAAGGAAGAATGGATGAAAATCCCTCAAACAAAAAATAAAAGACTCTTGGCTGGTTACAAAAAGCGTTTACAAGCTGTAATGCTTGCCAAAGGGGGTGCTACTAGGTAGTAACCATGCAGGGTGCCCAATATTGTGCTTTGGGCCCTTTTACTTTTTAGTTATTTTGAAAATGTAAAAGATTAAAATACTTTTTTTTTCTTTTCTTAAAATACAAAGGGAATGTGTCATCTTTAACTTTATGCCTTTTGGAGATCATTTCCTGGAAGCACAGCCGACCAGCTGTTTGAGAAGACACTTGTGAGCGCTGTGGCGTTCTCTGTGCTCGCCATGCACATATCGCCGTACATTGTACATTGATTGAGCTTAGTATCTCACTTTTGCATGCCACTGTATATTTATTTATCACGTTCACTTCAGTAGTACAACAGCTTGGTTATAGAGGAATCGAGTGTTCAAAGTGTGGGAATTAAAATCACCAAGTTGAAAGAAAATCATCGACCCAAGGCACAAAAGCTAGTAAAAATATAAATCTTGCAGTCTGTTAGAAGGTAGTTTTTTACCATTACATAGTAATAACAAGGCCACTGACTGTGTGAAGAAAGTATAACATATACATATAGTAGACGAGACATGGTCTGAAGAGGATTTTGCATATTAAATGCCCAAAAAGTCACAGTATAACTATACAACCCATTCAAACCATTTGTGTAAACATTTTCTGTATTTTTTTGATACATACAAGGCACAGTTTTAGGAAGGCTTTTCTCTTATAACTGTAATTCCTTGTTCACACAGTGCAGTTCTAACATTTTTGTAGCCCGAAACCAGGATGGATTAAAAGACTAGATATATTCCTTAGGGCTCATGCACACAGCCATATGTATTTTTTGGTCCGCAAAGAAACGGAACCGCAAAAAATACGGATAACGTCTGTGTGCATTCCGTATTTTGCGGAACGGAATAGCTGGCCCCTGATAGAACACTGCTATTCTTGTCCGTTATGTGGACAATAATAGGACATGTTCTATTTCTTTGTGGAACGGACATACTTAAACGGAATGCAGGCGGAGTAACATTCATTTTTTTTTATTTTTTTTTGCAGATCCATTGTAATGAATGGTTCTACATACTGTCCGCAAAAAAACGGAACAGACACGGAAAGAAAATAAGTTTGTATGCATGAGGCCTAAATATTATTCCTCCGGTTTAGGATCTACTAGTCTTAGCAAAAAAAAATCCACAAACTGTGCTGTGTCAACAAGGCATAAAATATAGTAAAGAAATGAAAGCAGCATAAAGGAAAGACAAGCAGTACTGTATATGTAGTGTTAGTACTCCGGGCCTCATGTCGTACAAGCCAACACATTATTGAATCCCTCTGATTGACGCTGAATGCTACATTTAATTTAGAGGTTGGTATGTAATGTGGGTTGGATGGTGCACTCATTCTTTTGTCAATTGTGATTTTACCTTTTAACCTGGCACATAAAACCAGGATTATATGACTGGGGGAATATGGGTATTAGCAATCGCCTCTCCATGTAGCACCCAAAAAAGCCACACTTTTTTATATATGGCCATGAATGCTGCAAATAATCCACATTCATTTTTGTGAAACCTTAAGGGGGTCATTCATCAAACTGGTGTAAAGTAGAACTGGCTCAGTTGCCCGTAGCAATCAATCAGATCCCACCTTTCATTTCCAAAGGAGCTGTCAAAAATGAAAGGTGAAATCTGATTGGTGCTATGGGCAAGTAAGCCAGTTCTACTTTACACCAGTTTGATAAATGACTCCCTAAATACGCATAGTAAGCTAAATGAGAAAAAGGTTACTGCTTTGATATACAGGCAGAATATACAATGCATTCGGAAAGTCTTCAGAATCTTTCACTTTTTTGATTTTGTTATGTGTGCTAAAATAAAAATAACCTCAGGTTTTTTCCTATCATTCTGCACTCATTATTCTTTAATGACAAAGCGAAAACAGAATGTTAGAAATCTTTACTATATTGGAAAGGAAATCTTGCATTGACATAAGTATTCAGACCCTTTACTCAGGACTTAGGTGAAGCACCTTTGGCAGAGATTACAGCCTCCAGTCTTCTTGGGTATGATCCCACAAGGTTTGCACACCTTGATTTAGGGATTTTCTGCCATTCTTCTCTGCAGATCCTCTCAAGCTCTGTCAGGTTGGATGGGGACTGCTGGTGGACAGCCAATTTTAGATCTGTCAAAAGATATTTGATTGGGTTTAAGTCAGGGCCCCGGCTAGGCTACTCAAGGACATTTACAGATTTGTCCCTAAGCCATCCCTGTGTTGTCCTGGCGGTGTGCTTAGGATCATTGTCTTGTTGGAAGGTGAACCTTCAGCCGAGTCTGAGGTCCAGAGCACACTGGATCAGGTTTTCATTAAAGGGGTAGTCCAGCTTTTTACTACTGATGACCTATCCTGAGGATCCCGGTGGGGGTTCGACACCCGGTACCCACGCCGATCAGCTGCATGAGACGGTACGCGCAGTGTGCACGTGCAGTCTCCCGTCTCTCTTCCTGTTCATCACAGCCATCCATGGCAAAGACCATAAACCACAGCAGTAGAAAGAAAGAGAGAAGGGAGAAAGCATGTGTGCACTGCGTGTGCCGTCTCATACAGCTGATCGGCGGGGGTGCCAGGTGTCGGACCCCCGCCAATCGGATATTGATGACCTATCCTGAGGATCCCGGTGGGGGTTCGACACCCGGTACCCACGCCGATCAGCTGTATGAGACGGTACGTGCAGTGTGCACGTGCCGTCTCCCGTCTCTCTTCCTGTTCATCACAGCCATCCATGGCAAAGACCATAAACCACAGCAGTAGAAAGAAAGAGAGAAGGGAGACAGCATGTGTGCACTGCATGTGCTGTCTCATACAGCTGATCGGCGGGGGTGCCAGGTGTCGGACCCCCGCCAATCGGATATTGATGACCTATCCTGAGGATAGATCATCAATAGTAGTAAAAGCCCCGACAACCCCTTTAAGAATATCTCTGTACTTTGTTACAATCTTATGGGGTATTTCAGTGCAGACTGATGGGGGGAAACTAGATTTCTTTTATTTTAGCACGAGTCCTAAACATAACAAAATATGAAAAGAGTGAAAGCGTCTGAAGTCTTTGGCCGGCTATCATCTGAGCATATTTAGAAATCCCAGTATGTCATGGTGTGGTGCAGCATTTCAACAGGCAACATTTTCTATTGTTATAACTTAAAGAACAAATTTACATATAAACCTTTTTTCATATTTTATGTTATTTTATGTTATCTACTCTATTCACCTAAAAAGTATTTAAACTGTTGTCTGCTTCCATAGCCAATCAGCTAAACTGTATCTCCACTCTGCTGTCATACATGTCACCTAACCTTCCGGCACTTATTGTTTAAAGTTGACCGTAAACGTGAAAGATTATTGGTCAAGGGGTTCAGTTCTCCTGACATGTCTCCTGTCTGTTTCAATACATAGTTGCCTTCCCTATGAAATCATTCTGGAGCATCTTTTCATTCAAATCTGCATTGGGCTCTTCTTCTGTTGTTCCTTCTAGAATTTTATAAACACACTGACAACTGGGTGTTGTCATTCCCCTTGTCAAAGGTGTGTGTCCCTACACACTTTCACGTGGTCAGCACTGATCACACAGGGGCAGACTATGTATTCATATATTTCCAGGATGAATAACAGAGAAATATTAAAATGCTAAGTTCTGCAGAGATGTTCTTTATAAGGAGTGCAAGAACATGTCTGCAAGAACATTTCAAGTGAGCTCTTCTTTAATAAGGAATCCTGTTTGGTGACTGACGAGGACCATTATGTCTATGGTACTGATTGGTTTGAGCACCTGTTATGCAGGTTTTCATTCTTTTGACAGTGATAAATGTTAGAATCAGCATTTAATGCATTACTGTTTAAAGGGAGACTGTCAGGAGAGTCATTTTATCCAGACGGCAAGCAGCAGAAAATACTGACAGGCTCCCTGGTTATAAAACAAGCTGGGAACAGGAAGAAGATACATATGGGTGGCTTCCCACCGCCCAGCATCTACCTATTTGTGTATGGAGAGACCTATTAATTAAGGCTTTCACACTAGCGTTCCTATATTCTGGTATAGAGATCCGTCATAGGGTCTCAATACCGGAAAAAACGCTTCCATTTTGTCCCCATACTTTGTCAATGGGGACAAAACGTAACTAAACAGAATGGAATGCTCCAAAATGAATTCTGTTGCGTTCCCATACCGGAGAGCAAGACGGATCCGTCATCTCTTTAACTCTGACACAATAGAAAATGGATCCGTCCCCCATTGACTTTTAGTGGAGTCCATGACGGATCCGTCTTGGCTATGTTATGCCTCATTCACTCGTCAGTGTTTCACGTACGTGTGCTGTACGTGTTCTCCGTGGACAGCACACGTCCCCATTTATTTGAATGTGTGTATTCACACATCTGTGTTTTAGCACAGTCCGTGGGTCCGTGTTTTCAGCATGGATGCATGTCCTATCTTGGTCCGCGTTTCCGGATCCCTCACGCCCATTATAGTCTATGGGTCCGTGAAAACCACGAATGCAACACGGATTCCATCCGTGTTGCATCTGTGTTTCATGGATCATTAAGAAAAGATGCTTTAAAAATTATTTTTCAGTTGTTCAGTTTCAGTGAAACACGAATGCAACACGCGCAGCAAAAAACAGACACATGGATCCAACATGGACAGCTTCACAGATGCATCACTGACCACCTGCTCACGGATTTGAGCACGGACACAGACATGTGAATGAGGCTTTAAAGATAATACAACCGGATCCGTTCGTAACGGATGCAGATGGTTGTATTATCAGTAACGGAAGCGTTTTTGCTGTACCCTGCCGGATCCAGCAAAAATGCTAGTGTGAAAGTAGCCTAAGCAGAGTGGGGAGAAGCCGGTGAGGCGATACCATTCCCTTTTTTTCTCTAAACTACGTTTTTTCTCATATGCTGCAGTGTTTCAGAGTAGAGCATATCTGTAACCAGGGAGTCTGTTAGGATTTTATGCTGACCATGGTTCAGGCACAGCCTTAGAAACTTCTGAGCCAGCGTGAGGATACAATATTTTCCATGCATAAAATCATATTATGGCAAATATATTTCCATGTATGATTCTCTCCTGACAGGTTTCGCAATATGAGAAATGGGTCAGGATAATTTTTGGTTGAGGAAGGGGGATGTTACTTTTATCTATAGGCCACATTAGCTGGCCTCCCCACAATGCACTGCCTCAGATAAAGGTAGCCCCCTATATCTCCGACATGTCTGGTCAAGAAAACAATATCAGTAAAGGATATGGAAGGCAAAGGGCATATAATCAAGCCTTTTTGTAGAAAGGCTTGCGAGAAACATATTCCACAAAGCACCGTGTACAGCATTATTACAGAACTACTAAAACAGTAAAATTAAAACAGTAAAATTAAAACATCTAATTCTAATTTCTACAGAAAGTACCATTATCATCACCCTTTCCATCATTGCCATCACCCTTTTTGTCCTGAGACATACAATCAGCATTAGTACAATATTCAGTTGTGCGATGGGGCTTGTTCAGCTCCAGGAATGTTTTTCAGTGTCCAGTACCTTGGTTGGGTTTTTTCTTTGTGTTCTCTTTTTTTCTTTACATTCCTAAAACTATAAACTACATTATTTAAGTCCTTTGGTCTCACCCTTTGGTATATGCCTAAAGTCTGCCAACATTGAAACTAATGTTAAATGGCAAGAAAATTCTAGTAAAAAAAAAAGGAAACCATAAATAATTTTCTTCATCATATAAAATAGAAGAACATCTATCTTTTCTTCATACTTTCAGCGACGCAATATCTTCTGAGCAGTTTTTCTCTCCACCAGCAGAGGGCAAACTTTCCAAATGTTTAAGGCATCAGTCTCATAATTTAAAAAACAAACTATTTTTTCAACTTGATGAAGATCTAAAATGAAAAAGAAATTATAAATGAATTACTGAATACAGATATAAAAATAATATAAAAAATGTGAGCAAGCTGAGGTTTTTACGTAAGTGCCCTAAAACAGATGCTGGTAGTTTTTATTTAGATTTCCCCTACCATATGTCTGCTTAATATTCTTGTAAAACTGATGGAATATACTGGTTTACACCAACTATGACTAGGTCATAGGGGGTGACCTGCAAGCTTGTGTGTTGTTCATTGGTGTACAACAGAATATATATTTTTAAGCACTATTTGCACTCGCATATTCTGCAGGGCTGTCCAGTGGTATACATGACTTAATGTGTACATCTGAAGTATGCAAATTCACACTAGGATTGAAGCCCACTGACCTATCAGAATGGCCTTTGACAGGAGAAAGAACACTTGTGCAAATATAAGTTGTTGTTTTACTTTAAAAAGCCTTTATATTTGTGACATTACAAAAACCACTACAGGAAAATCTCTCCTTTGTAGGCAACACCTCATATCAGTCACCAGAAGTTGTATCAGCCCTCTGAAGCCACCAGATTGACCTAGCACAGAAATTCAGTACATAAGTGACTTTTTATTACACTACTCAAAAAATTACTACAACTACAAAAAGTTGGGGATATTTGGCCAGTGGGTGAAATTTCAGGATGAACCTAAAATGCACTAAAATGCACTTAATGTGACCTTCTCTAAACTTTTGAATGTCTAACTGTTCAATGTTCTCTAACAAGGAAGTAAAAGAAGACCTTTCATGTTTTTTTAAATTCTAGATAAATATCTTTATTTGCGGGGTATCCCTCGCTGATGCTGCCACTCTGCCTGTTTTTTTAAAATATTGCTCCTACGCCCCGCTGTGTCCACCTGTAGTTTTGCTGCTCAGTATGTTAATACCGTGAAAGGTCCTCTTTAACGGCAAAATTCACAGGTGTTTGATCCATGAATCGCCCAATAAGTTTCCTGGTTCAATTATAATTGGTATTTAAACAGTCCTCCTCATCATGCTGTTCACATTTTGACATCATGAGACCAAGACACCTAACAATTGATCAACAGTACCTCACCATTGCGAGGCTTCAAACAGGATGTTTTCAGACAGAAGTGGCCACTGAGCTTAGAGTGTCACAGAGTGTCATCAGCAGGTTGCAACAGAGATACATAGACACTGGAAGAGTCATGCCACACTGATGACCACTTCATTGTGAACAATGCCCTGCAGAACTGGATGATGAATGCCACACAACTCCAGGTACATTTAAGGAAGGTGAGAGGCACCCAAGTGTTATGTCAGACCATTTGAAACCATTTACATCAGCGTAGTGTGCGTGCTAGACAACCTGCAAGGGTACCTGCCCACAGACATCATCATCTTGCATGGGCCAACGAGCATCTACGCTGGATGAGGGACCAGTGGCCCTCAGTGCTGTTCACTGATGAAAGTCGATTCATGCTGAACAGAAATGATGGCCGCCAACGATGTTGGAGACGTCAAGCATCAGCCACTGTTGTCACCAGACGAGCCTTTGTTGGTGGTGGTGTTACAGTGTGGGCAGATGTGTCTAGTCAATACAGAACTGCCCTACACTTTGTGAAAGGTACAGTGACAAGCCCATCATTAATCCATTTATTGTGCCTCTGCATGAACACAGGCATAATTTCATCTTCATGAATGACAATGCGCCAGCTCATCGAAGTTGCATCATTAGGGAACGGCTGTGGAGACTAGGGTGCCTCAAATGGAGTGCCCTGCACTTTCTCCAGACCTAAATCCCATTGAAAACCTATTGGATCAGCTGAGTCACTGTGTAGGTCCATAACTCTCTACCCTCTGAACCTAAATAACTTGAGGGCCACCCTCCAAGAAGAGTAAGATGCCATGCCTCAGCAGACAATAAGTCGACTTGTGAGCAGCATGAGACGTTGTTGTCAAGCTGTAATTGATGCTCAAGGCCACATGACAAGTTATTAAGACATTGACATTTTTTGGGGGGTATAACCTCCACTGTTGTTGGCTTGTTGTTTGAGATGAGGAAATCACCATTGCATGCTTCTACTTAAATGCCCTACTTTCATAATATATCACTGTAGCGTGAACTTTTTTACGTTTTTCATAAATTTCACCGGAAAGTCAAATATCCCTAACTTTTTGTGAGTAGTGTATCTACAGCAGCAAACATAGTTTGCATTCCGCCAAAGTAAAGAGCATCTGGAAAACACTGTCTTCATAAAACATTTAGTGAAACAGACTGTCAGACTTTAGCAAAAGGTTTAATTTCCTAAGAAACTACCCAAAAGAGTATGTATGTATGGTGCTGCAGGAAACTGGCAAGAGTACAATAATAGAACGGGGCATGGAAATTCATTTTTACAGAGTCCACATTGACTGGTAAACAGCTCATACGCCCTAAAGCAGAGGTGCACCACTAGCATCCTGTAATGCTATTCTGAGCAGCCCCAACCATCTTTGGCATATTTGGGTCTCGTCTCTGTTCGGCACTTCACAGAGGAAGTGAGGGTTGTGCAGGTGGTTATCTGCACTGTAGCTTATAGGGCAGGTGTCTGGCACTTCAGCTCTTGTGAATCTACAACTCGAAGCATTCACCAAGCGTGCATTATAATTTCACAAAAGCTGAAGTTCTGAAGGTTGCTGACCCCTGTTATAGTTATGGAGGATGAGAAATTCTTTGCTGTTTATGCAGTTCTCACACACCCCAGTGGGGATGAGATCGCTTATATGTGGCCACCTCGACTAATTTATTTCCTGGAATGCCAAATGGGAGAACAGGAGACTTCATTCTCTGTCTAAATTTAAACTGTAGAAATGGAACCGTATTTATTTATGGCATATACTGCTAATATATCTAAAATACCCCTTTAGGCTTAATTTCGACCCTTGGCAGTGGACCAATCTAACAATGTAGCCCTCTGGCCAAAAAAAAGTTGTGCACCCCTGACCCTAAAGCCGGTGTCAACAACCTTGGGCACTCCAGCTGCTATGAAATCTCAACTCCCAGCATGCACACTTGCTCAGCAGCTTTTCTTGTTACTCCCAAAAACTTGAATGAAGCATTCTGGGAACTGTAGTTTTCGCCTGGAGTGTCAGAGACTGCTGATCCCTGCCCTAGAGGCACTGTCATTTAACCACTTAAGCCCCCCTAGCTTAAACACCCTTAATGACCAGGCCACTTTTTACAATTCCGCACTACGCTACTTTCACCGTTTATTGTTCCGTCATGCAACTTACCACCCAAATGAATTTTACCTCCTTTTCTTCTCACTAATAGAGCTTTCATTTGGTGGTATTTCATTGTTGCTGACATTTTTACTTTTTTTGCCATTAATACAAATTTAACGATATTTTTGCAAAAAAATGACATTTTTCACTTTCTGTTGTAAAATTTTTAAAAAAAAACTACATTTCTATATAAATTTTTCTCTAAATTTATTGTTCTACATGTCTTTGATAAAAAAGTCCAATAAGTGTATATTTATTGGTTTGGGTAAAAGTTATAGCGTTTACAAACTATGGTGCAAAAAGTGAATTTCTGCATTTTGAAGCAGCTCTGACTTTCTGAGCGCCTGTCATGTTTCTTCAGGTGCTAGAATGTCAGGAAAGTATAAATACCCCCAAATCACACCATTTTAGAAAGAAGACACCCCAAAGTATTCGCGGAGGGGCATGGTGAGTTCATGTATCATTTCATTTTTTCACAAGTTAGCGGAAAATGACACTTTCTGAGAAAAAAAAAAAAAGTTTCAATTTCTGCTAACTTCTGGCAAAAAAAAGAAATCTCAGACGGACTCACTATGCCCCTCAGTGAATACCTTGGTGTGTCTACTTTCCGAAATGGGGTCATTTGTGGGGTGTGTTTACTGTTCTGGCATTTTGGGCGGGGCTAATTGTGAGCCGCCATGAAACCTAAAGGTACTCGTTGAATTTGGGCTCTTTGCACTTCAGGCTGCAAAAAGTGTCACTTATGTGGTATCGCCGCATCAGGAGAAGTAGGGCAAGTGTTTGGGGTGTATTTTTACATATACCCATGTTGGGTGAGAGAAATATCTCTGTAAACTGACAACTTTGTATAAAAATTTTTAAAAGTTGTCGTTTACAGAGATATTTTTCACACACAGTATAGGTATATATAAAAATACACCCCAAAACACATTGCCCTACTTCTCCTGAGTACGGCGATACCACATGTGTGACACTTTTTTGCAGCCTGGGTGCGCAAAAGGGCCCTAAAACCAATGAGTACCTTTAGGATTTCACAGGGCATTTTTACGCATTTGGATTCCAGACTTCTTCTCACGCTTTAGGGGCCCCTAAAATGCCAGGACAGTATAAATACCCCACATGTGACCCCATTTTAGAAAGAAGACACCCTAAGGTATTCCGTGAGGGGTATGGTGAGTTCATGTAAAATTTTATTTTTTGTCACAAGTTAGTGGAATATGAGACTTTGTAAAAACAAAATAAAAATAAAAATATATCAATTTCCGCTAACTTGTGCCAAAAATAAAAATTCTGTGAACTCGCCATGCCCTCACGGAATACCTTGGGGTGTCTTCTTCCAAAATGGGGTCACATGTGGGGTATTTATACTCACCTGGCATTTTAGGGGCCTCTAAAGCGTGAGAATCCAAATGCGTAAAATGGCCTGTGAAATCTTAAAGGTACTCATTGGTTTTAGGCTCTTGCATCTTGGCTGCAAATGTCACCATGTGGTATCGCTGCACTCAGGAGAAGTAGGGCAAGTGTTGGGTGTATTTTTACATATACCCATGCAGCGCTTGAGAAATATTGCTGTAAACGACAACTTTTTACATTTTTTTATTCAAAGTTGTCAATTTACAGAGATATTTCTCACACAAAGTATGGGTATATGTAAAAATACACCCCAAACCATATTGCCCTACTTCTCCTGAGTACGGCGATACCACATGAGTGACACTTTTTTGCAGCCAAGATGCGCAAAGGGGCCCTAAAACCAATGAGTACCTTTTAGGAGGGCATTTTTACGCATTTTTCTTCTCACGCTTTAGGGCCCCTAAAATGCCAGGGCAGTATAAATACCCCACGTGTGACCCCATTTTGGAAAGAAGACACCCCAAGGTATTCTGTGAGGGGCATGGCGAGTTCATAGAAGATTTTTTTTGGCACAAGTTAGCGGAAATTGATTTTTATTGTTTTTCTCATAAAGTCTACCTTTCTGCTAACTTTTGACAAAAGTAAAATTTTTCATGGACTCACTATGCCCTCAGCGAATACCTTGGGTGTCTTCTTTCCAAAATGGGGTCATTTGTGAGGTGTTTGTACTGTTCTGGCATTTTGGGCGGCTAAATTGTGAGCAGCCATGTAAATCCTAAAGGTACTCGTTGAATTTGGGCCCCTTTGCGCACTCCAGGCTGTAAAGTGTCATCATGTGGTATCGCAGACTAGGAGAAGTAGAGCAGTGTTTGGGGTGTATTTTACATATACCCATGCTGAGTGAGAGAAATATCTCTGTAAATTGACAACTTTGAATAAAAAATTTAAAAAGTTGTCGCTTACAGTGATATTTCTCACACACAGTATGGGTATATGTAAAAATACACCCCAAAACACATTGCCCTACTTCTCCTGAGTTCGGCGATACCACATGAGTGACACTTTTTGCAGCCAAGATGCGCAAAGGGGCCCTAAAACCAATGTGTACCTTTAGGATTTCACAGGCCATTTTTACGCATTTGGATTCTCACACTTTAGGAACCCTAAAATGCCAGGGCAGTATAAATACCCCACATGTGACCCCATTGTGGAAAGAAGACACCCCAAGGTATTCCGTGAGGGGTATGGCGAGTTCACAGAAAAAAAAATTTGGCACAAGTTAGCGGAAATTGATTTTTTTTTTTTTTTTTTTACAGTCTCATATTCCACTAACTTGTGACAAAAATAATATTTTACATGAACTCCCCATACCCCTCACGGAATACCTTGGGGAGTCTTCTTTCTAAAATGGGGTCACATGTGGGGTATTTATACTGCCCTGGCATTTGAGGGTCTCCGCAATCATTACACGTATGGCCAGCATTAGGAGTTTCTGCGATTCTCCGTATATTGAGCATACTGGTAATGAGATTTTTTCCCGCTCAGCCTCTGGGCTGAAAAGAAAAATGAACGGCACAGATTTTTTCATTCGCATCAATCAATGTGGATGAAAAATCTCTGCCAAAAATGTGCAAAAACAAAACGGCACAGATTTTTTCATTCGCATCGATCAATGTGGATGAATAAATCTCTGCCAAAAATGTGCAAAAAAAAAGTAGTAAGGCCCCATTCACACGTCCGCAAAAATTCTGCGGAATAGATGCCGACCCATTCAGTGTGAATGGGGCTGGCGGTGATGCGGAGAGCACACTATGCGCCGCCGCATCAGCATTTGCGGAGCTGCGGCCGCAAACTTCCGGGTTTCGGCCCCAAGCATCCGGCCGCAGCTCCGCAAAAGATAGAGCATGTCTCTATTCTTGTCCGCAACTGCGGACAAGAAAAGGCATTTTCTATATAGTTCTGGCAATGTGCGGATCCGCAAAATGCGGAAAGCACATTGCTGGTAGTCCGTGTTTTATGGATCCGTGATCCATGGATCCGCAAAACACATACGGACGTCTGAATGAGTCTTACAGGGGGTAATTAGTGTCAGGGGGTGACAGGGGGTGACATGGGGTGATCGGGGGTTAATCAGGGGTTAATCAGTAACGGGGTGGGGGTGGGGTGGATGGGTGGGGTCTGTGTGGTGTTTTGGTGCACTTACAAAGCTTTGGTGGTCCCAAGCAAAAGGGACCACCAAAGGAACGATCAGCAAGCATATCAGACGCTGTTAACAAAACAGCGTCTGATATGCCATTTTTTTGACTTCTACAGCCTGCCAGCGCACGATGAGCGCTGGCAGGCTGTAGCTTACCTTCTCCCCGACGTGATCCTGTGAACGCGCGCACGCGCGCGCGTTCACAGGAAATCTCGCCTCTCGCGAGATGACGCGCGGGCGCGTCAACGAGGAACAGACCGACCGCCCGCAGGACGCAATCCTGCGTGAGGCGGTCGGCAAGAAGTTAAATAAGTGCTGTATAGGACGAGCATGTTTTAAGTCCATAATAAATGCTTTACAAATGAGGCAATTTTAGTAGAAAATAGAAATACATGCGATACTAGACTATGAATACGTCTTGACATACAGAATAAGATACCACAAGTTGCAGCAGGCACAGACATGTCTAGGAATGCCTCCTTGTCATGGTGTATTTGTAGGGTCGTTTGTGAGCTCAGCTGTCTTACTTTTTCTCAAAGGAACCACAGAGTCACTAATTCTCCTATACAATATAAGGATGTAGCAAGTAAAGCATGCAATCATGTTCTCACCTCACTTAGCAGGGCCCAGACAGGGGACTCCGTGAGAATCTTTAGACGGATGGCTTTGATTTTCCCCAAAGAGCTGCTGATTTTGCCTTCAGCAATGCCATTCTGAAATTTGCCTGTGTGAAATAAAATATAACTGTAAGACTGTACAAAATTCTGTAAAATGCCATAATGTTGGCTTCAGAAGTATCATATGTTCTACTATTCATCATGAAATCAAAGGAATTATGCAAGCTCTGCTACTTACTAGCTGGTCAAATGATTGTAAATACCTTTATAAGTAAGATAATGTGGGAAACGTTTAATTCCTATTAAATTCTGTCTTATGTAACTGGCATTTTCTGGTCTACATAATCCTTTATAATGGCATGGAAGACGTTCACAGTATGTAGAAGCAATAACTGGGATCAATCACAGCTGCTGATCTTACTGGCACGGATGCTGCCCCTGGATGTTTATCATGGCATACAAGAAGGCCATTTTGCATGAAAGGCAGTCCCACTGATTTGAATGGAGTGGCAGTGCCCATGCATGACCTCCGCTTCATTCAAATAGGTGAACACAGGATGCCCGTTCTCAAAAACAGCAGGTGCTCCAGCTGTCCTACCCCCGCCGATCAGACACTTGTCCCCTATTCTGTTGATAGGGAATAAGTGTTTGTAACAGGACATCCCCTTTACAGAAGCACCGGAGCAAATTCTGGTCTTGGATATTTAATGCTAATCTACCAGCTATATTCTAGCAGTCATCCCAGCTCAGCTACATCCAGACATTTTGAACCCTTTCATTATGAGCAACATGTAATCCTGATGTCGACTACCAGTCTAGAGACAGGAGGACAGCATCATCAAATTGTTCCTGGCAGTTCTCCGCCCGTTCCCCATCCAGCTTTGCCCTCCTTGTTCCTCTGTATGCCCCTCTATGTATACAGTGTTGCTGAAGATATAATTTCTGTCTTATCTAAAAGAGCAGGAGTGTAGTTTTATCGGCGAGTGAGACTTAAAGGGAACCTGTCATCAACTTTGTGCTGACCGTACTGAGTGCAGTATAAAGTACTGACAGCAGGGCCGGGCCGACACAGAGGCTGGGGAGGCTCCAGCCTCAGGGCGCTCCAGCCTCCGGGCGCAGGCAGGGGCTGGCGAGAGGGAGAGGGACTGACAGGGGGGAACCGCTCAGCGCTCCCTCCTGTCATTCCCTGAGCCAGGCCCTGTCAGAGCGCTCCTCTCACCTCCATTATGCTGCTTCAGGCCCGCTGCCTCAGGCTCTAACTAGAAACAGAGTAAGCAGGTGGGCGGAGCCTAATGGACCTCCGGTAGGCTCCGCCCACCTGCTTAATGTGAGGCAGCGCTGGGGCCTGATCCCGGAAGCCTGGAGCAGTGAACATAATGGAGGTGAGAGGAGCGCTCTGAGGGGCCCGGCATTAAGTACAGTGAAATGCCGGGCCCCTTTCATTAAGTCTGTGACAACATGGGGGCAGAAAGAGCATGACAACATGGGGGGGTAAAAGAGCATGAAAAGATGGGGGAGAATGACAGGGGCAGAAAAAGCATGACAAGAAGAGGGGATTATGACAAGAGGAGGGGGACAAATTACTATGTGGGGCACTGCTGTGTGGTTGAGGGGGTGTGGGGGACATTACTGTGTGGGGCAGTGTGGCGGACATTACTGTGTGGGGGCAGTGTGACGGACATTACTGTGAGGGGCAGTGTGGCGGACATTACTGTGTGGCGGACATTACTGTGTGGGGGCACTACTGTGTGGGGGCAGTGTGGCGGACATTACTGTGTGGCGGACATCACTGTGTGGGAGGCAGTGTGCGGACATTACTGTGTGGGGGCAGTGTGGAGGACATTACTGTGTGGGCGCAGTGTGGCGGATATTACATGTGTGGGGGCAGTGTGGCGGACATTACTGTGCGGGGAGTGTGGCGGACATTACTGTGCGGGGGCAGTGTGGCGGACATTACTGTGTGAGGGGCACTACTGTGTGGGGGGCAGTGTGGCGGACATTACTGTGTGGGGGCAGTGTGGCGGACATTACTGTGTGAGGGCAGTGTGCGGACATTACTGTGTGGGGCATGTGGCGGACACTACTGTGTGGGGGCAGTGTGGCGGACATTACTGTGTGGGGGCAGTGTGGCGGACATTACTGTGTGGGGGCAGTGTGGCGACATTACTGTGTGGGGGCAGTGTGGCGGACATTACTGTGTGAGGGCAGTGTGGCGGACATTACTGTGTGGGGGGCAGTGTGGCGGACATTACTGTGTGGGGGCAGTGTGGGGACATTACTGTGGGGGCAGTGTGGACATTAGTGTGGGGCAGTGTGGCGGACATTACTGTGTAGGGGGCAGTGTGGCGGACATTACTGTGTGGGGCAGTGTGGCAGACATTACTGTGTGGGGGGCAGTGTGGCGGACATTACTGTGTGGGGGACACTACAGTGTGGGGTGGCATTATACAAAAGCTCAGCAGATGCAACTCCCATGTATTGGGTCACCACAATTTGGGTGGTCATTCAGTAAATGAACCTTATTATGGGGAAAATCTGTGGATGACACATATTTGTCCCACAGACACCCCCCACCCCCCAAAACAGGGTTAATTTACTGAATGACCACCAATAAAAGAGGTGGGGGTCACATATGCTATTTCATAATGACAGCAGGGCCCATGTAGTGACTGTTTTCTACTACACCCCCCATCCCCCCCGCTCACTGGATATAATCTTATTAACTGTATAACTGTAGTAAATCACTAGTTATATAGTTAAGATTATATACAGTGTCGGGGGGGTGTAGTAGAATACAGTCACTGCACGGGCCCCGCTGGCGCTGTCATCAAAAAGCAGATACAACCCCACAGCCTCACCCCTTGTATTGGGGGTCATTCCTACATGGACCCTGTTATGGGGAGGGGGGATCTGTGGATGACACATATGTGTCATCCACAGATTCCCCAATAACAGTATCATCCATCACAGATCCCCCATAGCAGTGTCATCCACAAGTTGGAGGGGGCGCACTTGGGCAGCTCAGCCTCTGTTGGTGGTGGACCTTGTCCCAGCCCTGACTGACAGAAATGCTGATGTCAGCGGTGTGTCACTCATGAGCTAATAGTAAGCGGTTGCTGAGAACCAGCATCATAATCATTGCAGAACAGGCCTTGAAAAGAGTCAAATCTACCCGAGAAGAGTCATGGTTATTCATGAATTCCTGCTCTCCCTGCCCATGACTGACAGGCTTCTACCTAGTTTTCTCCCTTTCTCTCTAGTAGAGAACTGCCAATCATCAGCAGGTGGGTAGGGAGAGCAGGAGATTATGAATAACCAGGACTCTACTCAAGTAGATTTGACTCTTTTCAAGACCTGGGCTGCAATGATTATGATGCTTGTTCTCGGCAACCACTTATTTTTAGCTGATGTGTGACACACCGCTGATATCAGCATTTCTGTCACTATTTTATACTGCCCTCAGTACGGTCAGCATAAAGTTGATGACAGGTTCCCTTTAACTAACTGACTATAATATCTGTGGGTGCAAAATCTTCTGTTTATTCTAAGAGATGCGTCTTCACACTGCTCTCCCCTGCCTTCTGCATGTAAGAACTGACAGGAAGAAACCCATCACAAGCATGAGGCAGGGGAGACAGGCTGAGGCTGCATCGCACAGGAAAGTCCTCAATATAAAAGGGTTTTGAAAAGAGTTTTGCATTTATAGGATAACCCCTTTAAGAATAGTTAGGTTTTTTTCTATTTCTTTATATTGCAATGTATTATTGCTAGCACTATATATTCATAACCAATGTCTTGTACTGTTTGCTTTCAGTGTTTTTCTCTTTGTAATCCCGTCTTGTATCCTTGTTCCTAAAATATGTCACTAAGAGCTACAGTTAAAGAAAAACAATGGAAGAAACTCATAAATGGCACAACAACTTGGTAGTCTGTACATCATTCTTTACTAATACTCTATGCTGAATTATACTGGAAAGAAATTACTGGAGTGAATGTTTTATAGTTCAAAATGGTGATATGAACACATTACCTGCATTTATTGTGAACTGTAAATGCTGATAACAACCCGCACAAGCTCCACAGGTAAAAAGATGGACATACCAGGGGTACAGAAGCCTATCTGACAGTACCCCTATAGACAGCAACTATGCAGGAAATGGGGATGGCAGCGATTATACCAAAAGGAGGCACAATGAAGCCATCATGAAGGGCCTGTACATGTTCACCACACGTGAAGAACAGTGGAGATCCTGCACAGGTTCACCATACCTGAAGAACAGTGGAGGTCCTTTACAGGTTCACCACACCTGAATAATAGTGAAGGTCCTTTACAGGTTCACCACACTGGAAGAACTGTGGAGATCTTGTACTGGTTCACCACACCTGAAGAACAGTGGAGGTCCTGTGCAGGTTTATGACACCTGACAAACAATAGCGGTCCTGTACAGGTTCACCATACCTAAAGAACAGTGGAGGTCCTGTACAGATTCACCAGACCTGAAGAACAGTGGAGGTCCTGTACAGATTTACCACACCTGAAGAACAGTGGAGGTCCTGTACAGATTCACCACACCTGAAGAACAGTGGAGGTCCTGTACAGATTCACCACACCTGAAGAACAGTGGAGGTCCTGTACAGGTTCACCACACCTGAAGAACAGTGGAGGTCCTGTACAGATTCACCACACCTGAAGAACAGTGGAGGTCCTGTACAGGTTCACCACACCTGAAGAACAGTGGAGGTCCTGTACAGGTTCACCACACCTTAAGAACAGTGGAGGTCCTGTACAGGTTCACCACACCTGAAGAACAGTGGAGGTCCAGTACAGATTCACCACACCTGAAGAACAGTGGAGGTCCTGTACAGGTTCACCACACCTAAAGAACAGTGGAGGTCCTGTACAGGTTCACCACACCTGAAGAACAGAGGAAGTACTGAACAGGTTCACCACACCTGAGGAACAGTGGAGGTCCTGTACAGATTCACCACATCTGAAGAACAGTGGAGGTCCTGTACAGGTTCACCACACCTGAAGAACAGTGGAGGTCCTGTACAGGTTCACCACACCTGAAGAACAGTGGAGGTCCTGTACAGATTCACCACATCTGAAGAACAGTGGAGGTCCTGTACAGGTTCACCACACCTGAAGAACAGTGGATGTTCTGTACAGTTTCACATGGCTCTTTAGGAAAAGGAACAACTTGAACTCCGTCCCCATTCTCCATGGGCCCCAAACCAGTTATACAGGTTGCCACGGTATGTACACCCCTGCAGTTTACCTTAAGGTATTGCAGCCTGTTGTTGCATGCACTCAAAAACATAATCCACAATGCTGTTTACCTAATTGTACGAATCCGTCTTCATCTATTTGTCCCTGTGGCACATTTTTAACTGTCTGAGGGAAAAAAAAATCAGCAATGTAATACAATTTAATATAATCACAATTAAATTTGAAAAGGTCCTTTCCTATTTCTGTAATGTCGTTCTATCTATTATTCCATGACCTAACCAGTATTTATGCTTGCTATAATAGAACTTCAAAAGTGTTGCTGTCTACATGAAGAGCATGTTGGATCATGTACTGTAGCTTCACCACAGCTGGAGAACCACATATACACTGCATAAGATCACAATGTTTGAGAAGAAAAATCTAGGGAACAATATTTACTTCACAGAGGCTAGGTATACTGATATGTATGTCACTAATATAGACTGAAGTACTGTAATGCTTAGTCACAGTATCGGTCATTGTCGTAACATTGCAATCTTAAAATTGTGATTTTTAAGGAGTTTCTTATATGTGGCCATCTGGAACTTGGCAAGGGTGTGGTTTTCTTATATCCATATCAATGCTTTATAAAAATAGGGGGATCTTTAGAGTAAAAGTAGTTAAAGGCATTGTCCACCATAACCACTTATCACCTATCCACATGATAAGTGATCACTATCTGATTGGTAGGGCTAGGTCGTGAGAACAGGGTCCCGAGGTTACGCACTCTGCCATTCCATTGATCTCTATGGGACTGCAGAAGAGAAGCCAAGTACAGTGCTTAGCTATCTTCACAAGTCCAAAAGAAATGAGTAATGTGGCAGCTCTAATGTGTGAAAGCTGCTCCATCCACCTGAGGGACTCTAGTGATCAGTGAATGGAGCAGCGTTCACTCATGCGAGCTGCCACTTTTTTCGTTTCTATTGGACTTGCTGAGATAGCCGAGCACTGTACTTGGCTTTTCTTTTGCAGGACCATAGAGATCAATGGAATGGCAGCTTAAGTAACCTTGGGGCCCTGTTCTCCTGATTGGTGAGGATCTTAGTGTTTGGGCTCTACCAATCAGATACTGATCACCTTATGCGCATAGGTGATAACTGGTTTTGGTGGACAATCCTTTTAAAAGTAACACTCCAGGCAAACCAAATACACTGACGTGGGGATTTTTTCTTTGAAGTACTGTATCATGCCCTGCACCATCAGGCCCTGTAATAGGCATGTGCATCAGTTTTACCCTTTACGAAATGCCACACCATAACTAGTATCAATAAAACTAATATTACCTAGAATTATTAACTTTCCTCTGGATCAAATATGATTGACGGACATTTATCAACCTATGTATTGGTGTATTGTGTCAAGTAATGCATTTCTGCCTACGACCAAATGCTACTTACCTCTGCCGGTAAGGCCTGTACAGTAGTGTTAAAGAGCTTGTCACCCGGGTGCTCGATGTTTCCGCTCCTGAACAAGTAACTGATAAAAAATACACACAGGAAACCTTTTATAGACTGCACCAAATACATCCATTCTCGGGATACAGTGAGGTATGAGCTTTATTCATCATAAAACAATGATTACTTTACACAATATGCCTCCAATAAAAAGATAGGAAGCTTGAATCGATACATTTTCATAGGTTGTAATTTGTCATGTATTATAATATCACGCCTGCTGCAGATAAAATGATGCTATGTGAACATATTACACCATGGATTCATGGATAAATCCACTCAAATTACTAAAACTGTGCTGTCTGCCTGCTCCATTCTCTACCAAATTGATGCTTCGAGGAGCTTCAGAGGGAAGGAGGTGAGGTGACTAAATTTTATATTCTTTTTTTTTTTTTTAACCTAATCGATATTAGACACAGACCAGCTTGAGGTTGTACAGTCACTTATTTCTAATTTAGGGTACTTTCACACTTGCGTTGGTGCGGATCCGTCTATTTATTTGCACAGACGGATCCGCACCTATAATGCAAACGTTTGTATCCGTTCAGAACGGATCCGTTTGCATTAGGTTTAAAGAAAAATGACGCCTTCAAAACGGAATAGAGGCGGAACGGAGCCTAACTGATGCATTCTGTAGGGATCCTTATCCATTCAGAATGCATTGGGGCTTAACTGATCCGTTCTGGACCGTTTGTGAGAGCCCTGAAACGGATCTCACAAACAGAATCCAAAACGCTAGTGTGAAAGTACCCTTAGCCAAAAAATGCTTCTTTCTCCACAAAGCACATCTGGATTTGAGTAAGTTTTCTGGAAATTAAGTAGGATCAAGTGAATATTATGTCCTCCTGGATTATTTTATTTCACTAATAAGAAATTTAGTGCAATAATGTAAAATAAATTATCCAGGGGCACATAATCTTCATTAGATTCATTAAGCATATGCACTAAATATGCTATATCAATAGCCAACATTTAATATTAAAATATGCCACTTTTGTAGTGTGAAAAGGTCGCAGACTGCAACCACGCTTGCTCAAAAAAAATTTAAGCATTTGGCATTTCCCTGCCGACCTAACCCCTTTCCTAAAAATGGAGCATGGCAAAGAAGGGGGCAGGGCCAGTCGCCCCACCACATTCGACATCTTTTATGCCAGTTTTCTGGCGTATAAGAAGACTAAAATTGGCTGGTGTAGATTTCAGTTCAGGTAGCACAGGCTGCCACATGCTGCTCCTAATTTATGGCGAGGCATACGCTGCCAGGCTATCATAAATCTTCCCCAGTGAGTCCACGGACTGATACTTTCATCTGTGGATTTCAAGTCACCTTATGTCCAAAAAGCTCCACAGCACAAACAACATGGGATCCTTTACGAAAGGTTTCAATACAACCTATTTTGAAGCATGAAATTAAAATCACTATAAGGCCCCTTCGGATGAGTGAGTTCCACGCACTGGATGAGCAGCACGAGGCAAGGGATATTGAGGCAAGGGTCTATCAGGATGGCAGGTGAGAGACACACTGGGCTTGGGCAGCAGTGGCAGCTCATGGTACCCCATGTGAAGGGTAGACCACTGTCTGCTCTCAGCAGCATGCCACTATGGGATGTCTGTGATAACTTCCAATGGGCACAGGCAGAGTTAAAGGATACACCCAAGAGTTATTTGGCCTCCCAAAGTAAAGAAGAGGGCATCGAGTGAGCATAGCCACCCTGCATTCACTGCTATGGGAGCTCCCTAAATAGTCAAGAGCTGGCTTGGCTATTTCCAGCAGTCACATAGAGGTGAATGAGAATGAGCTCTTCATGCACTGCTATAGGGCTTCACTAAATAGCTGCGCGCACTCATTTCCTTATTTTCAGAACTCCCATAGCAGTGAATGGAGCAACCCGCACATGCGTGGTGTGCTTCTCCTTCAATTTAGGGGCACTGTTCTGGAGATAGAAGCAGGTTCCAGAGGCGGGACCCTCATCTATCTGACTTTGATGGCATATCCTGTCATATCCCTTTAAGTGTTGGCTGTCCCACCCTGTACTGTGTGTGATGCTACGGGTCACCAGGTGTCAGTGGGGAAAAAAGGCTGACACCTAGGAAGAAATGTGCTCGGTGGTGACTGATGATTTGGACCACTGCTTCGCCGGGCCGGGGCATGCACACTGTGATGCCCATTGTGGGCACGGCATCGATTCTACTAGTGCGCATGCGGCTGCCCGGTGAAGCAGTGCGCAGGCGTGGGATCTCGGCCGGACCTAGGGATGACACAAGGGAATAGGAGGACGGGCAGCCTGGGCTCCTACACACTGAACGCTGCCCCTGGGCACTTGCGAGTGCTCATTTGCATATGAATTTAACGTAATTTTTGCTGCTTCTGCAAGTCTCTATGGACACAGAGACAGATGAGAGCAGGACGTACCTCAGCCGTTCCAGGACTGTGGGACAGCCACCAAAATCTAAAAAGGTTGGGAGGTATAATAATGGGATGGGAAAATTACTGAAGCCACCAAAGGAGGCAATATGGGCAATCACAGTACATTAAAGGGGTTGTCCCACAAAAAATATTCTACAGTTTTCAAACCAGCATCTGGATCTGATACTTTTATAATTGCATGTAATTAAACATTTTGCATAGTGCCCGAGTTATTCAATAAAATGTATCTGTTTGTTCTTTTCTTATTTCTTTGTCCTGCTGAGATGGCCGCACATGCTCAGTTTCATCCTTCAACTGCCTCCTGAGCTGTAATAGGGAGATAGCTGAAGCAGAATGGAAACGCCCCTTGAGCTGCAGCAGAAAAGACACTCCCCTTGAGCTGCCAGCTTGATATAAATATAGAAGAGCAATGTATGGGGAGATCTCTGGATCCATCTGAGGTACAGGGCTGGTTCTAGGTCAGAAAGTGATTGTCATGTGCTATATAATCTCTGATTTTATTTTTTTGCATTACTAATGGGATAACCCCTTTAATAAGTGCCTTGTAATAACGTGGTCTACATAATAAAAGCAATTTACTGAAGTGACAACCCCTTTAGGCTACGTGAGGTTTGTGCTCAGTAATAGCTGGATTCAAGAAACAGAAAGGCTGCAAAACAGTCCAAGTGTAATACTAAAATACAGTATAAGGAGTTGCTGAGATAGCATCTGAGGAGGACATTGTGCATACGGTTTCCTCTTTCTTTAATCTTACAAAAATTCAATTCTACTATGAGGAAAGCAATTGAAATCAGTTTTAGCAAATATCCTGTAACATTTTTCAGTGCTCTCAAGGACAACTATAAACCAAACTTACCCTTCTAGCTGCAAAGTTTCTGTGAACTCAAACAGGATGTAATCTCCGGCCACAGGCGAGAAGGACCAGAAGCACTCCTCCCCCATGTAGGCCCTTTCCAGGCTGTACTGTTGGTACACTTTCAGGCTGGTGCTGAGTTTAGCAGGAGGATTCAGATGAGGCTTGTGTAACGCCCTCTTGTCAAAGTCTTTATCCTACCAACAAAAACAGTATATAATGCAAACACTTCACTGCAGCCATCTATGAGAACACCATCATTGTGAAAGAAATTTCTTGTATTTGTAATCTGCAAGGAGTATAAACAGTATGTACTACGGAAATACAGATAAATGATATCCTTAACCACTTCAGCCCCCCTAGCTTAAACACCCTTAAAGACCAGGCCACTTTTTACAATTCCGCACTACACTACTTTCACCGTTTATTGCTCCGTCATACAACTTACCACCCAAATGAATTTTACCTCCTTTTCTTCTCACTTATAGAGCTTTCATTTGGTGGTATTTCATTGCTGCTGACATTTTTACTTTTTTTGATATTAATCAAAAATTACCGAAATTTTTGCAAATTTTTCACTTTCTGTTGTAAAATTTTTCAAAAAAAAACTACATTTCTATATAAATTTTTCTCTAAATTTATTGTTCTACATGTCTTTGATAAAAAAAAATCCAATAAGTGTATATTTATTGGTTTGGGTAAAAGTTATAGCGTTTACAAACTATGGTGCAAAAAGTGAATTTCGGCATTTTGAAGCAGCTCTGACTTTCTGAGCACCTGTCATGTTTCTTCAGGTGCTAGAATGCCAGGAAAGTATAATATCCCCAAATGACACCATTTTAGAAGAAGACACCCAAAGTATTCGCGGAGGGCCTGGTGAGTTCATGATCATTTCATTTTTTCACAAGTTAGCGGAAAATGACACTTTCTGAGAAAAAAAAAAAAGTTTCAATTCTGATAACTTCTGGCAAAAATAAAAAAAAATCTCAGACGGACTCACTATGCCCCAGTGAATACCTTGGGTGTCTACTTTCCAAATGGAGTCATTTGTGGGGTGTGTTTACTGTTCTGGCATTTTGGGCGGGCTAATTGTGAGTCGCCATGTAAAACCTAAAGGTACTGTTAATTTGTCCTTAGTGATCTCAGGCTGCAAAAGCAGACTTATGTAGTATCGCCGCACTCAGGAGAAGTAGGGCAATGTGTTTGGGGTGTATTTTTACATATACCCATGTTGGGTGAGAGAAATATCTCTGTAAATTGTCAACTTTGTATAAAAATTTTTAAAAGTTGTCGATTACAGAGATATTTTTCACACAAAGTATGGGTATATATAAAAATACACCCTAAAACACATTGCCCTACTTCTCCTGAGTACGGCGATACCACATGTGTGCCACTTTTTGCAGCCTGGTGCGCAAAGGGCCCTAAAACCAATGAGTACCTTTAGGATTTCACAGGGCATTTTTACGCATTTGGATTCCAGACTTCTTCTCACCCTTTAGGGGCCCCTAAAATGCCAGGACAGTATAAATACCCCACATGTGACCCCATTTTGGAAAGAAGACACCCCAAGGTATTCTGTGAGGGGTATGGTGAGTTCATGTAAAATTTTATTTTTGTCACAAGTTAGTGGAATATGAGACTTTGTTAATTTTATATTGTTTATACAATTTCCGCTGACTTGTGCCAAAAATAAAAATTCTGTGGACTCACCATGCCCCTCACGGAATACCTTGGGGTGTCTTCTTTCCAAAATGGGGTCACATGTGGGGTATTTATACTCACCTGGCATTTTAGGGGCCCTAAAGTGTGAGAATCCAAATGCATAAAATGGCCTGTGAAATCTTAAAGGCACTCATTGGTTTAGGGCCCTCGCATCTTGGCTGCAAAAGTGTCACTCATGTGGTATCGCCGAACTCAGGAGAAGTAGGGCACAGTTTGGGGTGTATTTTACATATACTCATGCTGCGCAGTGAGAAATATCGCTGTAAACGACAACTTTTACATTTTTTTATTCAAAGTTGTCAATATACAGAGATATTTCTTCACCCAGCATGGGTATATGTAAAAATACACCCCAAAACACATTGCCCTACTTCTCCTGAGTACGGCGATACCACATGTGTGACACTTTTTGCAGGCAAGATGCGCAAAGGGGCCCAAATTCCAATGAGTACCTTTAGGAGGGCATTTTTACGCATTTTTCTTCTCACGCTTTAGGGCCCCTAAATGCCAGGGCAGTAGAAATACCCACGTGTGACCCCATTTTTGAAAGAAGACACCCCAAGGTATTCCATGAGGGGCATGGCGAGTTCATAGAATATTTTTTTTTGGCACAAGTTAGTGGAAATTGATTTTTATTGTTTTTCTCACAAAGTCTCCCTTTCCGCTAACTTTTGACAAAAAGTTTAATTTTTCATGAACTCATTATGCCCTCAGCGAATACCTTGGGGTGTCTTCTTTCCAAAATGGGGTCACATGTGGGGTATTTATACTGCCCTGGCATTTTAGGGCCCTAAAGCGTGAGAAGAAAAATGCGTAAAAATACTCTTCCTAAAAGGTACTCATTGACTTTGCTGCATTTGCTGCAAAGTGTCACACATGGCATCGCTGTATCAGGAGAAGTAGAGGTAGTTTGGGGTGTATTTTTACATATACCTACAGCTGGTGAGAGAAATATCTCTGTATATTGACAACTTTGAATAAAAATGTAAAAGTTGTCGCTTACAGCGATATTTCTCACACCCAGTATGGGTATATGTAAAAATACACCCTAAAACACATTGCCCTACTTCTCCTGAGTACGGCGATACCACATGAGTGACACTTTTTGCAGCCAAGATGCGCAAAGGGGCCCTAAAACCAATGAGTACCTTTAGGATTTCACAGGCCATTTTTACGCATTTGGATTCTCACGCTTTAGGACCCCTAAAATGCCAGGGCAGTATAAATACCCCACATGTGACCCCATTGTGGAAAGAAGACACCCCAAGGTATTCTGTGAGGGGCATGGCGAGTTCACAGAAAAAAATTTGGCACAAGTTAGCGGAAATTGTTTTTTTTTTTTTTTTTTTACAGTCTCATATTCCACTAACTTGTGACAAAAATAAAATTTTCCATGAACTCGCCATACCCCTCACGGAATACCTTGGGGTGTCTTCTTTCTAAAATGGGGTCACATGTGGGGTTTTTGTACTGCCCTGGCATTTGAGGGTCTCCGCAGTCATTACACGTATGGCCAGCATTAGGAGTTTCTGCGATTCTCCGTATATTGAGCATACGGGTAATGAGATTTTTTTCCGTTCAGCCTCTGCGCTGAAAAAAAAAAATGAACGGCACAGATTTTTCATTCGCATCGATCAATGTGGATGAAAAATCTCTGCCAAAATCAGTGACTGCGGTGCGGTGGGCTGGGCGCTAGCTACCTAACAAGTAGCTAACTAACTGGCGGTGATAAGGGACCCTTATGCCCCATTCACACGTCCGCAATTCTGTTTGCGGAACGGAATTGCGGACCCATTCATTTCTATGGGGACAGACTTTGTCCCGCTCGGATCCGGAATTACGGATCCGCGCTTCCGGGTCTGCACTTCCGTTCCGCAAAAATATAGAACATGTCCTATTCTTGTCCGCAATTGCGGACAAGAAAAAGCATTTTCTATATAGTTCTGGCAATGTGCGGATCTGCAAAATGCGGAAAGCACATTGCCGGTGTCCGTGTTTTGAGGATCCGCGGATCGGATCCGCGGATCCGTGAATCCAACAGAAGATCCCGGCCGCCCGCAGGACGCAATCCTGCGTACGGCGGTCGGGGACTGGTTAAAGGGCACCTGTCAGCAGATTTGCACCTGGCTGACCTGTCACATGTGCACTTGGCAGCTGAAGGCATCTGTGTTGGTCCCATGTTCATATGTGTCTGCATTGCTGATAAAAAGCATGTTGTATTATATGTAAATGAGCCTCTAGGAGCAACGGGGGCGTTGCCATTGCAGGAAGAGCTAAGTAAGTTGCTCCTAGAGGCTCATTTACATATATTAAAACATCATTTTTTTCTCAGCAATGCAGACACATATGAACACGGGACCAACACAGATGCCTTCAGCTGCCAAGCGCACATGTAACAGGTCAGCCAGTGTCATAGGTACAAATCTGCATTTGAAATGCATAGATACACATGCATTTCTTCTGTGAAAAGGGAACAGTGAACTAAAAAGGAACTAAACATACCTTTAGATTCTGTATTTTTCCCGCCAATGAGGAATGTGTCCCAACATGCTGGAATAGGGATGGACGATACCGAATGCGCAAGTTGGACTTTTGTCGGTCACAGTGTTTCTGGAGAGAAACAAGGAAAAATTTAAGATTGCCGGCAGAAAAAGACTACCTTGTCCATCTAGTCTGCCCTTATATTAATACTTTTATATCGTGTGTTTATCCCAGGCTTGTTTAATATCACTTGCTGTAGATTTCCCAACCACCTCTGCAGGAAGTTTGTTCCAAGCTTCAGCCACTCTTTCAGTAAAACAATATTTCCTGACATTGCTCCTGATCTTACCCCCAGCTAATTTCAGATTGTGGCCCCTTGTTCTTGTGTTTAGCTTCTTACTGAGACCACTTCCCACTTAACATATTGCAAGGTTTCAATCATGCCCCCCCCCCTTTCCTCAAGGCTAAACAGATTAAGTTCTATCCTGATATGTTATATCCTTAAGACCCTCCACCCTTTTTGCATCCTGTCTCTGCACCCATTCCATTTTATCTATGTCTTTTTGTAGGTGGGGTCTCCAGAACTGGACACAGTATTCCAGATGTGGTCTCACTAGCGCTCTATACAGAGGGATCACAACCTCGTTCTTCCTACTGGTTATACCTCCAGCTATACCGCCAAGCATCCTACTTGCTTTCCCTGCTGCCTCTCCACACTGTGCACTCATTTTGAAGCGGTCTCATATCATGACACCTAAATCCTTCTCTTCTGAAGTTCTTGCTAACACAGAGCTGCCAAAACGATATTCAGACTGAGGGTTCCTTCTCCCCAAGTGCATTATTTTACATTTGGAAACATTGAGCTGCAGTTTCTATTGTTTGGACCATTTATCTAGTAAAGCTTCAAACCTCTTTGGGAATATCAACCCTATTACACACTTTTGTGTTATCGGCAAACAGAAAAACCTTACCTACCGAACCTTCTCCTATGTCACCTACAAAAATATTAAAAAGAATAAGACCCAGGACGGATCCTTGACGTACACCACTTGTGACTCATCTCTCTTCAGAATGTACACCATTAACAACAACAATCTGATATCTATCCCACAGCCAACTGCGGATCTACTGAACTATCCAGGGATTAAGTCTAATCTTCAGTAATTTGTGTGTCAGTTCATTATGTGGCTTTGCTAAAATCCAGATAGGCAATGTCCATGGCACCTCCTTCATCCAACACTTTTGTGACATAGTCAAAGAAATCAATAAAATTAGTTTGACATGATCATCCCTTAGTAAGGTCATGCGGTTTTGGGTGCAATAAGTTCAACCCAAACAAAGAAGAACAAACCTGATGTGCTTGATACTATATGACATGTTAAGATCATTTTATAATAAGCAAGTTTAATAAGTACATTCATTACATTAGTCTCCAACAATTTAAACCTAAAAATATTAACCCAGATTTGTCTCACAGTCCCAGAGGCACTGCAAAACCTTTTTCACCAGAGGCAAAGATTCATTTTTAATACAGGGCTGGGTCAAGTTCATTGGCCAGGTTAATTTAATACAGGGTTAGGTAAATGTAGAGTTGCTTGTAGGTGTACCCCTTGCATCCAACACCAGGGTAAATGCACCAACCCCTCTCTCGCTACTCCCCTGCACGCCCCTGACTAAAGGTTAGCAGGAGGTAGTAAAAAGTGCTGTAGTCAAAACCTGGCCATACACATTCGAATGTTGGCCAAAGCTGCCAGTTTTGGTGGGATCGGCTGACTACCCAAATTATAAAGGTAACCTCCCAACTGTCCCCTGATGGCAAATGTTGGGGGAGTGTTGGATCCGGTAGTTGGATTTCAACATGTCTAATCCTCTGGATGTCACAGAGATAAACTGCCGCCAGAGGTAGAAGTGTTCAGGTTTGGCCACCAGGTTCAACCCAGGAGACAACTGTCCATAGAAACCAAGATGAGGAAAAATGGGGGAAGATACGAGCTACAGAGAATTTGGCACAGACAGCAGTAAGAAAAAGAGGTGAGGTACAATGAAAGACGGCATCACAATCAGCCTTCCTGAGTTGGCTCCTAGTCAATAAACATTTTTCGATTGACTTCAATAATACTATAGCATGCACTAGCGGAGAACAGGCAGTTGTGATGTTGTGTTTTAAACCTATACCTATGCAGGGGATTTGGAGCTGTGTATTACAAAAATACGGAGTTTCAACCGCTACAGAGATATGTTCAGATTTACTAAGTCTGCACCTTGACTCAGTTTAAAAGAAAAAAAAAGGTGGGGCGCAATGTGGCGAAACTAGGTTTTCTCCAGTTATTTCAGACATACTTGAAAAGTGCCTGAGACTTGGTGTGAAAGGTGGTGGGGCCTAAAATGCACCAACCAAGAGATGGTGTAAAGTTAGACAGCCACCTGAGCCACTGTGATAACTCTGGAAAATGTGAAGACACCATGGCCACGTTTACCCTGCCATGATGTTAAAACATGGGTAATCCGTTTAAGTGATGCAATGCTACAGTAACATACCATTTTCACAAAAGCTATACCCTTAAATTCTTTTAACTTAGGCTACTTTCACATTAGCGTTTTCGATTCCGCTATTGAGATCTGTCATAGGATCTCAATTGCGGAAGAAAACGCTTCAGTTTTGTCCCCATTCATTGTCAACGGGGACAAAACTGAACTGAACTAAACGGAATGCTCCAAAATGCATTCCTTTCTGTTTGGCAAGCAGCGTTTTTCTGTCGGCGATGTGGTGTGGAGCAAGACTTTTTTTGACACAATAGAAACCGGATCCGTCCCCGATTGACTTTCAATGGTTTTACAAGACGGATCCTATAGGAGACAGACAACCGGATCTGTTCATGACGGGTGCATGTGGTTGTATTATTGTATTATTTAAAGATCCATGACGGAGCCGCAATGTCAAAATAGCCTAAGGCCCCATTCACACGTCCGTGGTGTGTTGCGGATCCGAAATGTGTGGATCCGCAACACACCTGGCCGGCAACCCCCATAGAAATGCCTATTCTTGTCCGCAAGCTGCGGACAAGAATAGGACATGCTCTATCTTTTGCGGAGCCGCAGCCGGATGTTTCAGGGCCGAAACCCGGAAGTTCGGGCCCGCGGCTCCGCAAATGCGGAAGCGGACAGCACATAGTGTGCTCTCCGCATCACGCCCGGCCCCATTCACAATGAATGGGTCCGCATCCATTCCGCAGAGTTGCGGAATGGATGCGGACAAAATTGCGGACGTGTGAATAGGGCCTAAAGCACAAAATTCTTACTTTTTTTGCCCAAAACGTTCATACATATTGTGCTCCTTTTTAGTGTGTACATTTTATTTATACAAAAGTGGAATATGAGGGAAAACACTCACTGAATCTTTTTCCGGGTTGCACACTTTTACCCAGAGATAATGATCAAGGAGCCAGTCGATGGGTTTATCTTTGTAGAACATCAAGAAAAATTCTGCAATGTGTGGAAGATCTTTACACTTAAACAGCTTTCCTAAAAATAAAATAAAAATACATATATCGATAAATATATTCAATAAAACTGTAACGGGAACATTTTCTATGAATGGGACACAAATGATTATCATTCACAATATCACAACAATATTCTATATTTTTCAACCCAGCACCTGGATCTGAATACTTTTGTAATTGCATGTAATTAAAAGTTCAGTACAGCCACTGAGTTACCCAATCAAATGTTTCATCCTTCAACTGCCACCATCTGTATTTACCATCTACTGCTATCTACTTGCATCCTCCATGTACAAACAATGCTGGTGCATAAATACTTAACCCCTTTGGGACACATGACGTACCGGTACGGCATGTTTCCCGAGTCCTTAAGGACACATGACGTACCGGTACGTCATGAGTTGTTCCGATCACTGCTGCTCAGCTGGCAGTGATCGGAACAAGGTACCTGCTGAAATCATTCAGCAGGTACCTTGTTACAATGCCCAGGGGGGTCCTGTGACCCCCCCATATGGGCGATCGCTGCAAACCGCAGGTCAATTCAGACCTGCGGTTTGCAGCGCTCATCAGATCTCTGATCCCGCGGTCTATGACCGCGGGGATCAGAGAGTTAATGTCCCCAAATAGTTTTTAACCCCCTGCAGCCCCCAATCATACTGTGGCTGCGGGGTGCAGGGGGTGGTTGCGGGCGGCGCGAGGCGGGCGGGAGGCGGGAGGTGCGGCGGGCGGGATCGCGATTGCGATCCCCGCCCGCCTCCCTGTAATGTTTCCCTGGTGTCTAGTGAGTTCTATCAGAGTGTCAGCACATTGCTGACACTCTGATAGAAACGGCTGGCATCTGTGCTGCAGATGCCAGCCGCTTAACCCCTTCCGTACCGCGGTCCGTACGGACCGCAGTATGGAAGGGTTAACCGAGAGGAGCGCTCCCTCCCTCTTCCCATCGGGGGCTGCTGTGCCTTGCAGCCCCCCAACAGGATGGGATCGAAGAGGGAGGGTGCTCCCTCCTCCCTATCCATCACCCCCTGCCCAGTTATGGCAGGGGTGATGGTTGCCATGGAGACAGGACGCTTTCAGAAGCGTCCTGCTCTCCATGGTGCTGAAAGTCTGAATAGACCTGCTAAAGGTCTATTCAGACTTTCTAAAGTACAAAATACAGTACAGTGCACTATATAGTGTACTGTACTGTATTATACAGACACCAGATCCACTGGATCTTTCAGAACCAAGTGGGTCTGGGTCAAAAAAATGTAAAAAGTGAAAAAAAGTAAAAATGAAACAAACACATAACACTGAATAAAAACTAAAAAAATAAAATACACTACACATATTAGGTATCGCCGCGTCCGTAAAAACCTGCTCTATAAAAATATCACATGACTGAACTCCTCGGGTGAACGCCATAAAAAAAAAAAAAAATGGTGTAAATAAGCCATTTTTTGGCACATTACATCACTAAAAGTGTAATACAAAGCGATCAAAAAGGCGTTTGCCTCCCAAAATAGTACCAATCAAACCGCCATCTCATCCCGCAAAAACGAGCCCCTACCTAAAACAATTGGCCAAAAATAAAAAACTATGCCTCTCAGACTAAAACATGATTTTTTTGTTTCCAAAATGCTTTTAGTGTTAAATGTAAAAAAAAAAAAAAGTAGACATATTTGGTATCTACACGTCCGTAAGAATCTGCTCTATAAAAATATCACATGACCTAACCCCTCAAGTAAACACTGTAAAAAAAATAATAAAAACTTTGTCAAAAGCCATTTTTTTGCCACCTTACATCACAAAAAGTGTAATAGCAAGCGATCAAAAAGTCATATGACCCCCAAATAGTGCCAATCTAACCGTCACCTCCTCCCGCAAAAATGATACCCAACCTGAGACAATTGCCTAAAAACTGAAAAATATATGGCTCTCAGACTATGGAGATACTAAAACATGTTTTTTTTTCATTCAAAAAGGATATTATTGTGTAAAACCAAAATAAATAAAAAAAGGTATACATATTATATATCGCCGCGTCCGTAAGTACCTGCTCTATAAAAATATAACATGACCTAACCCCTCAGATGAACGCCGTAAACATAAAAATAAAAACGTTGTCAAACAAGCCATTTTTTTGTCACCTTACATCACAAAAAGTGTAATAGTAAGCGATCAAAAGTCATATGCACCCCAAGATGGTGCCAATCAGACCGCCATCTCATCCCGCAAAAAATGAGCCCCTACATAGGACAATCGGCCAAAAAAAATATATATATGGCTCTCAAACTATGGAGACACTAAAACATGATTTTTTTTGTTTTAAAAATTATATTATTGTGTAAAACTTATATAAATAAATAAAAAGTATACATATTATGTATCGCCGCGTCCGTCACAACCTTATCTATATAAATAACACATGACCTAACCCCTCAGCTGAACACAGCAAAAAAAAAAAAAAATACGGTGTCAAGAGCCATTTTTGTCACCTTACATCACAAAAAGTGTCATAGCAAGCGACCAAAATGTCATATGCACCCCAAGATGGTGCCAATCAAACCGCCATCTCATCCCGCAAAAAATGAGCCCCTACATAACACAGTCGCCCAAAAAATAAAAATAAAACTATGGCTTTCAGAATGTGGAGACACTAAAAAAAATTATTTTCAAAAGGCTTTATTATGTAAAACTGAAACAAAAACCCCAAAAAGTAGTCATATTTGGTATTGTCGCGTCCGTAACAACCTGCTCTATAGAAATAGCACACAATCTAACCTGTCAGTTCAACTATGTAAATAACAAAAAATAAAAACAGTCCCAAAACAGCTATTTTTTTGCAAATTTTCCATTTTAATCCATTTTGCAGTAACAAAGCAAGGGTTAACAGCCAAGCAAAACTCAATATTTATTGCCCTGATTCTCTTGTTTGCAAAAACACCCCATATGTGGTCGTAAACTACTGTATGGCCAAACGGCAGGGCACAGAAGGAAGGGAACGCCATATGGTTTTTGGAAGGCAGATTTTGCTGGACTGGTTTTTTGACACTATGTCCCATTTGAAGCCCCCTGATGCACCCCTACAGTAGAAACTCCAAAAAAGTGACCCCATTTTGGAAACTACGGGATAAGGTGTCAGTTTTGTTGGTACTATTCTAGGGTAAACATGATTTTTGGTTGCTCTATATTACACTTTTTTGAGACAAGGTAACAAAAAATAGAAATTCGGAAATTTCATCTCCATTTGCCAATAACTCTTGTGGAACACCTAAAGGGTTAAAAAGTTTGTAAAACTGGTTTTGAATACCTTGAGGGGCGTAGTTTCTTAGATGGAGTCACTTTTATGGAGTTTCTACTCTAGGGGTGCATCGGGGGCTTCAAATGGGACATGGTGTCAAAAATCCAGTCCAGCAAAATCTGCCTTCCAAAAACCATATGGCGCTCCTTTCCTTCTGCGCCCTGCCGTTTGGCCATACAGCAGTTTACGACCACATATAGGGTGTTTCTGAAAACTACAGAATCGGGGCAATAAAAATTGAGTTTTGTTTGGCTGTTAACCCTTGCTTTGTTACTGGAAAAATGGATTCAAACGGAAAAATTTTCAAAAAATCGAAATTCTGAAATTTTATCTTTATTTGCCATTAACTCTTGTGGAAAACCTAAAGGGTTAATGACGTTTGTAAAATCAGTTTTGAATACCTTGAGGGGTGTAGTTTCTAGAATGGGGTAATTTTTGGGTGGTTTCTATTATGTAAGCCTCACAAAGTGACTTCAGACCTGAACTGGTCCCTAAAAGTGGGTTTTTGAAAATTTCTGAAAAATTTCAAGATTTGCTTCTAAACTTCTAAGCCTTGTAACGTCCCCAAAAATGAAATAGCATTCCCAAAATGATCGATACATGAAGTACACATATGGGGAATGTAAATCAATAACTTTTTGGCAGTATTACTATGTATTATAGAAGTAGAGTAATTGAAACTTGGAAAATTGCAAATTTTTCAAAATTTTTGGTAAATTTGGTATTTTTTTATAAATAAAAATGAAATTTTTCGACTTCATTTTACCACTGTCATGAAGTACAATATGTGACGAAAAAACAATCTCAGAATGGACTGGATAAGAAAAAGCGTTTTAAAGTTATCACCACATAAAGTGACAATGGTCAGATTTTGAAAAAATGGCCTGGTCCTTAAGGTGAAATAGGGCCGTGTCCTTAAGGGGTTAAACCTACAGTATGTTGTGCTTTTCCTTTTTTATTACTGTTAGTAACTATGAATGAATTGCTAGCAGTTTGCAATGAAGTTCTACCAGCAGCCACCAGCAGAACTCATTGGTTAATGTCAGACTGTGCAGGGACACACCCCCAACTAGTAACACCCATCTGGATATTCAATGCAAACTGCTAGCAATTCATTCACAACTTCTAGGATAATAAAGGAAAAGCACAGCACAGAGTCACAAGAACAGTAACTGCTAAAACAGACATGTCTGGAGAGGAGACAGGTCCCATTTAACTCAGTTTTACTGGAAATAAAATGCCAGTGGTTTGTGAAAATATCTATGTTACCTTTATCTCTTTCACCACCCTCATTGGAGTCCGATAACAGAGATAAAATGTAGCTGTTCTCATCACAGAGAATATAAACCTTTGCACTGTCCACCTTCTGTTTCATCATTTGTGTGTATGAGAACGCATCTGTTTGGTTTCTACAACTCAAAGTCCTTCTTTTGGACTTATCTCATCACAGAAATGACTAGAAGAAGAACAAGTCAAGTGACCTTTATGACAGAAGGGAAAGAAAGATAATCATATCAGGTGAAATCACTCCTACAAGCTGTCGCCCTGGATCCCCAGACTATTATCTCCTATGTCATTACAAGACATTGTGTAAAGTCAGCCTATTTACTTACCGTAAAAAAAAGAAAGCTGAATTTGTGAACTGTTGTATGCTGGCGGTATTACATAAGATACGCTATGATGCCTGTTGTTCTGCATTCAGAGTATGTATCACTGCAAATGTGAAAATAACCGACAGACCTGACCTAGACATACATGAAAAAGAAAATAATACTACACAGTTTTAGCTTTTAGCCTTGCTATTGCTGTCTAACCAGAAGCAGGTATAAGAAGAAATAGATTTACTTCAGTGCTAACAGATACTGAGGTTTTTACATCACCTTGAGGACCATTATGTACAGACTCGGACTAGCCCACAGGGGAACAGGTGAATCCCCCGGAGGGCCCCTGAGCAAGGTGGGACCCAACACCCACCCCCTACACAAGTGGCACATGATAGAGTAGAATGACGGCATTCCATACACTGTAGATAGGCAGGACACAGCCTATGTTCATAGAAAAAACTGGGCAGATTATTTCGATAAATTCCCAGTTTATTATTGTAGATGCATCAGATGGCAGAGATGACTTCTAGGTATAGAAGCAGGCCATGCAGCATCCTCCATCTCCAAGGACCTGCCCTCTCAAAGTCGCTGCTGGGATCCCATAATCAATCATATTGCAGCATATTGCGGTGTGAGCATGTATCTGTACGGTGGGCACCCCAGTCCAATACTGATTATGTACATACACTGATGTGTTCATATCATGTACAAATGGTAACACATATATAAAAAGGACTGAAATTATTCGAACCAGTGTAATAAAACAGAAAAACAAGGGCAATACCAGATCTGATAAAAGCTCAGTCAGTACAAAAGCGTTGCCAAATCTTGCTGGCAAACAAATACACTACCCAAAAAGTGTACAAAGCCTGAGTAAATAATCCTTACTATTGCACAATATGACAAACTAAGGTTGGTACTGTGATCATGAAGGTGACCTAATACTTTAGAGGAGTTATACCTGCAGGTATAAGCTGCCTAATGGAAAGAACCACATGCTCAGCTAAAACTCTATGGGTATGTCCGAGCACAAGCTTAACTCCATTTTTCTAGTAAATTATATCGTACTATACATCGAAGTACAGCTCTAATCTGTCAATTGCATCCCTGTGACCTTTCTGCATCTTTACCCACAACTCCTCTACTTTCCTCCTTTAGGCCTCATGCACACGGCCGTTGTTTTGGTCCGTGTCCGAGCCGCATATTTTGTGCTGTCTGCATCTGTTGCTCCGTTCCGTGGCCCCGTAAAAAAAATAGAGCATGTCCTATTCTTGTCCTTTTGCGGACAAGAATAGGTATTTCTACAATGGGCCGCGTTCCATTACGCAAATTATGGAACGGAACGCGGAGCAGCTTCTGTGTTTTGCGGATCCGCGGTTTGCTGACCGCAAAACACATACGGTCATGTGCATGAGGCCTAACCCGGCTCTACAGCATCACTTTGATATGGCCATACTGCTTGACAACGCAGTAAGATTGGTATAGAGTTGTGACCTAATGGCTGCTTAGTTTTTCTTTTAGATTTTTACTTTATCAGATCAGAGGGTTGTCTGGCTGGTAAAATTAAAAAAAATAAAATCACTGGCCGCAGTGGAGACCCGCTTCGGGCCAGCAAGGACCCAGGAAGCGTTGGGATAGAAGTGGCAGTAGGAGGTTGAAGTTAGAATCACTCCTTTTATTTTTTTCTGTTATTCTGACCCTTTAAACAAGATAAATAAAATGTTTCGCCTGGTAGTGAAATAAATTACCATGTTCAAGTTTTGGAAGGTCAAAAGTATATGAGCTCACTGCAACTACCAAAAAGATAGGGTAGAATCCTCATAAGGTTTCACACTCTGCAACTTCCCCTTTAACCACTAATTTTATCCAGTCAAACATAATATTTCTATTTCGCCTGTTTAGGATTAATTTATGTAACCTGGGTCTCAGCAGGTGTCACATAGTCCACTCATTGACAAGACTGGCCCACTGAGGCCATCCAGGCAGACCATAGATACACAGCATACTGGTACCTCACGTCTGTGCTGCATCATGTACCGTAACTATTTGTGATAAAGGAAACCACAAAGCTATGCATCTAATAGATTAGAATCAGACCGTTAATATGCTGCTTTTCCTCGATCAATACATAAATTGGTTCCTTGGACTACCCTAGATAATGTAATCTGGCACATCTGCTAGAGTCGTTCTCAGAAGCACTTACATGAAATACAAGGTCATGCGGTATTTGTCTAGCTTGTTTTCAGCTATCAGATAAATACTTCAGTCTGTTCTACGAATTGCATTTATTGCATGCAATATGGACTCTCTAAGGTACACCTGTATTTTATGTAGTGAAGACTTCCCTCATACTACAAGAACCTCTTCCAGCCCCAGATCCTAATAGTATGTTGCAAGCAAGCAGCTAGTTAGCATAAGCCACTGTACTATTACAGAGCAATAATGGCGTGGGCTCTGGGTACTGTGCCCAGACAATCACTTGCAGGTGCCAACTGTATTATACAGTTGACTCCGCACTCTCCTTGCCATGATAACTCTGATCCCTAGAGTTTAACCCACAGTCAATGCTGATATTAGCAGCTCCCTCTCTCAACCCATCCCTTCCTTTTGGCAACGCAATCACAAAGTTTCAGTGACACTGAAGCCTAGTAGGCCCTGTCTGAGGTAGAGCCTAAAAGGCTGCCTGTCAGTTTCTAATTGACAGACATAATAGACTGTAATACATAAGTATTACAGTGTATTATATGAGCAATCAGAGTCCCATACAAGACCTATAAAAATAAATAACAGGTATTGCTGCACCTGTAATAACCCATACAATAAACATACAATGTAGACAGCTTAAAAGAAATAAAAACAACTGCAAAATTTCACATCCCAAAAAAAGCAATAACAAGTGATCAAAAAGACTTAGAAACCCCAAAATGTTAAGAAAACAAGCCGGACCAGGAGTGTAAACAGGACCTTGACGCTGGAATGGAGCATTTAGGAAAGGGTTTTCCACGATTATTAGGGATTTTAGCAAACATGTCCATGTATTTACTTACCTCATGTACAACTTCCCCATGATTTTTTTTTTTTCATTTTGGACACTCCTTACTCGTTTTTATCATGTAAACAAATCACTTTTGTTTGCTTACATCCTGTATATAGCACCTCCTGTTGCTAAACCCATGATGCACAGCTCCAGCACCGCCCTTTACAGTGCCCAGAATAGCTCCCTCCCGGGCGTGACTAGACATGGCTGGGCCCCATAGCAAATTTTTGAACCCTCCCAACTTCCTCGCAACCTCACCTCCAGCAGTTAGACAAGACTGCACACGCTCGCCAAACAACCCCCCTGCCCACTCAGTCATGGAAAAAAACTTAAATAAAAAGCTGGACACGAGGAGGAGTCAGGAGTTTAAAGGGGTTATGCACCTCTGGGGGGAGGGATGGTAACCCTACCCCCTCCGTATTTGGCAGACCTTTGAAGGGAAGCACACTTACCTGCTTTCCGGCGCTGGCTACCGGCTACTTCTCTCCCCAGCCTCAGCCTCTCCGGTTGGCATCCAGTTTTGTATACTACAAAACTGTTTTACATCCCTGTCCCTACACTATATTAAAAATAAACTGAAACGACAGTTACACCTAAAATAAAACATACTTGATCTGTCCACACTCACCGATAAATCCAAGCTGTGAGAACTCAAGTATAAGCCAATCATCAGAGGTTTGTTGGGTAGCAAATTCCTTGATGGATTGGAAATAATCTGGCTTGGCAACAATGTCATCTTCCAACTGTTAAAAGTGAGAAAATCAGTCAGACCCATTTCCCCTGAAGTACAAGAAACTATAAAACATGGAGATCATTATTACAACCTAATATGTGGTTACTGGGCGCCAGACTTTGATTCAAGAACTTGTAATAAAATGCTACACTGTTTAAGGGTACATTCACACTAGAGTTATTCTTTTCCGGCATTGAGTTCCGTCCTAGGGGCTCAATACCGGAAAAGAACTGATCAGTTTTATCCTAATGCATTCTGAATGGAGAGAAATCCGCTCAGGATGCATCAGGATTTCTTCAGTTCAGTCACTCCACGTTTTTTGGATGGAGAAAGTCCGTCCAAAATTCCAGAATGCATGCACAGATCTTTAAAAATGTAAAAACATAAATAACGGATCAGTTTTTCCCGATGACAACCGGAGAGACGGATCCGTTATTGCACTGCAATACAAACTACAGCTAATCCTAGTATTATATATGGCGTATGTTACATCAGAAATCTAGCTCCTTGCTGGCATAGATTTTATTTTCTAGCATATAGGCCTCCTAAGATGTGATAAAATTAATAATTTTATAGCATCTCCTGCCAGTTTTGTTTCCTGTTAAGACTGGTGTGAGAAATGCCCCTGCACCAGTCTAAACTATCAACCGACATGTACACTGCTACTGTTTTTCACTAAACATATGTGCTGGTAACATACACTGGATGTTAATGAGCATATAACACAGCTTGAAAACTGGGCTATATGATGCAAATCAATTCAGCCATATATACCTACCTATTTTTCTGGGCACAGCAACTATTTCGGGCCAACTATAATGACATCAGTTTTTTTGCAATTGCAATATTTCACGCTCTCTTTAGGACAGGGCAACTTGCATAAGTTACGCATTTTTCTAATTACAGGCATTGCAGGAATAAGACAACTACTCTTGCAATTAGTAAGGCAGAAGAATGGTAGAAAGGAAAAGAAGTTGACAAACGGGATGGGGCAGAAAGACATTTGGCTGAATTTCTGAACCTCTCCTCTCTGTGGCCAGTACTGGAACGACCACGACTCTTCCCCCGAGCACTGCTGCCTGTACATAAATTAGCTATTCAGGTCTGGGATACTAGCAAACGATTGCATTCTTACGATGGAATGATCCCCAACGTATCCTTGTGGGACAACCCTATGTTTCCCTCTCTTCAAGCTGTGGCGGATAAAACATTCTGGAGGGATCATGGGATTGCAGTGCTAGATGACCTATATACTAATAATGTGTTTAATACTTTTGAGCAACTGAAAATCCGCCATGACCTATCTAGGACCGCATTTTATAAATATTTACAATTACGACATGCTATGGATGCACACTTTAGACCTCTTTCACACTTGCGTTGTCCGGATCCGTCGTGTACTCCATTTGCCGGAAGTGCCCGCCGGATCCGTAACAACGCAAGTGACCTGAAAGCATTTGAAGACGGATCAGTCTTCAGTATGCTTTCAGCGTTACTATGGCAGCCAGGACGCTATTAAAGTCCTGGTTGCCATAGTAGTAGTGGGGAGCGGGGGAGCAGTATACTTACAGTCCGTGCGGCTCCCGGGGCGCTCCAGAATGACGTCAGAGCGCCCCATGCGCATGGATCACGTGATCCATGCGATCGCATGATCCATGCGTGTAGGGCGCCCTGACGTCACTCTGGAGCGCCCCGGGAGCCGCACGGATGGTAAGTATACTGCTCCTCTGCTCCCTACTACACTTTACCATGGCAACCAGGACTTTAGCGTCCTGGCTGCCATGGTAACCATTGAGAAAAAGCTAAACGTCGGATCCGGCGATGCACCGAAACGACGTTTAGCGTAATGCCGGATCCGGATTAATGCCTTTCAATGGGCATTAATCCCAGATCCGGCCTTGCGGCAAGTGTTCAGGATTTTTGGCCGGAGCAAAAAGCGCAGCATGCTGCGGTATTTTCTCCGGCCAAACAACGTTCCGTTCCTGAACTGAAGACATCCTGATGCATCCTGAACGGTTTTCTCTCCATTCAGAATGCATTGGGATAATCCTGATCAGGATTTTTCCGGCATAGAGACCCGACGACGGATCTCTATGCCGGAAAACAAAAACGCTAGTGTGAAAGAGCCCTTAGAGGTACTCCAGTAGCAATTTCTGACTACCCATTGATCGGTCTGATACGCTCTCAAGGCCCCAGGGGATTCATTTCCGCTCTCTACACTCACATACTGAGCACCAAAATGCACGAAGCTCCCCTCTCGGTGCTTTCCAAATGGAAGACTCTGATACCTGATCTCACAGATGGGGAAATTAGTGACGTACTGGAATCTCCTGTATTGGTCTCCCCGTCCATTAATAATAGATTTATACAATTATGCATTATTCACCAAAGCAATCTCTCTCCCGTCCGGTTACAAAAGATGGGCAGGTTATCGCACTCTAGGTGTCACAGGTGTGACTCAGAAGGGGCAGCATTTTGGCATCTCATATGGGATTGTCCACACATACAAACCTTTTGGTCTGACATTACTAATTTCCTCTCTGTAATTATACACCTCCCGGTACCGCTGACTCTACAGATGTGCCTGTTTGGTATAGCTGATGAGGAAGCGGGAGCGAAACGCGCGTCGGGGTCTCGGTGCCGCCCTATGTCCGGATCTTGCTGTGTTTAGCATCTATTCTATACAGGTATCCCCTTTTTATGTATTGTTATGGTAAATTTGGATGTTGTACTCATCTGCCTGATATATATATCATACTTTTTTGAAGGGGTACACTTGTTTAATATATAATAGCTTGCAAGATTTTTGTCATAGGCGGTTAGCCTGAGCTACTTTTGGTATTGTGCCGCACTACCGCCATTATTTTGTATTTGTTACTTGTGATATGTTTTTAGGATGTAACTAATAAAATTGTTTTTATTGCATAATGCGGGTCCCCTGGTGGTTATTGGTGTTGCATAGCTGATGAAGGGGTATATCCTCACCATATGAGAGAGTTTTCCTTAGGGAAATACTGTTTCTAGCTCGAAAAGCAATCGCAATTCGTTTGATGGGCGAGAGAAACCCTTCCCTCAACCAGTGGAAAGTGCTCGTGAATAATGTTGTATCCTATGAGAACATTGTATTTGAAAATCGGGGATGCCCCCAGAAATTTGGCCAATAAGGAAATTGGTGTTCGTCTATGCAAACTATGTACTCAGCTCCTAGATTGCATGAAGCACAGCTCAGCAGGGAGCATGTCAAAATCCTATTCAACCTAATAGAAAATGGGACAAGGAATCAAAAGATCTTAGTCCTAAGGGGGTTAAAAGTTATAGTTAAAAAAAATTAAAAATGAGAATATTAAATGTTTAAATTTTACATATAAAAATATCTAAACGATAAAAAATAAACATATCAGGTATCACCGAGTTCGAAAATGTCTGAACAATAAAATATTTTTAAAAATTCTCTGTGCAGCGTAACAGAAAGAAAAAATTAAACATTTTTAGTCACCTTTTCCCCCAAATTTTTTTTATAATAGTGATCAAAAATTTGTATGTACCACAAAAATGGTACCAATAAAAACTACAGTTCATCCCACAAAAAACAAGCCCTCATATGGCTGTCAGAAAATGGAGATGCAAAGCAAATTTTAATTTTTTTCAAAGGTTTTGGGGTTTTTAAGAGGTAAAACAAAAAAAAAAAATGTTTGGCATTGTCGTATTAAGCCACAGAATAGCAAGTCATGTCATTTTTAGCACACAGTGAACCCTGTGATGTCAAAACGCCAAAAACCTTGGTGTATTTTTTTTTATTTTACCCCACAAAGATTTTTTTCCCATTTTCCAACAACAGACTTGGTAAATGAAATGGTGCCCTTAAAAAATTCAACTTATCCTGCATAAAAATAAGCCCCCATATGGCTATATGAATGGAAAATTCAAAAAGTTATGGCTATTGGAACGTGGGGAGGAAAAAATGAAAATTCAAAACCAAAAATGGGCCCGGTACTTAATGGGTTAAAGACAAAAAAGATCCCCACCACATCCCATTACAGTCAATGGGATCCAGCGGCATGTGGCAATATCTAGCTATGCTGGATCCAGAGAACTCCGGCAAGCTGTTCCCTGCAAAAGCAGCCTGCCGGAGTTCTCTGGATCCACCATTGCTAGATATATTTTTTTTGACGCATTATCAACTACCTTTAGATGCTGCTGTCAATAGTGACCACGGCATGTAAGTGGTTTAGAGGGAAGGAGCTCTCTCCCTCATACATCAGAACCCTGCAAATGTGATTGTGAGGTACTAATGTCTTTGCATAGTAGCCAAGGGCCAGCCCCAAGGTCTGCCTGCAGTATAAGCTTTATCAGTCTGTGCCAAAGTATATTACTGATTGTATAATACACTGAACTGCATAAGCAATATAGTGTATTATAGAAGTGATCAGAAATTTGCCTGTCAAAGTCCCCTTGTGAGACTAGTCAACAGTAAAAATGATATAGGGGGTCATTTATCAAACTGGTGTAAAGTAGAACTGGCTTAGTTGCCCATACCAACCAATCAGATTCCTCCTTTAATTCTCCCAAACAGCTGTTCAAAATGAAAGGTGGAAGCTGATTGGTTGCTATGGGCAACCAGTTTTACTTTATACCAGTTGGCTAAATGACTTCCATAAAGTTTGAATTAAAAAAAATACACCTTTTTTCAATTAAAAAAGTGCTTTCTATATAAATAAAAACATGGCAAAATTGCTGTTTTTGCTTATTCGCCACAAAGAGTGTTACATTGTGTATTGTAATGCATTGGCTGTCAGTCAGCTTTTACACTGACAGAGTGCCTATGAGACCCACCCAGGCTGGGTCTCATTGGCTTCCCGTAGCTGACAGGCTCCGATGCCTGTGGGGGCTCCCTCTCCGACCCCATCAGATCCCTGCGCTGTGGTGACGGAAAGGGAGTGCCCTCGCACCGAAACCCCGTGCATGCCACAGTCTATCTTGACTGCGGCATACAAGGGGATAATGCACCAGCATTTGTGTTTTCACCAACGCCGGCAGACGCAGCAGGGGCTTGACTGTCAGTAACAGCCGGGCCCCTGCTGCTGATCAAGCAGGTGCAGTTTCTGCACCCGCCCTATCAGAGCATCGTATATGTACGGCGGATGTCAGAAAGTCACTTCCCGCTGAAGAAGAACTGCTTCTACATATTTCTCAATACATGTGTATGTTGACAACCCGCAAATGTGGGAAGAAATTGAGGAGGGTGAGGAGCTAGGACTGGATAAAGGAAGAGGAGGATGAGGAGTCTTAACAGACACGCTTAAAGGGGTTCTCCAGGAATGAAGAAAATGAAAATACTGAAATATTACTTTACTATAAATGTATTCATTAGTTATAATGGCTCGTTTTGTCTAGGGAGCAATCATTAGGAGAAATAAAATGGAACATAACAAAGGGGTGATACATATGCATGAATGAGTAAATTAAAATATAACTTTTAATAGATAATTATTAGAAAATTGACCCTTAACTAGATGATAAATAAGTGGGACACAAAAAAAAAAAAACAAAAACACGACTGGAACCTGCGTTTTTAGGTTCCAGGAAGATCCAAATGGCAAGTGTGCACGGCGGCACCCAGGTATAATAAGATTAAACCGGTGGTCTTACCGCACCATGTAGATCTGTCCTTGAGTCATACACTGGCCTCCTTACCAATATGTGTGGAGGTCTCAGAGTTTGGTAACCAGGCGTTCCGGTATGAGGCAGGTGAAGGGGAATAGATAACTAACCCTGGTAATCCCTGCCTACGACTACAATAGTCCTTATACCCCTGCCGCGGACCCCGCGGTCGGGTATGTACGGAACCTAACCCTGGAATTAGATCCGCCCTAATAGGCCCTTTGCTGCCAGGTCCCTACATGCATGTTTCGCAAGAAGAATTGCTCATCAGGGAAACATGGGGAGCCTAGGGGCTGTTCGCTCTCTGGTCCGATCCTAGATAAAAAGAAAGATGGAATCCAGGTAGTGCTGTATATGGAGTGAGGACAACTGATGCCGGTCCCACTCAGGCGTCTTGTGGCTGGATGTAGCCTGTATGGCGCTAAATCGCGCCAGTATTTAAATCCTGTGTCCAGATCGAGGCTTGGATGACGTACCTCCCTGACGTGGAGCGCTGCGTGTCAACAGGCGCATGCGCAACACCATCCGAATGTGAAGGAAACGTCAGACTCGCGCTAGTGATTTGAGTAACTTCATAGCGCTCGGTCTCGCCTGATATCGCGAGACTTCAAGTGCGGTTGCCAGGAGACAGGGACGCTTCTCCCGGTAATCGCTCTTTGCGCATCTTCTGTTATGAAGACGCGCTCAATTGGAAATGGCATTTTATGCAGGCCAGGTCAAACCTGAAACTTAAGCTGAGTTATCCTCAGATATTGTACCGGGCCGCGGATGTCAAGGAATTTGTCAAATATGGAGGAGTAAGGTTTAGTTGAAATAATTTTAAACGAAGCAACTAAAACTAGTCTGTTCATTTAGACCTGTGGGTGAAGCCGTTCTTAGAGTAAATATCCAGCGTGTTTCTCTCTGGAGCAGGAGACGATCCCAGTCGCCTCCACGGACCGGGGAGCAATTCTCTCAATGCCCATTGCTGTAATACATTTGGGGTTTCCCTGGTGGCATTCATGAATATGCCTAGATACTGGAGTATCCCTCTTGTTTGCAATGTCATTAAGGTGCTCCCCAGTCTGCGGCGCAGCTCTCTCCTGGTTTTCCTATGTATTCCTGCTTGCATATACAGGTGATCTTATAGATAACCCCAGGGTTTTACAATTGATAAATTCCTTAATAGGAAAGGACCGCTGCAAGTTTGTACTGTGGAACGTTTTGCCATTCACCACGATACTGCAAGCCACACACCCTCCACATGAAATAAAATGGCCGCCATCCTATTAGTACACACAGAACCTGTCCTAATCACACAGGAGGGCAACTGACTTCAATGCAGCACGCTAAAGAGCTCCCTCATTCTTCTCTTTGCTCTAATCTCTGTAGGAATGGAGTTCATGAGGAGCCATTAAGTACAGAGCAGAGGGTGGGGGTGATGCTAATGGGCAGCAGCTCTTGTATGCAGTCTCCATTACCTTAGCCCTATATTACCACAGTCTGTCCTGTCCGTCCTCTCTGTACTTCTTGTCTCCTCATGATCTCCATTTCTACAGAGATTCAGCTAAATATTTTATCATAACCCCTGACAAGTAGGACAGGAGGATGAGGCAGCTCTTTACCTCAGTGTTGTGAAGTGTCTTGTCCTCCTGTGTGATTAGGACAGGTTCTGCGTGTACTAATAGGACGGCTGCCATTTTATTTCTCCTAATGATTGCTCCCTAGACAAAACAAGCCATTATAACTGAAGAAAGGTATATACATATTTATAATAAAATAATATTTAAGTATTTTCATTTTCTTAATTCCCAGAGAACCTCTTTTAGGGAAAAGGCTGACTGTCATTGTGGCACACATGATGGTGATTACAATAATGTTGGCCATGACCAACCATTGCAGTAAAGAGTGGGAAGAATGGAAGATGAAACACAGGCACACTGGCGAGCATGGCAAGCTGGTTGTTTACATGCTGACAAGCATATTATTAGCATTAGGCTACATGCAAACGACCGTTGCCTGCCTTCGCGTCCGCACCACTGTGAAAATGCTTGGTGTCCAGAGTGAACAGCTGTTATTAAAATCTACAACTGCCCCCCGAAATGTTTCGCCAGGGACCTGGCTTCTTCAGGGGTATTTGGGCAGCAATGAGGAAACCAGTCTATACAGAGGTATAAATAGTGTGATTTATTGAGAGACAGGCTAATTAGCCAATCCCTGCACTTCAATTTTAAGCGCCATCTGCAAGTCCACCGTGCCACCGGAAGTCCGCTCCAGCCCTATTCACTATACGGAGGTCAGGCCACAATACAGCAAACATCCCGAGTGGCTGCCGGACAAAAACTACAACATGCTGCGGTTTTTGTCCGATCGCCTTTTAGCTTCTTAGCCCCCACCCCCATTATAGTGAATGTGGCCGGAACGGACTTTCAGCGACACGGTGGGCTAGCATTAGCATGGATCCGGCAGGCTGTTCCCCCGCCGGAACAGCCTGCCGGACCCTGCTGCCGCAAGTGTGAAAGTAACCTAACATCTGTTTAACCATAGCCATATATGTTGCTGATCATGAAAGGGGTTGCATAGAACCCTAAAAGAACTTAGAGGGTCATACATGACTTTTCAGGGCAATTGGGACACTTTAAAGTTATGCCAAATTTATTCAGGCTGATTCAATAGACTGAGAATCAAAACAAATTTCAGTAAATTCACTCCCCTCTAAATATAACCCAATTTCAAAATATTTTGAGTCAATAAGTGTCCATAACCTTTAAGTATTATTTTTTTTCTTGGTGTAATTTTTGGTATTTACATACAATATAACAAATCAACTTATACTGTATTTGTTTTCAGCTTGTATCTCCTGAGTCGGTGATTTAGAATAATAAGGCTTCTTTCACATCTCAAGGTAGCATCAATAGCAGTCTTTCGTTATCTCGAGGTTTGATAAAGTCTAAATGCACATTTTGACCTAGTCTAGTCTATGGTAGATTGAATTGCCTGCTTTTATTCTTATCTTTCAGCTGTGGCATTATTCGATTCCTTGGCTGGCGTCCTGAGAGACGCCCAAGTCTCTTGGGGACATGGGGGACTGTGTGAGCCAAAAATGTAGAAACTGTCACAGCGATATCTAAATCCTTTCAAATCACATGCTGTTTAATCCAGGCCGAAGCTGAAAGGGGAAAGTGATTCCACTCAGGAACAGATATCATGATAAACCTCTTAACAGTGGGAGTAATGTTTTGCGTCATCATTGTCTAGGATGGCATTTGTGTCTGTATCTTAAAAAGGGCATCTTCAGACATTTACAAGATTTAAATATATATAATTATACATAATTTTGGTTATATTTTCCATTTTTTTAAATATCTCCTGTTTCCTGCAGTTCACATATAAGCTTTGCTGTGGCAACTGGGCCATGGTCACCAGAGACATCTCATTAGCAGGCAGAGAATTCAATAAATTGGCCTTTGTCTACTGTACTTGGCCTATTGGCCTTGGCCTAGATAAGGCACGATGGCAAGACAATACACACAGCTGAGGCTCTGTATAAATGTCCTCTGACACTCTCTGGGCTGTTAACACTCTCTTCCCAATGAGTCTATTCACACCTCTGTCCGTTAACTTTGATTAATTAAATCACACACTCCATTTAAGTGTCTATACAGAAAATGCAGAAACTTGTGTGAATCCAACATGGCAACCCCCAGGTAATTTTTTAAAGCAACACTCTAGTTCAAGAAAAAAAATTCACCTTAACTTTGGATGCAACAGAACACTTACCTGATGCCCTCCTTTTCATCTTATAAGCAGATCTGCCAATTCCTGGGCCTTTTCGGTCACCCAAGATGGCCGCACCGCTTCTCAGACTCCCTGATGCACACCGTGCATTTGGTAGCCCAACACTCTTCCTGTTGCCCACAGATTAATCAGCACTACTCACGTGGGCAGTGCAGGTGAATCAAAGGCTTGACAAGTAGGGAGTGTCTTGGGTTACAAAAGACACAGTGTGTATCAGACAGTCGGAAAAGTGGTGCAGCCATCTTGAGTGGCAGAAGAGAAGCCTAAGAATTAGTAGATCTGCAGCTAATAAAATGAACAGGAGGGCACCATGTAATGTGATTTTTTTTTATTGAACTAGAGTAGCTTAAGTAGCGAAATTAAAACCCAAACACTGATTCTCTCAGAACACTTCTGGTTATGTATAGTTTCATTCATTAAATATATTGAACATTCCCTTTAATCAGAGTGGCTGAGGTGAAACCAAAGTGCCTTCAATATGATTCACAGAATAAAAAAAAATAACGTAAAAAAACCTCCCTAAATCAGATCACACAGTTGTATTAAGAAGGCATGATAATCATGCAACACAAATAAAGAAAAATATACAGAGAAAAGGTATCTATGGGGGTCCATTATTATCCAGAAATAAATCCAAAATTTCTGACACAGATTGCAGCGCGAAGGTTATTTGTGCTGCAATCTGCGACTTTTCCCTGCTCACGCCATGTCTAAAAAAAGTGGGCATGGTGTGGGTAGGGAAAATGTTTTAGGCCGTCATCTTAAATGCTGGTCTTAATAAATGACCCCCTATGTTTCTAGGTTATATCTATGTCTCAAGAAGACATAAACATAATACAGTTATATTTAAAGGGAATCCTACAGTCTCATGTTACTGAGGAAGATCAATAAACGACTGAAACGCTCTTTTTCATGAGTGGTTGTACAAGTAACTGACATTTTGGTTTTGCAACAGACGATTATTCAGAAGCAGCCATCCACAGATAGACTAGTAAAGCCAAAGACGCCTATTTATTAAAAGAGAAAGGAAGAGTAGTAAGCCAAGGCTCGACGATTCATCTACTCCAGTGGACCTCCTGAGAGGAGTGTCATCCCAGAGTGATCCTTCTCTTCATGAACTATTTACTAGATGATACTGCTGGTTATTGGAGGCCTAAACCAAGCCTGATCCCTAGATTAACAGAAGAGTGAGTAAACTGCTACACCCCTGCAGGCTAAGACGCCTCAGGACAGTGAGGAATAAGGCCATACAGAATATTATCCATTTATTAATGAATTAAAAGTTACTACTTAGGTTTTTCTCAAAAGTCTCTCCTGAGTGCACCTACAGTTTGTTACGCGCGCCAACATCCGTGGCAACTTGGCCCCAATGTGTAGAGCTTATATTTGATATTCAGACAGTAGTATAAATTATAGCACATCCCATGTATTTAGAATGCATGCAATTGTCGGAAGATTGTGAGGAGAGGTGTGATAATATAAACAGTATGTGATCATATCGTTAATATTATATCTTTTTGGTCAGTACCATTTGTCTCATCTAAATATCCCATTCTTAGTTCTGATCTCATCTTTAGGCTACCTGCACACGAATGTTGTTTGTTTCCGTGTCTATCCCGTTTTTTATTTTTGCGGATACGATGCGGATCTATTCATTTCAATGGGTCCACAAAAAATGTGCTGTCCGCATCAGTATGTCCGTTCCATAGCCCCGCAAAAAAAAATAGAACATTTCCTATTCTTGTCCGTTTTAGGCATTGTTACAATGGATCTGCAAAAAAAAAAAAACAGATGGCATATAGATGTCATCAATTCTTTTTTGCAGATCCGCAATTTGCGGACCGCAAAACATATACGGTCGAGTGCATGTAGCCTTAGGCTACATGCACACGACCATATGTGTTTTGCGGTCTACAAATTGCGGATCAGCAAAAAAAAAAAAAATCGGGTTACATCCATATGGCATCTGTTTTTTTTGCGGATCCTTTTTTTTTTTTTTGCGGATCCATTGTAATACTACCTATCCTTGTCTGCAAAACGAACAAGAATAGGACATGCTCTATTTTTTTTGTGGGGCTATGGCACGAACATACGGATGCGGATAGTACACGGTGTGCTGTCAGCATTTTTTGCGGACCAATTGAAATGAATGGGTCCGCATTCTATCCGCAAAAAAAACCAAAACGGAACAGACATGGAAACAAAATACGTGTGTGTGCATGTAGCATTAGGGGAGAAAAATTATATACTGTAATATTATAATAATAATTTCTTTATTGATTGCCAACTTGTATCTTTACTAAAATCCCATATTGTTTACTATCCAAACATTAAATTGTATATACTGTAGTTTCATTTAACATTTCTTTGTGAGCATATTATCTTATAGTGTATTGTGTGGATCGAGCAGGGCGGCAGTTTCCTGAGTCTATCCCTGGCAGAAGAGATAAATCCTTCTGCATACCTCACACGCTCCTATCAAGATTCAGGTGGAGGCACTGCGTCGCTGAGGAAGAAATACGTAAAACTCCCCTTTAGGTTAAAGAATTAGTCAGGGGGTGTTACATTTATAACAGGGCCAGGCAGGAGGACTATGCAGCAACCTTGAAGTATGACTGTTTCTTCTTTCAGTATCAAAGCTGTAGCTGAGCGTTACTATGGAGAGTCTTCAGCGTTTTACTGAGCACTGAAGATGCCTGTGTGTAACCAGTCAGATAGGCAGGATGATGGACAGCGATCGTTAGGCCATAGTCAGAGACTGAGCTAGTGATGAGAGGCGACTGGAAGCATCTGCATGTTACACACTGGCGTCTTCTGCAGACTGAAGACAAATTCTCCTTAGCCACTCTGTTAGAGCTTTGCTAATTAGACAAAAACTTCTTTCCCTAAAAATATATTGAAAACCTGTGTCCCTACACTACATATGCATTCACATGGCTGTGAACAGACACACTGTCAGTTTCTCATGGTCATTTTTAACCATTTGTGCATCCATTTTTAATGGCTGTTAAAAAAACAGCACTGAAAACAGTATACATAATGCACCTTTTTGTACCTCCAGTAGAAAAAAGGCCCATTGATTTCAATAGTCCTTCCTAAATGTCCTGTTTTTTGACAGCTGCCATTAACTGGGCGTTAAAAAAATGACATGTGAATAGCCCTAGTCACGTCATCCGGTTCTAAAAATGGCTGTGTCATGGCTGTTACAAACACGCCTGTCACTTTGCCATTTTTCATACGTGTGAATGAGACTAACAAGTTATATTCCCAACACGGTCGGTACACGTGGCTGTGGAGTACAATTGTATGGTCTCTTGTCCTTCAGCTTGTGCTGTTTGTTTTTCCATAAAGAAATTACAGGTGCTTATGATTAAGAAGCAGTGACCTATACTAAGCAGCGACTTTAGAGACACTGCACAAGACTTCCCACAAGACAATTAAAGGGAACCTGTCACCTCAAAGATGCATCTACACCCGCCAGCAGTACCTCGAAGTAGCCCGCAGTCTGATAATAATCATATGTTTTAGGGCTCATTCAGACGCCGTATGCTGTCCGCAAAAATGCGGATACATTCTTTTTGCGGACAGTTCAGCATGTCCGCAAAAAAACGGATTGCATTCAGTTTTTTTGCTGATCCATAGACTTCACTAGGGCCGTGTCCTGATTTTCACTGACAATTGCCATCTTGTGTAGGATGTCTATTGTGGTACTTGTGGTCCGCTGCGGGCATCCTCCACCGTATGCATTTTTGCTGGGGATCGCCATTAGCAACGGGCCACAAGTGCATTTATATATATATATGCACAACTGCATTTGGGTTTGAGCATTTTCTGCCTGTTTAACACCACGCCATTTTTTCAGTCGTTTTGTATATAAGTATAGGACATGTTTCATTTTTTTTTGCTGAGCCGTGCAATGGAAGAAAAGGGCCCTTATCCTGTAGTCCGATGCTGTTTCAGCTAAAACCCAGCTAACCGCGGCAGCAGGAGATGGGATCGGGCATGAGTACAGAGTGCACTGTGCATGCGAAGGCTTTGGCAATCCCAGCTGAACTGCAGGCTGTCACTCTCAGGCAAGAGGGGGCGTGGTAATCTTAACTTGAAGCATGGAGGCCGCTGCCCCCTTGACTTCAAGCTGACTGGCAATATAGCGCTGATGAAGAATAAAACAGTGGTTTTTTTAGCTTATACAGCATCGGACTACTGCATTTTTGAGGTGACAGGTTCCCTTTAACTGCTATGAACTGCAACTGTGGCTCAATAGTTAAAATTAATTAACAGTGATACAAAGAAATTTGGAGGGACATTTACTAAAGTGTTCATGGTGTAAAAAAAATGGCAAATTATGGTGCACGCCATATTTCCACTAAATTTTACGACTTTTTGAGCTTCTGGACACTTGTCTAATGTGGTGAGAAATGGTGGGGCTTATTAGGAGGGCAGGGCTTCACATGGCCCAATGGACTTGCTATAACTTACACCCCCAAGTGCCACCAGAAAACAATCTCAGAATCAGCTGGATAAGTAAAAACGTTCCAAAGTTATTACCACATAAAGGGACACATGTCAGAATCGCTAATATATACCTCGTTCACATGACCGTAATTTGGGTCTGTGTCTAGTCTGCAGCATTCATTTCTATGGGTCCAGAAAAAATGCAGACAGCAAACAGATGTAGAACATGGTTTATGGGCCGCAAAACAGCAACGGCCTTAGGCTGTGAAAACTGTCTTGGGGTCCTTTCGTTTTCAGGATCCGGCATAGAGTTCCGTCATCGGGGCTCTATGCCGGAAGAATACTGATCAGGATTGTCCGCATGCATTCTGAATGGAGAGAAATCCGTTCGGTGTGCATCAGGATGTCTTCAGTTCAGTCACTGAGCGTTTTTTGGACGGAGAAAATACCGCAGCATGCTGCGGTATTCTTTCCATCCTGGGATGCGGAGCAAAACGGATCCGTCATGACCCCCAATGCAAGTCAATGGGGAAGTTTTCTCTGGCACAATCAGCCACAATAGAAAACGGATCCGTCCTCCATTGACTTTCAATAGAGTTCATGACGGATCCGTCTTGGCAATGTTAAAAAACAGTTAAAGTTAATACAACCGGATCCGTTCAAACAGATGCATGCGGTTGTATTATCTGTAACTGAAGCGTTTCTTTCCGGCATAGAGCCCCGGCGACGGAACTCTATGCCGGAACTTCTAAACGCAAGTGTGAAAGGGGCCTTAGTCTGAAATGGGTTAAGGTTCTTGACAAGTGTGCTGTAATTCGGCAATCCATACCCATTTACATAATCTAGTAATACATTGTGGCATGTAACATGTAAATCACTGTAGAATAATCAGGAATGTAGTAAACATACAAAGTCACATAAATTAAATACTCGAAGACCCATAACATATGTAAAGAGAAATCTTGCAGGCAGACATGCACAATAAGGCCTACTGCACATGACCGCATAATTTTGCAGTCTGCAAAAAACGGATCCTCAAAAAAACGTTGACATCCGTGTGCATTCCGTTTTTTGCGGGACGGAACATCTGGCCCCTAACAGAACAGTACTATCCTTGTCCGTGATGCGGACAATAATAGGACAAGTTCTATCTTTGAACGGAACGGAAATGTGGAAATACAGAAACGGAATGCATACGGAGTACCTTCCATTTTTTTTTTTTTTGCAGACCCATTGAAATGAATGGTTCCGCAAAAAACAGCCTGTACACTCGCAAAAAAACCGTTCATGTGAAAGAGGTCTAAATCCCATAGTAACTAACATACCTGCAAATAATACGTGCCCTTTGGTTGTGCATACAACATAAGGAAGCTGTAGTCCAGGTTTTGCTTTGTTCTCCACCTAGAAAAAGAAATTCTTTCAATGATAACATGCCCAACATGACTAACCTGCTCCGTGCTGAACTACAAATCCCATGCTAAGATAATTTAAAAAACTAGCAGGAATTTTACCTGAAGTATAAGCCAGCTTCTGCCGCACGGACTGCAGAAGATGGACAACCCCATTAGAGTAATTTAAATGAAATCCCGTACATATCTGCACATTTTAAAGTATACCTATGGTGCCCACTGCAAATTAATAAATAATAATGGCCTTACACCCATGCCTTAAACATAAAATATACTAATCTCATAGCTTTATGTGTAAAGTCTGCATACTTCACTCTGTCTTTGGAATCTCCAAACGTTTCCTTAATAGTTGCGAAATCTGGGTAAAATGATGAAGGTGGAGATATAATCTCAAGCACACCAGACTGTATTTCTTGAGCAAAGCTGGAAGAAAAGAAAAGATCATTTGTTCTATACTCGGTTACTTTTGGTTATGTTCACATGTAACAGATATGCTTTGAATTTGCCATCGCAGATTTGTGCACAAGGAACCCCCAGTGTTTTACAGTAACAGCTTAGTGGAGGAGATATTAAGAAATCTCATCCACACTATGCAAATTGAGCTGTGATGCAGATTTCAACTCTGTACCATGTCAATGTATAATGTGGATATCCACCATAGACTCAGCTCTGTGTGGCCGTACCTTTTATATAATGCGGTGATAGCACTGTTAGTGTGACTAACAAGACATTCTCTGCAAGACGTGAAAACGCCTTGAACTACGGGTATGGTCTATGCTCTAGATGCAACAAGCTTGTCCACGTGTGGACTCACAATGTGGACAAGCTCACAATTTTGAAGGCAACACCTCCGTTTTACATGCAGAATGTGGGTGCAGTTTCAGCTGTGAACATGATGGTTACCCTTCATTTTTACATTTGGGTGTTTAAAAAAAAAAATCTGCAGCGTTAAAGGGGTTATCCATTTCTATAAATGCCCCCCACAATGCCCTGGCTCCTACCAATAGATCATACATCCGCACATCCTGGCACCAGCGTCGCTCCGGATCCCTGAACGGCTGCAGCGGCATCTCCCCATTGTGCGGATGAAGACAGGGGCCGGGGAGGGGTGGGGGTCGGCTGCAGGCAATAGCAGGCTGCAACGGTGACCAGCCCCCTTGCATCACGGGTGCTATTGGCTGCACCCCCTGTCACCAGATGTTTCTATCCGCACTACGTGGAGATTCAGCGGTGGCCATTCAGGACTCCGGACTGCCAGGGAGTGGGGTAAGTATGATCTATAAGAGGGGCCCGGGGATTGGGGGGGGGGGGAGGCATTTTTAGAATTGGATAATCCCTTAAAGAAAGTTAATGGTGCTCATTACATAGGGCAGTGAAGGGGTTAATAGAAACATCCATGGTTATCTATGAAGGGAATAATGTTAAAGATGACTGAAGGCCTTATCACAAAAGGGCCCCAAATGCCTCCAGTGTTAGAGCCCTTGCACAGTCCATTGTCACGGTTCTGTGTTGTAAGGATCGCTAGTACAGTGCCTATAGAGCACTATGGGTGCATACTATACCTATGTGTGATAAACAGAAGCACACGTGGTAAACTTATTTTCTTGGTTAAAAAAGTCACAAATTATTAATCCGAATAAACTTAAATTAGGAGTATTTTAGGTGCAGATGGAGGCGCCTCTAACTGCGACTTTTGTCCGCTCACGGCAGGTCTAAAATTGTGGGCGAGAAGGGAACGGGCCATTTAGGTGTAGAAAATGGTCTAAATGTAAGACAGCTCGGAAGCCGGCGCCTCTTCATAACTTCGGTAAATCCTCCGCCAGCTATGGGGCTTTATTAAGTGTGCCCCTGAGTGTTGAGAAAAATCAGTTTCATTCATTTGAATGAGGTGGAAGGCACATGGATTTCTGCAAGCTCAATTAAGGTGAATGGAACAGATATTCAGTAGCGGAAACATCTGCAACAAAATCTGAAATTGGCTAGATGCTCACTTATTCTTAATATTGTCAGCAAGTTCATTCACATACTGGGCATTCACCTAAAAAAAACAAAAAAGAAAACAATGGTTAGCAATATCACAAAATAATACAGTAAATTGACTTTAATCAATTTATTGTCATCATCTCCTTAGCAACCATGTGTGAAAAACGCATTGCATCCGCACATTCATTTCTATGGGGGGAATATAGAACATGCTGCGATTTTCTCGCAACGCACAAGTGATGCGTGAAAATCACCGCTCATCTGCACAGCCCCATTGAAGTGAATGGGTCCGGTTTCAGTACGGGTGCAATAAGTTCACCTCACGCATTGCACCCGTGCGGAATTCTCGCCCGTGTGAAAGGGGCTTAAGGCTATGTTCACACAATAGAAGATTTTCTGACGTGTAATTTCCTCTGCAGAGATCTAAAGGGCGCTTTCATTTTTCTTTCATGCCACCCTCAGCACTTAAATAAAATAAAAGGGAACAAATCTCCAGACAACCCTCTAACCCCTCATCTTATTAGTACACAGGGAAATCTACTTCTATACAGATGCACAGTATAAGGCTACATGCACACGACCGTATGTGTTTTGTGGTCCGCAAATTGCGGATCCGCAAAAAAAAACAAAAAAACGGATGACATCTGTATGCCATCCGTTTTTTTTTGCGGATCCATTGTAACGATGCCTAAAACGGACAAGAATAGGACATGTTATATTTTGTTTTGCGGGACTACGAATGGACATACGGATGCGGACAGCACACAGTGTGCTGTCCGCATTTTTTGCGGACTCATTGAAATGAATGGGTCTGCATCCTATTAGCAAAAAAAAATAAAATGGAACGGACACAGAAACAAAATACGTTCGCGTGCATGAGGCCTAATTTCTATGGAATTTTATATGGGTCACATTTGTGAAAATAAACTAATTTTTTACAATAAATAATACAAGCTGCAGTGGAATCGTTGTTTTTCTGCACTTTTGCCAAATCAATAGAAAATTTAATTATAATGTATATATACCAAAACATGGCATCTACATAAAGTATAACATCCTACAAAAAAAAAAAACAAGCCTCATTCAGCTACATCAGACAAAGTAAAAAATAAAAAATTATGAATGAAAAAGGAATGAACAGAAACAGAATAAAAAATAAAAAGGTCCATGTCCCCAAGGCCAAAGTTAGACCAGTCCTGAAAGATTTCATGTGTTGGTTGTAGCTTTGATAAGAATGCCAGTAGTTCTGGCGTTGCCTGTATCGATGGGCTGTGATTATCATAGTAAACTAGTGCGTTACACTAGGTTAGAAGATGCAGGCAATTTCTATCATTTATATGAAAATATAATAAATAATAAAATCACAGGAATCCATCATCTATTGTTCTTCGTAAAGAAGAGCTGGGTGAAGATATAAATCATGGGAAGAATTTACTTTCCCAGAATCCACTATCCCAAGGGGAAGTTGAGCTTCTTTCTTATATAGTTGTACTGCTTTATCTATTCATTAGCCTTATGGTTACTAATGCAATGCCACCAGGAACAACGTAGGGTAGGGGGTGGGGCAATACGGCGATATAGACAATATGCGATATGAATTTGTGCCCACGATATAGATGCCGTCTATATCGCCATATCGCGGTAGAACATGGTATGCGCCGCTCTCGGCACATATCATGTTCTCTTGAGCCGCCACAGTACAGAAGGAGGGAGTCCCTCCCCACTGAGAGCGGAGGAGGGGAGGGACTGTGGCCACAGCCACCAATGAGAGCGGGGCAGTGCAGAACGTCACAGGCAAGGGAGAAGGAACGCCCAGGGAGAGAAGCTGATGTCTCCTCCCTGGTGTTCCCACCATGTGACGGGGGCCAGAGCATGTGAACGGAGCCCCGCACAGATATAATAGTAAGTGCCCGCTATGTGCTGCTACCTAATGAAAGGTCCTATAGGCCTGTATGTGCAAGCCATATCCCATACCCGGCTTCTATTACTGCCTGCTGTGATCCGCCGCAATTAACCCCTCAAGACCTGAGGGGTTAATTGCGGTGGATCGCAGAGTGCAGTCATAGTGGCTCAGTATGGTATATGGCTGGCACATGCAGGCTACGTTTCTATCCATTCATTGGTGGCACAGTGGCCACAGGGTCCGCCCCCACAATCATTGGTGGCAGTGGCAGTTGTGATCGGAGCCCCAGCAGTGTAATGCTGGGGCTCCGATCGGTTACTATGGCAGCCAGGACGCTACTGATGTCCTGGCTGCTATGGTCAGCTCCCTGCTGCTGTGTGCAGCAGGGTCAGTGTCAAGTCCTATTTACCCTGACAGAGATCTATCAGGGTGAATAGGACAAGGGTTCTAGCCCCTAAGGAGGCTAAATAGTTATTAAATAAAAAGTTGAAGAAAAAATAAAAATAAAAAAGTTTAACCACCCCCCTTCCAATATAGAAAACATATATCGCATATCGCACATGCTTCATATTATATCGCAATATAAATTTTAGGCCATATCGCCCATCCCTACTTGGTGGGTATCTAAGGTGTGCGATAACCGTTCTGCAAACATATTTCTCGTTGCTGTCATGGATAAAATTTATTTTTAGAGTTGTAAAAAGGAATGATTATTGACTTTCGGGCCAAGGGTGTCAGCATTTCTGAAAAGGTCCAGTTTGTGAACTGTTCGTGTTCCTCTGTGGTTAAAGTGTATAGTGAGTGGAAAAATGGCACCATTACGAATAAGCAATGTGGAAACTGCAGAGCACCACATGCTACTGATGTGAGAGGCGAACGTCGCCTACAAAGGGCAGACCAATTGGCTACAGTGGAGCAGCTCAAAAAAATGAAGCAGGGGGCTACTGTCGAACCGATGGACATTGGTGTGTCAGGCCATCAGAGAACAAACACCCTGCAACCATTGCTGGAAGACCACAAGCTGGTGGTGGAAGCGTTATGGTCTGGGGAATGTTTTTGTCTCATTCTCTGTGCCCATTTATCCATGTGGAAGGCACTCTCAACTAATCTGGGCATGAATCTATAATTGCAGATCACATACACCCATACATGCGGATTGTCTTCTCTGGGGTGAACGGGATCTTCCAGCAGAACAACTCGATGTGTCACATGGCTAGAAATGGTTGGAAGAGCATGACCAAGACTTCCAAGTACTACCCTGGCCCCCGCTCCATGTGGTGTAATAGAGTCATTCTGAACTCTAAAGATCAGTGATCCCATCACCCAGCACTTTTTTTTATTTTATGAACCTGGCATTATACATGGATTATACTGTGTGGCACCAGAACCTTTCTTTGCCTTGCATCTCATTTAAATTGTGTACAGTAGTGGCTCCAAAGAGAATCTGTGCTATACTAGCAGTGCACCACTCCATTCTTGGGAACAGTCGTAGGGTATGGCCACATGGTTAGGTTTACTGATGTAGTTTTAGAAGCCAAAATCAGGGGTGGATCATAAAAACAAAGAACGTATAGGGTTTATTTCACATAAGCGATATGGATTGTGTCAGGATCTGTCAGAAAAAAAACTGATGGCTTTTTACGCAAGTTAAATCAGTTTTGTTTGCGACTGCGTTCAGCGTTTCTGTGTTTTCCGCATCCAGATTGTGTGGGTTTCAATCTACATCTCCTAACAACCATCGGTGAAAAACGCTCTTCATCCGGATGCATTCTGTTTTTCAAGCAAGTCCCATTCACTTGTATGGAGCCAGAGCGGTGTGAAAAACGCACAATATAGAACCTGCTGTGATTTTTCCTTACCGCAGAGATGATTTTTAAGAAAACAAGGCTCATGTACACAGACCCATTGAATGGGTCTGGATTCAGTCCGGATGCGGTGCGTTCACTACACACATCACATCCGGAAGGAAAACTCACTCTTGACAAAGAGCCCTTAGAGAAATGCCACAACTTACTATGGTGGAAAAATTTCATGTGCAAACCTATGCCAGGGATTTACAGTATATGCAGTCACTTACCTCAGCTATGAAAACGATGACGACACAATCTTCTTTTTCTGCTGCAGACATCTCTAAGAAAAGGGAGCTCAAAGTATCCATCAGGTAGCTCTGCTTGTCTCTCTTTACAGTAGGGATTCCAATAACTATGGACGCTGCAGATAAAAGTAGACACCATGTAATCACGTATCCTAACTACCAGACTCTTCTGCAGTACAATATCAGGTCTCAGATAGTTAGATGTAGGTTATTACTACTAAGAAAAGAATAGTCACGTCAATACAGATATGGTACTGTCTGTAGGTATTGGGAGCGGTTATCCACTGAAGAATGTAGCATTTAAAGGGTTGTCCAGCATTAGAAAAACTTCCCTGCTTTTTTCCAAAAACAGCACCACACCTGTCCACTGGTTGTTTGTGGTATTGCACTTCTACTCAAGGAATTGGTGCTGCTGTCAGAAGAAAGCTGCCAAGTTTTATTAATCCTGAAAAATCTTGTTAAAGGGGTTCTCCAGGAATTAAGAAATTGAAAATACTTAAATATTACTTAATTATAAATATATTTTCAAATACCTTTCATTATAATGGCTCCTTTTGTCTGGGGAGCAATCATCAGGGGAAACAAATTGGCTGCTGTCCCATTAGTTCACACAAAACCTGTCCTGATCACACATGAGGACAAGTTACTTTAGAACACTGAGGTAAAGAGCTGCCTCATCCTCTTCCTCCTCTCTACCTGTCAGGGATTATGATCCTGAATACAGATGATACGAACTTCGGCTGAATCTCTGGGGAATTTAGATCATGAGGAGACATGAAGTACAGAGAGGACGGACAGTACAGGCTGTGGTAATGTGTTGATGTGGTAATGGAGACTGTAAACAAGTGCTGCTGCTCATTAGCCTCTCCTCATCATCTCCATTTCCGCAGAGATTCACCTGTATTCAGGATCATGATTCCTGACAAGCAGAGCAGAGAGGAGGATGAGGCAGCTCTATGGCTCATTGTGGTGAAGTAACTTGTCCTTCTGTGTCATTAGGATAGGCTTTATGTGTACTGATAGGACGGCAGCCATTTTATTTCTCCTAATGATTGCTCCCTAGACAAAACAAGACATTCTGAGTAATGAAAGCTATTTGTAAATATATGTATTATAACATAATATTTAAGTATTGTCATTTTTTGAATTCCTGGAGAACCTCTTTAATATCTGAAATGAAAACACCATGTAAACAATTCTATTCAACCATTTCTTGGCTGGATGACAGCCAGTATGGTTCCAGTTACAGATTTTAGTGGAGTGTAACAGGGGCATTTGCATACGGCAATCATAGGGAGTAGGGTTGTTTCGGGTATCGAACTTTCGATACCCAATCGATACTTTTCTCTGGTATCGCACTCGATACCAGGAAAAGTATTTTATCGATACTGGGCTGCGCTACTGCACAGCCCAGTATAGGAGAGCATGGCTGCGCCGCTCTCAGCGCGGCCATGTTATCCTCGGCAGCACAGGGAGAAGGAGGCAGTCTCTCCCTCCCCCTGTGCTGCCGCTTCAACCAATAGAGGGAGAGGGGGGCGGAGAGGCGGGAGCGGGCGGAGAGGGGCGGAGCTGGGGACGGGAGCACTGGCCAGCAATGCCGAGTAGTTTCTTGTATAAATGCAGGCAGAAGACACAGCCTGCCAGCACCTGCCTGTGACCCAGCACTGCAATCAGAGGCAATTAACCCCTCAGGTGCCGCACCTGAGGGGTTAATAGCCTCTGATCGCAGCGCTCGGTCACAGGCAGGTGCCGGCAGCCTGTGCCTTCTGCCTGCATTTATACAAGAAACTACTCGGCATTGCTGGCCAGTGCTCCTCCGCCCGCCCCTCCCTAGTATTAAAACATTGGTGGGCAGTGGGCAGGTTGCCCCCCCCTCCCCCTCCTTAGTATTAAAACATTGGTGGGCAGTGTGCCCCCAGTATTAAAACATTGGTGGGCAGTGGGCAGTGTGCCCCCCAGTAATAAAATCATTGGTGGCAGTGGCCACAGGGTCCCCTCAGCTCCTCCTCATTGGTGGCAGTGATCGGAGCCCCAGCACTGTAATGCTGGGGCTCCGATCGGTTACCATGGTAACCAGGACGCTTCTGAAGTCCTGGCTGCCTTGGTCTGCTCCCTGCTGCTGTGTGCACTGTGCACAGGGAGAGGGTTAAGTCCTATTCACCCTGATAGAGCTCTATCAGGGTGAATAGGATCAGAATATCCCAGGTTCTAGCCCCTAAGGCCTCTTGCACACGGGCGTCATGTTTGACGCCTGGATAAGATGCGGGTGCGTTGCGGGAATCGCCGCGATTTTTCCGCGCGTGTGCTAACGTTTGTAGTGCGTTAAGCACGCGCGTGAAAAAATCCGCATGCTTGGTACCCAGACCCGAAGTCAGACTTCATCACTGAAATCTGGTTTCGGGATGAGTATTCTGTATGTGTAATTATTTTCCTTTATAACATAGTTATAAGGGAAAATAATCGCATTCTAATTACAGAATGCAATGTTCCCCGGGCTTTAAAGGGTTAAAAATAATAAAGAGTTAACTTACCTTCTCCCATTGTACGCGCAGAGCCCCAGAACGTCTTCTCTCTTGATAGTTTGGATGCATGTGGACCTGTGGTGACGTCACAGGGTCACATGGTCCAATCATAAAAGCATTTGAGTGGACCATGTGACCCATGTGATCCTGTGACATCACGGCAGGTCCTTTATCCAACAGATCCTTGGATGAAGGACCTGCCGTGATGTCACAGGATCACATGGGTCACATGGTCCACTCAAATTCTTCTATGATTGGACCATGTGACCCTGTGACGTCACCACAGGTCCTCAAGCATCCAAACTATCAAGAGAGAAGACGTTCTGGGGCTCTGCGCGTACAATGGGAGAAGGTAAGTTAACTCTTTATTATTTTTAACCCTTTAAAGCCCGGAGAACATTGCATTCTGTAATTAGAATGCGATTATTTTCCCTTATAACTATGTTATAAAGGAAAATAATACGATCGAGTCCCCATCCCGATCGTATCCTAGCAACCATGCGGGAAAATCGCAACGCATCCGCACATGATTGCGGATGCTTGCGATTTTCCGCATCCCCATTCACTTCTATGGGGCCTGCGTTGCGTGAAAATCGCAGAATATAGAACATGCTGCGATTTTCACGCAACGCAAAAGTGATGCGTGAAAATCACCGCTCATGTGCACAGCCCCATAGAACTGAATGGGTCAGGATTCAGTGCGGGTGCAATGCGTCCTCCTCACGCATTGCACCCGCGCGGAAAACTCGCCCGTGTGAAAGGGGCCTAAGGGGGAAAATAGTTAATAAATAAACTGTAAAAAAAAAAAAAGTTAAAGTACACCAAAATATTAATTATAAATCCCCCCCTTTCCCAATTTTACATATAAAATATATAAACAATACATAAATAAAATATTACATATCGCCACGTCTCAAAAGTCCAAACTATTAAAAAATCCACTTTTATGCGGTGAACGCCGTAAAAGAAAAAAAAAGAAAAAGAAAAAATGCACGATTCGCCATTTTCTTTTAGTCGTCTTGTCCCCACAAAAAAGTAGGATAGGACTGTTGTATTATGAGCCGGCGGTTTCATAAAATGTGGAATGCACGCGGATTTTTTTGGCGTTTTTATTTTTTTCGCGTGGTATCGAATGGTATCGAGTATCGCAATACTTTTTTATGGTATCGATACCGAATCAAAATTTTGGTACCGAAACAACTCTAATAGGGAGTATGGGGATAATGATCCATTGGTCGCCAGCACATCCCCTCTTTACACAAATGTTGTGCTCCCAGAGTACGTTGAATTTTCGTGCTGCATAGAAGATGCTATCACCCAACAAATGCTAATTTGTTTGGTGCTGGATGGCACAGTTACATGGGGTAATGAATAGGAACGAAGGCTTATTGTTCCTAATCACTCGTCCGTGTAAAAGGCCCATGCTCATTTTCCAGACACCTGGATAAGTGTAGTGTGAAAAGAGCACAGAATGTACTGGTGCGTCTCTATGTATGGTGCGGAGAAGGCAGAGGTAAGTCTGTAAACTACCATGTGGGACGCCACGGTCGGTGAAAGATAACTACTAAGGCCTCTTTCACACGAGCGCGAGGTATTAGGTCCGGATGCGTTCAGGATGCAAGCAAGTTCAGTCAGTTTTGTCTGCAATTGTGTTCAGTTTTTTCTGTACGGGTGCAATGCGTTTCGATGCGTTTTTAACGCGCGTGATAAAAATCTGAAGGTTTACAAACAACATCTCCTAGCAACCATCAGTAAAAAACTCATTGCATCCGCACTTGCTTCCGCAGCCCTGAACCCCATAGAAGTGAAAACGCAAAATATAGAACATGCTGCTATTTTCAAGCAACGCAGAAGTGATGTGTGAAAAACAACGCTCATGTACACAGACCCACTGTAATGAATTGGTCAGGATTCAGGTTCACGTCACGCATTGCACCCGTGCGGAAAACTCGCTCATGTGAAAGGGGCCTAAGAATGAGTATCCAACATTGACCACTGTTAGTATCTTACCAGTGCTAATATATATGAAAGCAGGAGCAGTCGGACACAATATAAAACCAGCAACATTTACGTATCGCTTAACTATCTTACTGCACTGAATAAATTACCAGACGCATTTGCACTGAACAAATCCATGAGATTAGTCCTATTTATCTGTACAGAAAACAGAAACTATTTATACCATTTGGGGGATCAATCAGAAGGAAGCAAAAACATTACTCAGCATTTATTACAACAATATGCAAATACAACATATATTACGGAACTTAAAAGTGGTTGTATGAGCAACAGACGTCAATGACACAAATATCAGACGGCTGCTACTAAATCTCTCTACAGCCCAACAAGTCTTCGGCGGACCCAGTACCTATACAATCCATAACGTGATATTGCCACAGGACGTTACCTTTATATGTTTTTATTTTAGTTTTTTCTTTTGTCTTTTAATCATGTTTTTTTAATAGGCTCTTATGAAAAATGTTAATGTTAATTGTGTACTATTAAATGTCAATCATCTGTACTAAAGATATTCTTTGGGTGGTTTCACATGTATAATTAATATTTTTCCATAAAATTATAGCCTCTGCTCTATAACATGCTGCCTGCAAATTAATTAGTATTTTCATGGTGACAGGTTCCCTTTAAGCCCCATCACAGAAGACCAGTCATGCTTTTATGTGTCAAGGACACATGCACGTACCAGGCAAAAATAGCAGCTACACCACAACATTACTGTAGAAAACACAGGTATCATTAGAACTCCTGCAGCTATTGAGAAACCTAGTAGCAACCGTAGTGATATTCATTGTCTCACAGCGGAAAGTTACACTGGTTTGTCTACAATCGGAGATGAGGAATGCCACAACTGTCCCTTAGCCAGCACCTTCCCCCACTGCTAATGCTGGTAGTGGGCAGGAAAAAATCAAGGTCTGCTTGTCGTTGTGTGTCCTCCCTATTTCACCTGGGTTTTCCCTTTGTATTGCGCTTTTCAAGTACGCTATAAAAAAAACATTCTGATCAGTTATAACTGACTTCCTATTAAATATGTGTGAGACAGACACTGGGAGCTGAACTGGGGACACAGGGGGGAATTTATTAAGAATTGAGTTTCTTACACTACTCTTAATGAAAAAGCACCATACGATGTGTCAAAATTATTTTGCGGCTCCGGTACATCTTCACAAAAGCAGGTGCGGACTGGCCATAGACTGATGGGCCGATTTCCAGGGGGCCACCCTAGCGCTCCTCTCTGCTGCTGGCAGGGTATAAGCTCTCAGCAGTAATTAACATTGTGAGAATAAGGTACCCATGTACCTGGCCAGAGACCGAACATGCTCCCCAGAATTCAACTGCTCTGGTCCACATCTCACCTCTTAAACCCCCTGCTCCATATCTTAATCAGAGAGAATTGGAGGCATCTACTGATGGCCACCACAGAGGGCAGTATATTGTGCTGAACTGCGGTATATGGTTCTGATGAGACGGTATTTTGCAGTATGAGATTGCTGACCCTGCCTATCTATGATGCCATGCCGTCTGTCAATTTGGACCCCCCTACAACATGGGGCCACTTTAAGTTCCCAGTCCACCCCAGTATGCAAGCAAGGTTTTATGTCCGTCAGTTTTCTGGTACACATATTGATTAATGTTTCTAGGCTCACCCACTCCTGCCTACTGTTTGGAAAGGGTGTTGGAAAAGGGGGAAAAGTCAAACATTTTTTTGCAAAACTTGCACTAAAACTTGCAGCTTTTCTAAGCCAGTCGTAGAAATGTAGTAAACTTTCCCCGTGGCCTGATGTGAGTGATAGAAATCACCATACAACGATGCAGAATACAGTCATGTGAAAAAATTAGGACACCCTTTGAAAGCATGTGGTTTTTTGTAACATTTTTAATAAATGGTTATTTCATCTCCGTTTCAACAATACAGAGAGATTAAAGTAATCCAACTAAACAAAGAAAACTGAAGAAAAGTCTTTTCAAGATCTTCTGTAAATGTCATTCTACAAAAATGCCTATTCTAACTGAGGAAAAAGATAGGACACCCTCACATGTATTCCCTCTTAAATTGGCTCAGATCTCACACAGGTATATCACACCAGGTGCACATAATTAGTAGATCGTTACTCTGCATGTTGAATGAGGCTTGCCCTATTTAAACCTCAGACATTTAGTTTGGTGTGCTCCTGACTGTTGAAGTGAGAGTGAGCACCATGGTGAGAACAAAAGAGCTGTCAGAGGACTTCAGAAAAAAGATTGTAGCAGCCTATGAGTCTGGGAAGGGATTTAAAAAGATCTCCAAAGATTTTGAAATCAGCCATTCCACTGTCCGGAAGATAGTCTACAAGTGGAGGGCTTTCAAAACAACTGCCAACATGCCCAGGACTGGTCGCCCCAGCAAGTTCACCCCAAGAGCAGACCGCAAGATGCTAAAAGAGGTCTCCAAAAACCCTAAAGTGTCATCTCGAGAACTACAGCAGGCTCTGGCTACTGTTGATGTAGAAGTACATGCCTCTACAATCAGAAAGAGACTGTACAAGTTTAACTTGCATGGGAGGTGTGCAAGGAGGAAACCTTTGCTTTCCAAGAGAAACATCGAGGCCAGACTGACATTTGCCAGAGATAAAGTTGACAAAGACCAGGACTTCTGGAATAATGTTCTTTGGACAGATGAGTCCAAAATTGAATTATTTGGACACAACAGCAGAGGACATGTTTGGCGTAAACCAAACACAGCATTCCAAGAAAAGAACCTCATACCAACTGTGAAGCATGGAGGTGGAAGTGTCATGGTTTGGGGCTGCTTTGCTGCAGCAGGACCTGGTCAGCTCACCATCATAGAATCCACGATGAATTCTACTGTGTATCAGAAGGTGCTTGAAGAACATGTGAGACCATCAGTTAGAAAATTAAAGCTGAAGCGGAACTGGACCATGCAACATGACAATGACCCAAAACATACTAGTAAATCAACCAAAGATTGGCTGAAAAAGAAGAAATGGAGAGTCCTGGAATGGCCAAGTCAAAGTCCAGATTTGAATCCCATTGAGATGCTGTGGGGTGACTTGAAAAGGGCTGTACGTGCAAGAAACCCCTCAAACATCTCACAGCTGAAAAAGTTCTGCATTGAGGAGTGGGGTAAAATTTCCTCAGACCGATGTCGAAGACTGGTAGATGGCTACAAGAACCGTCTCACTGCAGTTATTTCAGCCAAAGGAGGTAACACTCGCTATTAGGGGCAAGGGTGTCCTATCTTTTTCCTCAGTTAGAATAGGCATTTTTGTAGAATGACATTTACAGAAGATCTTGAAAAGACTTTTCTTCAGTTTTCTTTGTTTAGTCGGATTACTTTAATCTCTCTGTATTGTTGAAACGGAGATGAAATAACCATTTATTAAAAATGTTACAAAAAACCACATGCTTTCAAAGGGTGTCCTAATTTTTTCACATGACTGTATGTTGCTGATATATAAGCTACATAAGTATATAACATGTCTGCCCGTCTGTCGGCAGCATTCTCTGTATGCTTCGTATACAGCCACTGAGGGCAGGTTTTTCTGCTTTTATCATTAATTTTCATAGTTTTTTTCAGCAGCTACACATGGTGTAAAAACTACATGCATTACCCTGCTGACACCATACATCTCAGCACTGCCCGGCACAAGGCACAACACATTTTTATTGCATGTTTCTAGAAGATAACTGAAAATGATGACCACTAGATCCAGACTCAAGGCTTTGTGACCACAAAAATATGTAGCCTTCCCTTCTACTTCATGTAGCAATGTGCATAGCTGCTACAGTTCCTGTAACACATAACAATCCATATTTAGGCCTCATTCACATTTCCCTTTTTCACTGACGTGTGTATCTGCATTTTCCACGGACAGTACATGTACCTATTGATTTTAATGCGTCTGTTCACTGATCAGTAATTTTTTACTGACTATGCGTAGGTGGAAAACTGCCGGAGACATACACTACTTTGGTCCATGATGTGCCAACCACCACCATTGAATTCTATGGGTCCATGAAAAATCTCTAGCATAACATAGCATCCATGTTTGGTCCACTTTGCACTGACCACTATTGGAGATGCTCTGAAAATAAATGGACACACAGTCCAAACACAAATGCTTCACAGACATCTTCAGGGATGAAACACAAGCTGATTTGAGTCAAATGGACACAGAAATGTGAATGAGGCCTTAGTAAAGAGATCATCACCAGGGTGAATTATCAAATGGGTGGATCGGGAGGCCCCGTGGGCTGCCCAAAGTGCCCATATTATAATCTGCTAGGGATGTCACCAGACCAGTAGTCCACCAGCCCAGCCAATGCTAGCAACAGGAGGTTGGTGCCAGCAGCATCATTCATGCCCTGCAAAGTTTCTGCTTCCAACATGGCAGGCAGACTCCTCCTGTAGCCCCTGCCCTTGGACCCCTCTCTGTACACTACAGCGTCAGCACAAGGTAAGACGGTGCTGTGCCTGCAGAGAGATGGCCAGTCACATACAGGAGCCATTCTGATAAACTGCATCTGACCTGATGCATACAACCCGACCCTGTGAGCGGCCCTGCAGTACCTCAGTCTTCTGTGTAATTATCCAATACTAAGAGATGCTGGGACCTGTCAGGCCTCGATGTTCCAGTATGTAACTATCCATTACTAGGTTATGCTGGGACCTGGAGTACTTCAGTCTTCCCCGTAATTATCCAATACTAAGAGATGCTGGGACCTGTCAGGCCTCGATGTTCCAGTATGTAACTATCCATTACTAGGTTATGCTGGGACCTGGAGTACTTCAGTCTTCCCCGTAATTATCCAATACTAAGAGATGCTGGGACTTGCTGAGTCTTAATGTTCCAGTATGTAACTATCCACTGGAATTATCAACTACTAGGCTGTGCTGGGACTTGTAGTACCCCAGAGTTCATTGGAACTGTCCACTATTATGCTATGCTGGGACTTGTAGTGCCCCAGCTATCCAGGGTATATTTTTATTTTATTTTTTTAAATAATAATAATGAAATAAATCACTCTGCGTCTCTTTCCGGTTCCCTTGTTCTCCTCTTCGAGCTTCCAATGATGACAATCAGTAGCTGGACAGACGATTGTGAGGAAGGACACTGGCAATCTCATACATGCAGAAAGGACTTACAGTTTAGGCAGAACTACACTTGCTAGCACAGAAGATTGCTGATGGGGAAGGCAGGGCCAGCACTATCAATACTAATGATATGGCTGTACAAGTAAGAGGTTAAATATTTACAGCTTTTTCCAGGGAAACATTCTTGAAGGCGTAACCCTGATGAATGTTATGTTATTGTAATATACTGTATGTTCTCGTTCTGATAACACTATTTCTCTTTACACCCACTAAAGGACAAACACAAAGTCATAAATGACAGAGCTGCAGCAAAGAATTTCAATTTTTCTGAAGCCACCATTAGTTAGATTGGGTAGGCAGGATGAATGTCAGCGTCAGTTAGTGCTATGTTGGCATTAGTTCACACTGAGCACATATTCTGCCAGACATGTCATTGTAAAAAACAGGAGTCCACACAATTCCAGCCCCTCAATGTGGCCAAATACCAGTTGTTTTAAACTATATAGTGTCATATTGGCTGGTCTGTTAGCCTTTGTGCTAGTTGTGAAGCACAGGCGCCATTGTGAACTCAGCCACTGAAGATGTGTCTGCCATGTCTCTGACAGGTACCAATTACAGACACAAGCCAGTCATCTTAGAGTCTTGCAGGGGTAGTGTAGTGATTGTGAAGAAGAAATCTTTAGTTAGGTAGACTGAATTACTAGGTTTTATTAGTAGGGAGAGTATAGGGGCAGTTAGTGTACTGGGGCTGGGTAAGGGCAGCTGCTGGAGCTGTTCATGTCTTGCACTGCCTGCACAAAGATCATTTAAAGAGAGAGTAATATTTTTCTGTGCATGAGCCAGCATTTTTCCTCAAAAAACTGTTAAAAAGCTCATACAGATCATAAGTGTTTTTAGGCATATTCCCAGCATCACCAGCAGCATATATTTCACTGCATACGCTGCACAATTGTTCCTTTGACTTTCAAAAAAACCTGCTGCAATAGGAAAACAAAAAATAGTGATATGAACTCCTTATCATGTATTACTGAAGGTAAACGTCCAAGATCGTGACAGATTCCCTTTTACAGTTCATGAAAGCAGACCGTTTCTACCAAATATGGGAAAAGCAGAGGCCCTACCCAGACGGCTTACTATAAGGCCCCATTCAAATGTCCGTAGTGTGTTGCGGATCCCCAAATTGCACTCCCCATAGAGATGCCTATTCTTGTCCGCAGGCTGCAGACAAGAATAGGACATGCTCTATCTTTTGCGGAGCCGCGGCCGGATGTTTCGGGGCCGCATCACGTCCGGCCCCATTTACAATGAATGGGTCCGCTTCTGCGGAATGGATGCGAACAAAATTGCGGACGTGTGAATGGGGCCTAAGACTGCATAGTGCAATTGCACTATATTTTGAAACAATTTCCTCAACAGTGAGTAAGGTAATACTCTTCCACTGCATTGCCACCATGGCCCTAGTTACTGTAAGAATTTGCCATATTATGGTCAGGTACAGATAAGATTTGGTTTTATATGCATTATATTTTTGCTGTTATTGTACTGGGTTTGCTCATGAAGTTTGTCCCTGCTTTTTCCCTGCAGCCAGGCTCTGATACAATTAGCTCCCCCCTTCTTCCTGTGAGCGTGGAAGCCACTGTAGTTCAAGCTATAGTACTGTCCACATGTCCTGTTGGATCCTAGCAAAAATCTTTTTTTGATCTACTGTTTGTGCATAATTTCAAAGATTCAGCCTAGAACAAACCTCATCTGCATTCTTCATACATGTCTTGCAGTTGAGATGAACACTGTCTGATAGATATCAAGTGAAAGCAAATGAAGTGTCAATTCAGACTAGGGTTGTTTCGGGTATCGAAGTTTCGATACTTTTCTCTGGTATCGAGCTCGATACCAGAATTAGTATTTTATCGATACTGGGCTGCGCTACTGCACAGCCCAGTATCAGGGAACGTGGCTGCGCCGCTCTCAGCACGGCCATGTTCTCCTCGGCAGCACAGGGAGAGGGAGGCAGTCTCTCCCTCCCCCTGTGCTGCCGCTGCAACCAATAGAGGGAGAGGGGCGGAGCGGGGGCGGGGAGCACTGGCCAGCAATGCCTAGTAACGTTTCATATATAAATGCAGGCAGAAGACAAACGCTGCCGGTACCTGCCTGTGACCCAGCACTGCAATCAGAGGCAATTAACCCCGCACCTGAGGGTTAGTTACCGCGGATCACAGCAGCTCAGTCACAGGCAGGTACCGCAGCGTTTGTCTTCTGCCTGCATTATATAACGTTACTAGGCATTACCGCTCCTGTATTAAAAACATTGGTGGCCAGTGTGGCCACCCCTGTCCCCAGTATTAAATACATTATTGGTGGCCAGTGCGCCTCCCCATCCCCCTCCCTCCCCCAGTAATAAAAGCATTGGTGGCAGTGGCCACAGGGTCCCTCACCTCCTCCTCATTGGTGGCAGTGGCAGTGATCTGAGCCCCAGCAGTGTAATGCTGGGGCTCCGATCGGTTACCATGGCAACCAGGACGCTACTGAAGTCCTGGCTGCCATAGTCGGCTCCCTGCTGCTGTGTGCACAGAGCACAGGGCAGCAGGGAGGAGGTGAGATCCTATTCACCCCTAATAGAGCTCTATTAGGGTGAATAGGATGAAAATGATTCCAGGTTCTAGCCCCTAAGGGGGAAATAGTTAATAAAACTGTGAAAAAAAAAAAAAGTTAACAAAGTACACCAAAATATTAATTATAAATCACCCCCTTTCCCAATTTTACATATAAAATATAAACAATACATAAATAAAATATTACATATCGCCGCGTCTCAAAAGTCCAAACTATTAAAAAATCCACTTTTATGCGGTGAACGCCGTAAAAAAAAAAATGCACGATTCGCCATTTTCTTTTAGTCGCCACAAAAAAGTAAAAAAGTAGGATAGGACTGTTATATTATGAGCCGGTGGTTCCATAAAATGCGGAATGCACACGGATTTTTTTGGCGTTTTTAATTTTTTTCGCGTGGTATCGAATGGTATCGAGTATCGCAATACTTTTTTATGGTATCGATACCGAATCAAAATTTTGGTACCGAAACAACTCTAATTCAGACAAGCATAGCCATATTGAGGTACATTTATTAAAGTGTTTACTCCACTATTATGGCATAAAAAGTAGCAAATTATGGCACACGCCATATTTGCAACTTTTTGTGGAGGGTGCAGAGCTTCGAACATCCTGCTGGATTTGCTATAACTTACGTCAGAAACTGGTGCATGGACTGCCATAAATGTGACTCATTTATTTAGAGCCATCTGCCTCTTAAAAAATTAGGTGCATCTCACTCTGGCAAACAGGGATCAAGACTGGTCCCAGTCTTGATAAATGTCCCTCACTGCCTCATGAGCTTACATTTCTGTACAGAGTAGGGCTGAAACGATTACTCGATTGAATTGAATAATTTGACACAAAAAAATCCTTGATGCAAATTTTTGCATCGAGGATTAGCTTGTGTCATGTGACCACGGAGCGGGAGTGAAGCGCTTGCTATTACTTACCGCTCCATGGTCCCCCGCCGGCCCACACCTCGCTGCACTGTATCCTGACACAGTCAGGACACAGTGCATGTAGATGGACGAGCTGTAGAACGGCGCCCCTACTGGAAAGGTAAATATTTTATTTTGCTGAAAAAGTTATTTTAATTTGTTTTTTGTCATTAAAGTACTCAATTAATCGTTGGATTAGGCCTCATGCACACGACCGCGGATCTGCAAAACACGGAAGTAGCTCCGTGTGCGTTCCGCAATTTGCAGTACGGAACGCGGCCCATTGTAGAAATGCCTATTCTTGTCCGCAAAACGGATAAGAATAGAACATGCTCTATTTTTTTTTTTGCGGGGCCACAGAACGGAGCAACAGATGGCCCCATTGAAGTGATTCGGACGCGGACCAAACATACGGTCGTGTGCATGAGGCCTTAATCGACAGAATACTCGAATACAAAAATAGTCGATAGCTGCAGCCCTAGTACAGAGACAGAACACCAGTCTTAGGCCCCATTCACACGTCCGCACCTGTTCCGCAAATTTGCGGAACGGGTGCGGACCCATTCATTTTGAATAGGGACGTGATGAATGCGGAGAGCACACACTGTGCTCTCCGCATCCGCATTTGCGGAGCGCACCACCGATCTTCCGGCCGGCGGCTCCGCAATAATATAGAGCATGTCCTATTCTCTATATAGGCATCTCTATGGGGCTGGCGGCAAGGTGTGTTGCGGATCCGCAACACACTACAGACGTGTGAATGGGGCCTTAATGACAAAGGAGCCAACTCAGCTCCCCAAGGAAGGTAGTCTCCAATGAAGCCATGCATTTGCAGTTGTATCCCAAAATGCCCCATATAATACCACCGAATATGCATAATAGTACCCATTTCCTGGGTGCACCTCCAGCAAACCCAAGACACCTGTGGGTACGGTATATCTTAGACAACCTATATGGAGTATAATACCACCCGTATAGTAACTTTCTTGTGGCCTCCACATGGTTAGCACATTTAGAAGTAGTAGCACTCATGAGAAAACATATTGCCATTGCTCAGTGGTAAATTGACAATGCCAACCTGTTTCCCCCTTGGATTGAAAGGGAAGGACATTTGACTTTCAAAGCAGATGGATCATTTGGTAACTTTCGGACAACCCTTTAGTCAGAAGTTTGAGAAAAACTGTGAAAAGGAGGTTCAGAAGGGAAACACAAAGATCTATCAGGTGTCAATTAAAGATATTTATAAAAAATCTCTTAAGAATAATAAAAACCTGCATAATTCAGAAAAAAGGGAATAGAGCATAGCCATCACTAATATTAACACGCATAGCAATGAAAGATGTAAATCAGTGTCCAGAATTAGAGGTTGTAAATGCGTAGGGAATGCTGAATAGCTCATCAGCAGCAACTGGTGTGCAAAATAATGTTCATGCCATAATGAAGTCCCTGTCTGTAGAGTAACAGAGGGAACCATAGTAGATTTTCCAGTAAGCAATACACCACTTAAATAATCTCTCCATGAAGAAGAACTAGCTGGATGGCATTCCATATCTACCCACTGTCTGGAATCATCTCTAGATTTGATGAAGGACAGAAGCCCTATACTATGTCAGTATGCATGGACAACCCAGTCTACCCATTTTATAAGGAAGATAAAAGATATTTGCTGCACCTAATATAATTAAAGGGCGTCTGTCACCAAGTCTTCATGTTTTGGACTGCTTATATATCGTTCGTGTACACACACGATTATAACAGTACCTTTGTTTTTGTCCCATCTAGTAAGGCTGAAAAAAATTAGGGCATGCAAGTGCTCAGGGGCGACGTTCTGGCTGCAAGCCTAACCCCTCTCCATTGTACCCTCTGGCCTGCCCTGTATTGATCTTACGCCATCCTCTTTAGTTCTAGCCTGCCCACTTCACGGCAGTATGCGCAGTGATCTGCCCACTATTGGAGAGGCACAGGCATGTGCAGTGTGCATGCGCCAGTCTGCTGGTGAGCCATTTGCAGCACATGCGCACTGCAAATGTCTGTGCCTCTGCCCATGGTGGGCAAGGCACTGCGCATGCCTGGGCCCGGCACTAAAGTGTGCAGGCGAGAACTTAAGAGGATGACATAAGATCATTACAGGGTGGGCCAGAGAATACACTGGGGAGTGGTCAGACATCTAGAGCACTGAGGGGCCTGGGCCTTTTCAGCCAGAACGCTGTCCCTAGGCACTTGGGTGCCCTCACTTGCATAACTTTAAAAAAATCGTTTTTTTTTTTCAGCTTTCCTAGATGAGACAAAAACAACAAAGGTACTGTTATAATCATGTGTGTGTGCAAGAAGGCTATATAAGCAGTCCGAAACATGAAAACTTGGTGCAGACTCTCTAAGTATTAGTGCTTGAATACGCTTAGTAACTTTAATCAGGGCATGAATAGGCAGGTTACAGAAGTAATAAAGAATCTTGGGCTATCTTAACATTTTCATTGCTGCAACTTAACTGATCAAAGAAATCAGAAATCTGTAAAAGTTAACTAACTGCGGTTTATTGGAAGGGAAAACCATGTAATACCAAGATAAGGAACACCATCATTTATGCACTTAAAAGGATTTGTTTTCAATTTGTCATCTGGTGAAACACCCGTGTTTAAAGTAAGAGACCTCGTACTATTGACTTTTATAGTTTTATAGTTTTATAGCTCAATGATACTCCTGGTGAGCTAAGGCAAATAGGCCTACACGGTGATCTGTAGTGCCGATCTGTATCCTACAACATTAGGAGATGATCTATGATACTGAGAAAACAGATCCAGGACCATCGCAAAAATGATAGGGGACAAAGGGCACTCCTGGAGGGTGGCATTACTGATTTTGAAAATCTTAGATCCCAATGTAAACTTTTGCTGAGAGGAAAGTATAAAAGGCCATGATGGCTGTAATAAGCCCAGAAGTAAAACCACATTAAGTCTACTTTCACACTAGCATTTTGGTTTCCGTTTGTGGATCCGTTAGGGATCTCACAAGCGGTCCAAAATGGATGTTTTGCCCTTAATGCATTCTGAATGGATAAGGATCCGTTTAGAATGCATCAGTTCGACTCCGTTCCGCATCCATTCCACTTTGATGTCCGTCTGACGAAACCGAGCCAAACATTGTGTGTCAGGATGGATCCGTTTTCATTGACACAATAGAAAACTGATCCGTCCCCCATTGACTTTAAATGGTGTTCCGCTTTGGCAATGTTAAAGATAATACAAACGGATCCATTCTGAATGGATGCGTTTGTGCAGATCCATGACGGATCCGCACCAAACGCGAGTGTGAAAGTAGCCTTACTCACCCACCACCGACAGCACATTTTTTTTAAATAGACATCTACAGAGGAAGTGACATCAGAGGGGGTACATACTGTAGTTTCTTATTTAAAACACATGTAGTAAAACACACTATGGGAAATTTATCAAAGCTGGTGTAAGGGAAAACTAACTTACTTGCCCATAGCAACCAATCAGATTACACCTTTAATTTTCCAAAGGAGTTCTGAAAAATTAAATGTGGAAAAGTTTTCCTTTATACCAATTTGAATAAATCTCCCAAAACATTTGTAAAAAAATAAAAATTGCATAAAAAATCATCAAAGATGCATGCAACATAAAAAAAAAATAAAAAAAACAACGGCCATCTTTTCAGATCTTTTCTTACCATTTTCCATTATGCTGGACTGAAAAGAAAGTCCTGTCAACTGGACTTTCACTTTCTTTTTCCGTCCGGGATAGCAGAAACCAGATGGATCCGTTAGTTTTGCCTAGAGACCTCAATTATGACGGATCAAAACAGAATGCTTCTAAAGGTTTCAGTTTTGAATTCCGTCGTACGAACTCCATTATTTTTCTTTATAACTATGTTATAAAGGAAAGCAATAACGGAATTGGTAACGCTGATGCGTAATACTGATGCATGCCCTAAATTACCCATGACAAGCACCAATCAGCAACATAGCAAGTCGTTTAGACTTGCAAGTCTATAATTCATATTTTAAAATAATTTGTGCTTTTATTTAGTTACAGTCCTTCCGTGCATGTTCGCTGGTCTTTCCTCCTCTCGTGCAGACTGCATTACAATCTGCCTGTTTACACAAGGGAATTGCTGCCGATGCCAATACAGTAAAAGCATAATAGATGCAATCGACCACAAGTGAAATGTCAATCTCTGTTCAAGCCAATGACTGGAAATGATCATTTGGGTAATCATTGCCTGTGTAAAATGCTCTTTAGCCATCCAGAATGGTCAGTTGTCACCTAACGTTTAAGGGCAGCTTAATTCTTTTGACAACGAAAATATACATGCTCCCCAGACGACAGATTTCAATGAGCTTTTTGTATGCCGTTTGACCATGCACGCTGTTATGGTACAACCCGTTATAGAAACCTATAAAAACTTTGAATCACTGTCCTGAAGTATTCATGTTGAAAATCTTAACCGATATAAATTGTGTACTTCATTGAGAACAAAATAACATGTCATTGGTGACATCATTAACCACGGGCTGTATTCCAAATCACCCTGAAAATCAAAGTAAAAAATCTAAATCAAAGGTGTATCATGTTCTGAGCGGACAGCAAACGAACCCCATTAAAGTCTATGGGGTCTTTAGGCTCCGTTGGTGTCAGTTAGGTATCAGTTATGTACAGCATCCGTCCTTTCCTTTCTCCTGGTCCTTAACGGTGCTGGAGAACGGAAAAGACAAACGGTGATGTGAACGAGCCCTTAGTCTGACAATGGCTCTGAGGATTTCATCCTGGAACCTAACAGCAGTCAGTGTACTATTGGCTATCAAGCAGAGGTTTGTATGACCTTCCAAGGATATGATTCTCCCAACATCACTGACCCACTACCAAACCAGTCAAGCTGGATGATTTTGCAGGCATTACAACATTCACCAGAGTCTCCAGACTCTTCAATGTCTGTCACATGTGCTCAATGTGAACCTGCTCTCATGTGCCAATGGCACACCTGCCAATTCTGATACACTCCCATGAATGCCAATCAAGCTGTGCAGTGCTGGGCTGTGAGCACAGGTCCAACTACAGGACATAAAGCTCTCATGCCACCCTCATAGAGTCTGTTTGTGACAGAAACATGGAGACAGTCCACTAGAGGTAACTTTGTAGAGCTCAGGCAGTGCTTCTCTTGTTCCTTCTCGCCAAAATTAGCAGATACTGGACTTGATGCTGGGTTGTCTGCCCTTCTACGATCCTATCCAGCTGACCTCGTGATTTCCTGTGTCCTGGTTTCATCTCCATGCTCCTGAGGCAGTGCTGGGAAACAGTCAACCTTTTTGCGACACAAGTATGGATGTGCTATCCTGGAGGAGCACCACACAGAAACAGGAGCACAAAGGGGCCTTTATATTCAGCCTCCGACTAACAAGCTCCTTTAAAACATAACTTTTATTGTATAATTTAAAATAAGGTGCCTAAGGAGGTTTCTAAAATTCCAGTGTGGGTGTTGATATATAAATTGCTGTACTTGATTCATAATGTATCTCAACAATTGTAACCGTTTAGGGGCTATGACTCCAAAAATATGCTCCTAGAACTAGATCATTTTATCACACCATAACACTGCTAAGTAACTAAAACAGGTGGACTAGTGTCCACTGGTATGTTTTGCCACACTAGCCGCATCATCAGGGGAAAGACGTGCTGCCGAGCTGCTCCCCTCGATGACACGGTCACGTCCATAGCAGCCAGTGCACAGCTCTGTTTCTCCCCACAGCGCGAATGCTCTATACATAAGTGCCCGTGATAGTCTTTTGTGTGGCTCACTAGCGTTTACTCTATTACATCCTTGTTCCTTTTTGCATCCTGTGTTTTTGACCTAGGCTTGTCTTAGAGCCTTCTTGGCCTCAAGTTTTGGTACCTTGTAGCTCATTCACTTTGCCTTTTTGTGTTGTCTATCTGTGTATTTTGTTTGTTCGTCTCTGCAATTAGTAGTGTAGGGTCTGTCGACCAGTTGTGTTCCTAATGCTTACAGCTTGTACTACAAGTAGGTAGGGGCAGCGGGGTGGTTCAGTTCAGGTTCTTACTGTCCTTGTTACGCTACAGGCCTTACAATAGTCTTTCATAGCTTCATTTTCTGGACCAGAGGGGTTATAGATCCTACTTTTGGGATATTTAACTCCTGGTAACAGCAATATGAGACAATCATATGGCCTATGGAGGGAGTCAGAGCCAGATTTAGAAAAAACATCACCAAAATCTCTAATATATTCAGGAATGTATTCAGTCTCAACATCAAGTTTAGAGCCAGGATAAGTTATAGCCAGGATAAGTTGGAGCCAGGGTATGCCCAAAATGACATTAGCTGGTAGATTTTCAATCACAGAGTGCAGACCTCAGAAAGAATAGCGCCAATGTGCATAGAAATGTTGGGGGGCACAAAATTCACTGCTTGGCCAGCTGTGTGGTACCTACCGCAATAACCCTTAGGGGATGTTAACACAACAGACTTTAAAAAAGTGCTGGAAAAAATGTGGATTTTGCTCAGATTTTTTCATTGTGTTTTTTCATGCATTTTTTGACATGTCTTCTTTAAACCAATGGGTGTCCACTTCAATAAAAAGCTTCATTTTCAGCAAGGTTTTTGCCGCAGATCTGTGCAAAAAAAAATGCACAAAAAAATGACTTTTTTATGCTTCCTATTCATTTCAATGAGAAATTCAGCGCAGATTCCAACCCAAGACCGGGCATGCTGCTTCTTATTTCCACAGTTTTGAGGCATTTTTTAAAGCTGAGGCAGAAATGCTCCAAAATCAGCAGCAAAAAACTTCATGTGAACTGCCCCTTACTGGTTAACGGAGGGTAACTAATGGAAAACCCATAAAAACTGCAAACTTCAAATCAGTCAAATTAGCAATGGATCCTGAATCCACAATAGCAAACCCAGATTGTTTAAAGGAATTGTAGGAAATGCATACAGGTAATAAGACTTTCTTTGAGATTTTAGGAAATACCTGCTCACCTAGGTGGTCTTCAGGAGAGTCATCTAGGTGCTAAAGTTTTTCTGGTAGTTGCGGATTCGGGCAGGTTTTGAATAGATGGTTACCGTTACCACAATAGAAGCATAATCCTTTTTACCTTCTAAAGCTTTCTCTGTCTTGAGGAGAAAGAGTAACACCCAGCTGCCTAGGTTCATCAGCCGAATCAGCTACTTTGGAAAAAGTGGATGACAAAGTTGTACTGGAAGTAGGAACTGGTGTGGATGAACGTTCTCTTCTGCATTCCCTAATTCGTCTATACAAATGCACAGTCATCTACCATAGTCTCATTAAAGAGAATCAGGTGAAGAGTAACCCAGTAGTATGTCCTTGATTGTTTTAGAAAGACCCTGCTGACATTTAAGGTCTGCATCATTCCATGTAGATGCAACATTGAAATCCACAATTGTCCTCAAAAGGTCTGTATCCCTGACAGAGTGAGACTAGATTAGCCTCATAAGTAAGCACAACTCTGTTAGGTTCGTCATATAGTGAACTAAGGACAGAAAATAAATGATCTATAGAAAACAGTTCCAGAAAGTTGGGGGAAAGAAACAAGGCCCATTCCTGGTGATCCTTTTGTAGGAGAGAAATAATGATCTCCACTTTCTGTTGCTCTGACCCTGAGGAGTGAGGTCCGAGATGAAAAAATAATTTGCAACTCTCCCTGAAAGACATAAACTACCTCCTATCACCCATGATCAGGCAATTTAACTTGAAGTTATGGAAGCTGTGAGGGAACAATCGCAATCGGTGGAGATATAGTAGTTTCCTGGTGTTGGACCCTTTCTGCAAGGTACTGGAGCATGCATTTGGCCTACCAAGGTCCACATTGGATCCATGCAAGAAAGGAAAACACCACAGTGAGGTTTTGGTACAGCCTATGATGTCTCCAGTGATGTCTCCACCTTCCCCACTGTTCCTACCTACTTGGATGATCAACCCTAAATGGTGGCCCCCAACTGGTCAACAGTCCCTGAGGGGGAATAGAAGTCAGACCAAGCAAGGTTGGAACCAGAGACTAAATATCAGAAGAAGAACAAGAAACACACCCTGAGTCCAATACCAGACATGGTCAATACCAGGAAGTCACATAAGGAGTCAGATCGGCAGACAAAGGCAAAGTCAGGAGTGGGTCAGCAGTCAGAAATCCAGATGTACAAACAGTAGAGTAAAAGATGATTGTGTAGCATCGAATACCAATCAACAGCAACTGTGGCCAGCAGTTGCCTGTTTAAATACCCTGCCAACAAGAAGCCCATGATTCCAGCACCGAGCCTGATTGGCCTGGTGTCCCTGCTTCCTGATAGGCCAACCAGTGTCAGAATCCTTGAGGCCGATTGCCACAGTATCCATAGCGAAGCCAGGATTTCCACAGATGAACAGGCAGGTATGTAAGTAAAAGACAAGTAATATACATTGCTAGATGCCCCTGTCTGCTGCTTTATGTTAGAAAGACAATCCAACAATTACAGAGAAGTATATATCTCAGCAATCAATTCTATTAATTCCAATCAGGATACCCCTATACCACCATTCCAACAACCCTCTTCGTTTGGAATTTTGGAGGATCCAGAAATGTACTATAGATATAAGAAAAGTATAAGAAAAGGAAATTTGGACCAGACCCTTTTAAAAGAAGAATCCAGGTGGATTTTCAGATTAAAATTTCTGAATCCCCAAGACCTTAACAAAGGTTGTACCTTTAGTGCTTTCATTTGAACTGAGGATCCTTTACCTTGGAGATGAGGTGTATTGCTGGCTTCTCCCATCCCTCACGAAGAGACAATTCTCACTGCATTTATTCCTGTTAAGATGTATAGCTGGCTTTGTGCATCTTTCATGAAGAGACATTTTTTACTGCGTGCATCCGTGTCATGGGCGTAACTATAGCCATAGCACTTGCTATGGGGCCCAGCGGCTGAGGGGTCCCAACAGGTGCAAAATAATTGTACCTTTTTGTGGGTAATAACAATATGGTGGCTTTTTGCTATAATGTAGGTTTTCTAATATATGGTGATATTATACTGTACATACCTTTAATTATTGCTGCCTATGCTTCTTTTTCATTTTATTACACTAGGTGGTGGGTTCCCCATCTTATTTTGCTAGTTACGCCCCTGATCCCTGTCTTAGATCCTGAGGTATTAATATACAGCATATTTGGGAATATTCTACTTTGATAATATTACAACATATCTAACGTTCTTTCTCAGATTGTTAAACACATTTGTCAATAAATGGCACGTTGTGAAATGTACTTATCTTTTGAACATCCCAGCATGTATAATACCTTTTTCCAGCATGTTGTTTAACCCCTTCTACCCTGGAGTTTTCACCTTCCTGCCCAGGCCATTTTTTGCGAATCTGTCATGAGTCACTATATGTGGTAATAACTTTGGAACACTTTTACTTATCCAAGCCATTCTGAGACTGTTTTCTCGTGACACATTGTACTATACTTCATAACTTGAGTCAATATATTTCACCTTTATTTATAAAAAAATACTAAATTTATCATAAATTTGTAAAAATAATGTCAAACTTTGTTAACCCTTTAGGTCAGGCATCCTCAAACTGCGGCCCTCCAGCTGTTGTAAAACTACAACTCCCACAATACCCAGTTGTAGGATGATACCTGTAGGCTGTTCGGGCATGCTGGGAGTTGTAGTTTTGCAACAGCTGGAGGGCCGCAGTTTGAGGATGCCTGCTTTAGGTATTCCACAAGAATTAAAGGAACATGGAATTGACATTTCTAAATTTCACTTTTTTGGCAGATTTTCCATTTTAATCCATATTTCTGTAACACATCAAAAGTTAACAGCCAAATAAAACTCAATATCTATTACACTGACTCTGCAACTTACAGAAACATCCCACATATACACCTCTGTCAACCCCTGTAACATACTAAAAAAGTGGCAAGATGCCACAGGGACCACTGCGAGGCAGATTGGTGATAAAACTAAAATCTGCCTGCTTGCAGAGAGGGATAGTGCTCAGTGAGATTCACCCCTTCTGTGTGACCTCCTTAAATAATTGCATGGTTGCACTAATCCCTGAGAGCCACTCTACAAACCAGTGGAACCCTGCTGAACCAACACAAGTCTGCCTAGTCAAAAACACCCCATAGATACCTAGCTTAATAATACACTGGACTCTACGCGTTTCTGAATCTATTTGATGCCTCCTCAGGAGCCCTCTTATTGCATGGCATTAGAAAGGTGAGCACAGTATTTAGGCACTAGAACTGCGTTCCCTTTCTCTCACAGGGGCAGCGCTCCGGCTCTAGGATGGCCGGGAGCGCAGTTCTACTGCCTAAATACTGTGATCACCTCCCATTTTTTTGGGCGATGATCTAATGTAGGGGCTCGTTTTTTGCAGGATGAGGTGACAACTTGATTGGTACCATTTTGGGGTCCATACGACTTTTTGATCGCTTGGTTTTTGCACTTTTTGTGATGTAAGGTGACAAAAATGGCTTTTTTTGCACAGTTTTTATTTAGTTTTTTTTTTTTTTACTGTGTTTATCTCACTGGGTAAATGTGATATATCCATATGGTCCACATCCATATCCGCATCCATATGGTCGTTATGGATACAGTGATACCTATTATGTGTGTTTTTTCTATTTTTTATTATAAAATCAGGGGAAAGGGGCGTGTTTTTTTTATTTGAAACTTTATTTTTTATTAAGAGCATTTTTTTTTTTACTTTTTTTTTTTTTTTTACTTTTTTATTTCTGTCCCACTCTGGGACTTCAACTTTTGGAGGTCTGATCCCCCCCTGCAATGCATTACAACACATCTGTATTATAATGCATTGCCTGTTAGTGTATTACACAGTGTAATACCTTAAAGGCCGTCTGCCTTCATAGCAGCGCGATCCCGAGCCTCGCGCTGAGTGAAGCGCGATCCCCATGCTAGATCGCGCTTGCGCACTTCTCTCCTCTCTAGCCGGGCCGCTGGTGAAATGCAGATCACTCAGCGCGAGGCTCGGGATCAGCGCTGCTATGAAGGCAGACGGCGCATGCGCCGCCGAGACCAGCGCGGTCCCGGGCAGAAGACCTAGTGTCAATCATAGGGATGAGAGGCGGGGTTAGGGCGGGGGAGTCGCATCCAGCAGTCAAGGAGGGTCTGCCTCCTTGACTTGTCTGGTGACTTCAGACGCAGCAGAGCAGGAGATTATAAAGTGATTTTTTCAGGAATATAAACCCCAGAAAAACGAAGAACACCTGTTTGGAAACAAGGTTACAATGATCTATAAGGTACAGTTAACAGCTTAAGAGGTAAAAAGCAGGTGACAGGTTCGCTTTAACAGTTTCCTAGGAGAACTAGCCTGGAGCTCAATCTCCTAGGCATCGGGCTGCCTTCTCAACCATCGGGTCTGCAGCACACACCTTCTATGCTGCAGTTATATTACGTCATGTGTCAGGAAGGGGTTAACAAACATACTTATCTTGATGATATTCCAGTATGTATTTTTTATCAAACTGACTTATTCTAACCCAGGTTCTCCGGGAATTAGGAAAATGAAAATTCTTAAATATCACTTTATTATAAATATATTCCCAAATACCTTTAAGGGATAACTGTCACATTTAGACCCTAATTTCAATTTTCATATATGTAGTTACTAATAACATAATATTCCTGAATCAATAACTATTAGGCCTCTTTTACACTTGCGTTGTGAGGATCCGGCGTGCACTTCCGTCGCCGAAAATGCCCGCCGGATCCGTCACAACGCAAGACAACTGAAAGCATTTGAAGACTGATCAGTAAGATGCAGAGAAGTTGGTGAAGCCATGCAGTCATGCAGGGGTTAATCCATAGGACGCCTGCAGTGAAGTTAGTGAAGACCAGCACTGTATAGGGGGGACTTGCAGTGAAGTTCCTGGGTCTGGCTGAAGCCTGTAGTCCTCCTGCAGCACAGCAAGGTTTCCCCAAGCTCTCCTCTCACCACATGTTGTTGAGCGGCTGGGCTGCTCCAGCCCCCATTCTCCAGCACTGCTGAGGGAGCGTCTGCCAAGCGCAGGGATGTGGAGAAGTGCACACAGCCCAGGCACTGTTATCAGCTGCCAGGGAGGACCTGGATTTTTTAACCATTCCCTTACAACTTTTACTCTGGCTGTCAGTTCTGGCCAGTAATGTGAGCGCGCACGCAAGCAGGAGGACAGCCTGCTTGTGTGTCCTCCGTCTTCCCTCAGAGGAAATTGGGAGACTGAGGATGCCTAGCAACCCTATTTTAAGCACAGGTAAAAATAGGCAGTACAGGGAACAAAAATGTGGAATTAAGGGGTAATTGAATAGACAGTGAAAAGTTGAAACTGGGCCACCTAGGTGATATTAATCACCAGAATCCAATACTCCCAAAAAAAAAAATACGACAGTTATCCTTTATTTATTTATAATGGCCCATTTTGTCTGGGGAACAATCATTAGGAGAAATAAAATGTCCGCCATCTTATTAGTACACACAAAACCTGTCCTAATCAACAACACTGATCTATAGAGCTGCCTCATCCTCCTCTCTGCTCTACTTGTCAGGGATTATGATCCCGAATACAGCTGATGAGACCTTCACCTGAATCTCTGTAGGAATGGAGTTCATGAGCAGCAGCACTTGTATGCAGTCTTCATTACCACAGACCCACATTACCACAGTCTATTCCGTTCGTCCTTGTACTTCATGTATTCAAGATCATAATCCCTGACAAGTAGAGCAGAGAGGAGGATGAGGTAGATCTTTACCTCAGTGTTCTGAAGTAACTTGTCCTGCTGTGTGATTAGGACAGGTTTTGTATGTACTAATAGGACGGCGGCCATTTTATTTCTCCTAATGATTGTTCCCCAGACAAAATGGGCCATTATAAATAATTAAAGGTATTTGGGAATATATTTATAATAAAGTAATATTTAACTATTTTTATTTTCCTAATTCCCGGGGAACCCCTTTAGGGAAAATGTTTAGAATAAGCCACTGTGTGACATCGGCTTGATAAAAAATACATACTGCAATATCATCAAGATAAGTATGTATGTTTGTTAAATTAGAAGGTGTGTACGGCGGACCCGATGGTTGAGAAGGCAGCCAGATGCCTAGGAGATTCAGCTCCAGGTTGGTTCTCAAATTACACTGTGTAATACACTAACAGGCAATCCCTTTGCCCTGCGCAATTTTGTGCAAATATGGGTATGTCCAGGTTCAGCTTTGAACCCGGACAGCCACTTTAAAGGCCTATTCTCAGAACCAGGAAAGTGGGACAACTGCAACGTATTGAGACATGCTTCAGAGAGAATTGAAACCCACAATCCCCTCTAAAAGAAGATGAAATCTGTCAAATCCCTCCTGGCTGCTCTCAAGCCCCTCTCCTCCCACATTCCTCTGTATATCTCTGTATTCTGCTGAAGGGATAGGGGGAAATTTAACAAGACCTGCGCTTTCTGCTCCTGTCCTGATATCCGCTGCACTGTCAGACACCTCGTCATAAATTAGGTGCATCCTCCAGTAGTCCGTGCATCTAAACAGAAATCTATGACAGATGTGAGCTGCCGCAGATTTCTGGCTTCATTTGCACTAGAAAACTGGCATAACTAAAGATACATTTGTCTTGGCTGTTGGCCACTGCTCTTTCCCACCCTTGTTATGTTTCCTTGTTGAAAAGTGGGGACGATAGCGTAAAAGATGCACTTGCGACTTTTTTGTTTTTAAATTGCATTTAATAAGTCACAAACACACTTTTTCTGGCACAAGGGGGATGATCAAACTCCCCCATGTCTCCCCTATCTAAAAGACCATGGGGGAGATTTATCAAAACTGGCTTAGCTGCCCGTCAGATTCCACCTTTCATTTTTTAAAGCTTTTTTGTAAAATAAAAGGTGGAATCTGACTGGTTGCTATGGGCAACTACCCAGTTTTCCTTTACACCAGATTAGATAAATCTCCCCCAGAAGTGCAGATATATAGTAGGTAACAGCATACAGTAATTAGCTGCAGTTATATAAACCTCCTGACTCACACTGCCTGTCTGTACTATCTGTGTGCGCGGACTTTCCAGTACAGTTCTATAGAATGTTAATTCATACTCATTTCCCTACCACATGCATGTAAGTACTGACAAGGGATAAAGAGATGGCAGGGCAGAGAGGACAGACAGACTGAAGCTACATCGCTTTTGGGCAGACTAGATGGGCCAAATGGTTCTTATCTGCCGACACAGTCTATGAAAGCATCGGGACCCTGCAGTGTCAGGGTATTGTAGCTGTGTCACTAATCTGTCATGGCTGCTCTCAGAGGACACAGAGCGTTGCAGTGTGGTAAGACTCCACCACCTCTGTCTCTGCAAAGCCAGGCATGATAGGAAATGCAGGATTCATTAGGAAAACCATATTTGAGGGGAGAACTAAACAAGATGGCTGCCAACTCACAAATTATACATCCAATAAAACCGGAATACTTAAAGAATAAGATACAGGCTCTTGTGTATGCCTTAATAATGGTCTACCTGCACTATCCAGGCAAAGAAAAAAAATCCCAGAGTGCTTCTTTAAAGGCTTAAGGCCTCTTGCACACGGGCGTTGCGGGTGCACTCCGTCAAACAGTGCGGGTGCGTTGCGGGAATCGCCGCGATTTTTCCCTGCGAGTGCAAAGCGCTGTCATGCATTTTGCACGCGCGGGAGAAAAATCGGCACTTTTGGTACCCAGACCCGAACCTGCACTTCTTCACAGAAGTGCATGTTTGGGTCAGAAATTGTCCCGCTGGTATTATTTCACATTATAACATAGTTATAATGTAAAATAATACCCTTGGCCATCTCCCTAATGTTTAAACTGGTGCAGAATGAGTTAAAATAATAAACTAATAATTACTTACCTGTTCCATTTGATCGCGAAGCCCGGCCTCCTCTCCGTTAGCTTGAAAGATGTAAAGGACCTGTGATGATGTCACAGCATCACATGGCCCAATCACCTGCTCCATCACTATGGTGATGGAGCATGTGATTGGTCCATGTGACCATGTGACATCATCCAAGGTCCCTAACCACTATCCACAGCCTGAGTATAGTGTTTAAGGACCTTGGATGATGTCACATGGTCACATGGACCAATCACATGCTCCATCACCATAGTGATGGAGCATGTGATTGGGCCATGTGATGTGACGTCATCACAGGTCCTTTAGATCATAGATGCTGCAGGGAAAGAGAGGAGAGATCGCGACTACGCGATCAAGTGGCTAAGGTAAGTTAACTTTTATTATTTTTAACCCCTTCCTCATCATTTAACAATGCATTCTTTATTAAGAATGCTATTATTTCCCTTATAACCATGTTATAAGGGGAAATAATAGAGATTGGGTCCCGTTGCTAAGCAACAATGCGGGAAAATCGCAACGCATCCGCACTTGGTTGCGGATGCTTGCGATTTTCCCGCATCCCCATTCACTTCTATGGGGCCTGCGTTGCGTGAAAAATGCAGAATATAGAACATGCTGCGATTTTCACGCAACGCAGAAGTGATGCGTGAAAATCACCGCTCATGTGCACAGCCCCATAGAACTGAATGGGTCAGGATTCAGTGCGGGTGCAATGCGTCCTCCTCACGCATTGCACCCGCGCGGAAAACTCGCCCGTGTGAAAGGGGCCTAAGGGGGTTTATTATGCCGTTTCCCAGTTAGGGAAACAGCATAGTTTGCTGTGCTACACTGTTTCCGTAGCTCACATGCACCACAACGGGAGCTACTCAAACAGCGAGCGCGTTCTAACACTTTTAGACCATAAAATCACTTCTTTTTTTATTACATTACCAAATTGAAGACCCATAACTTTTTTATTTTTTCATCAACACATGGAGGGCTTATTTTTTGCAGGATGGGCTGTAGTTTTTATTGGTATCTTCTTTTTAGATGTATATGACTTTCTGATCCCTTTTTATCCAATTTTTTTGGGAGGTGTGGCAAAAAACTGCAATTTCTTCATTGTTTCACCACGCAGGATTAGTACCATGATCATTTTATAGATCAGGTCATTATGAACACGGCAATACCAATTATGTGTAGTTTATTTAATTTTTTCATTATTTAATCTCTTACAAATGAGCAGATATGGGAAAAGGAAATTTATTTTATTTTTAATTTCCATTTTTATTTATTTTTTACATTTATTTTTTACACTTTTTTTAGGCCTCATGCACACGACCGTATGTGTTTTGCAGTCCACAAATTGCGAATCCGCAAAAAAACGGATAGCATCCTTTTTTTTTGCGGATCTGTTATTTTTGCAGATCCATTGTAATAATGCCTATCCTTGTCCGCAAACTAGAAAAAAATAGATTCAGGAGTCCCGTCTCTATTTTCGGGTATTGGACAGTGCCACCATTTTTTCCTTTTATATTGTACTAGAAAAAAATAGGACATGCACTATTTTTTACCGGACGGAAAAACGGACATACAGAAACGGAATGCACACGGAGTACCTTCTGTTTTTTTTGCGGACCCATTGAAATAATTGGTTCCGCATATGGTCCGCAAAAAAACAGAACAGACAAGGAAAGAAAATACGTTCGTGTACATGAGGTCTTAATCAAATCCTACTTGGATCTTGAAGATCTATTGGGGCTGACAGCTGTACTATACTTTGCATTGCAAAGTATAATACTATCAGTTTTAGGGTCCATTCACACGTCCGTGTGTGTTTTGCGGATCCGCAAAACACGGACATCGGCAATGTGCGTTCCTCAATTTGCGGACCGCACATCGCCGGCACTCTCATAGAAAATGCCTTTTCTTGTCCGCACTTGCGGACAAGAATAGGACATGTTCCATTTTTTTTCGGGAACGCGATTGCGGACCCGGAAGTGCGGATCCGCAATTGCGGACCCGGCCGGGACATCATCTGTCCCCATTGAAACGAATGGGTCCGCAATTCCATTCCGCAAATGCGGAACAGAATTACTGACGTGTGAATGGGGCCTTACACTGATACATGGCAACACTGGACGCCTTTGCAAGGCATCCAGTTGCCATGGTGACCATGGGGCAGCTGCCATGATGGTAGAGAGAGGGAGCCCCTTCCCTATATTAACCCCATGGATGCTGACTGGGGCAGATGGGCATAGAGCTGCACAGATCAATCGCCAGCAACGGACCACTCTAATTGGTCCCTTGCCTGCATTACCGGACTGTGCGCTGTCTGTGACAGCAGCAGTGCAGGGGCAGAAGTTTAAACCAAGCGCTTAACAGCGCTTGGATTAAATAGCAGCCATAACGTTTATATACATGCTATCTGCACGGGGTATGTTCAGATAGCACGTATATAGCCGTATGGCAGGTGTGAAGGGGTTAATGCAGCTAGCTGTGACATGTAACAGAGCCTATATATAGTGGGCGTGATGCAATACTTGGTGCCGCTTTTGTTCTCTGTGTCTCATTCCCATGATGACACTGCTAATATAACAAAACATGACCGGGGGAGGCGGGCAATATTCCACCTGTTATAGTTACTTGGCAGTGTTAAAGGGGTTGTACAAGTTACTTTTATTGATTCATTAATATCAGATCGGCTAGGGTCTGACAACAGGCACCCCTGACGATCAGCTGTTTGAAGTGAATGGGATGGCTTCTTGGAATTACACCTGGTCACCGCTGTGGATGCGATGGCAAGCAGGTAAACAATCAAGAAAAGGCTGCACTGGCACGGCGCGCGCCTTCTCTTCATACAGCTCATCGGCAGAGGTCCCGGGTGTAGAACCCCCACTGATCTGATATTGATGACCTATCCTGAGGTCTCGTTTAACCCCTTAAGGACCGGAGGTTTTTTATTTTTTGAGTTTTCGTTTTGCGCTTCCTGCCTTTCCAGAGCCATAACTTTTTTATTTGTCTGTTCACATAGCCATATGAGGGCTTGTTTTTTGCGGGATAAGTTGTACTTTCCAACGACACCATTTAATATTGCATATGATGTAGTGGGAAGCAAAAAAAAAAAAAAGCAATTCCACCACAGTTTTGCGGGTTTTTAAATTCCGACGTTCGATGTGTTATAAAACTTACCGGTTACTTTTACTCTACAGGTCAGTACGAATCCGGCGATACCCTATATGTATAGGTTTTCTTACGTTTTGATAGTGAAAAATTCAAAAGTGGCAAAAAAATCTGTTTAACTTTTTTGTCACCATGTTTTGACCCCTATAACATTTTTGTAATTATGTGTACGGAGCTGTATGGGGGCTCATTTTATGCGTCATAATCTTATCTTTTCATTGATACCATTCTGGGGTGTGACTTGTATGACTTTTGATCACCTTTTATGTAAATTTTTTGTGGAAAATTGACCAAAAATGTTGAATCCGCCATTTGGACACTTTTTCCGTTTTGCTGTTTGACGTATAGGGAATATTTTATATTTTTATAGTATGGGCGTTTTTGCACATTGTGACACCCATGATGTGTATTTTTTAAAAATGTTTATTTTTATTTTAGCAAAAGGGGGTGATTTGAACTTTTTTTTTTTATTTATTTATTTTTTAAACTTTTTTTTTTTGTTTATAGTTTTATATAGTTCCCATAGGGAACTATAACTTACAATCATTTGATTGCGATTATCATACATTCCAATGCAATAGCATTGGAATGTATGAAAAAATCGCATATTTCCTATGAAGCCTATTACAGGCAAGGCTCCATAGGAAATACTACAGAGCTGCCTGGCTTTCATTCATAGAGACCCAGGCTACTACAGGCACGCTCCGGCTCCTCCGATCGCCCCACGGGGGAGCCGGAGCGCAAACCGAAAGTAAAACTTTCGGTTTGTGCGCACTCAGATGCCGTGGTCAGGATTGACCACGGCATCTGAGGGGTTAAATGTCCGTGATCGGCATTGCTGCCAGTCGCGGACATTAGCCGTGGGTGTCTGCTACAGGAACCATGCGGACACCCGCGACGAAGGCGCCCGCATGAAGCAGGAGCGGGCGCCATCTTTAAAGACCGGACACAGGGCGTACATGTACGACCTGCGTCCTTAAGAGGTAAAGGCCCCTTTCTAAGGCACGAAAAATATTCAAAACAATAAGGATATGTTCACACAATGGAGGATTTTCTGACGTGAAATTTCTGCTGTAGAAATCTAAAGAGCCCTTTACACTGCCCGATGTGCGGGCAGATAATCGCTAACAAGCATTCGTAGGAACACTTAGTAGAGATGATCTGCCAATGTAAAGGTGCCATCGACTACACGATGAACGAGTGAAAAACTGGTTCATTGGGTATTAGAATCATTGGAGTAGTCACCTACTGGTGGGGAAGGAGGCATTTATCTGGAAGGAAGCGTTAATTTCCAACTGGCTGCCAGTTCAGTGGGGGTGAAGCAATCACCTCCACAGTATAAGAATGAGCGATCACTATAATGAATGTAAAATGCAGCGGTCACCTTCACTGACGAGCAGATGATTGCCGGGAAGGAACGATTCCTTCCCGACAATTGGCTGCTCCATTGAGCAGTGTAAGGCCCTATTCACACATCCGCAATGTAGTCCGCATGTATTCCGCAATTTTGCGGAATACATGCGGACCCATTGACTGTGAATGGGGCTGGGAACGATGCGGAGAGCACACACTGTGCTCTCCGCATCCGATTTTGCGGAGCGCGCCGCCGATCTTCCGGTCCGCGGCTCCGCAAAAAAATAGAGCATGTCCTATTCTTGTCCGCAATTGCGGACAAGAAGAGGCATTTTCTATGGAGTTCGGGCAATGTGCGGTCCGCAAAAATGCGGAATGCACATTGCCGGTGTGTCCGTGTTTTGCGGATCCGCGGCTCCGTGGATCCGCAAAACACTTGCGGATGTGTGAATAAGGCCTAAAGGGGACTTTAGGGTGTGATAAAATAATGTAGTTCTAGGAGCAGAGCTCCTGAACAATGACAATTGTTGAGAAACATCAATCGAGTAGAGCAATGTATATATCAACACCCACACTGTAATTTTAGAAATCTCTTTAGGCACCTTATTTTAAATTACAGAACAAAAGTTATGTTTTAGAGGAGTGTGGTAGTGGGAGGCTGAAAATAAAGGAGCCTTTGTTCCCGTTTCTGTGTAGGAGTTGTGCGCATTTCCTCCTACTGGCTCCATTTTCTTTGGTTACCTCATAACTGTTTATCTTCGAGGACCAGGACTACCTAGGGAAGAATCAGTCAGAAGGATGATGAGAGAGTAATTGTCTGTGGCCACCACCTGCAAACTCATTCCCTTTATGGGGTCGTCTTGCTACTGCCTTTCCGATGCACCCGTTGTCCTTTTCATTTGCATTCATTTTAGCAAGTGAAATAGCTTCACAATTGTGTATGCTTCCTAACTAGGCAGACTGATATCCCTGGCGTTTACGTCACTTGGAGTTATACTGTATGTATGGAGTTATATTACCTATTCTCTTTTTTTTGAGCAGTGTAAAACGTTACCAAATTTGCAAGAAGAGGTATATATAACAGATTTCCTTACCTCCTGTCTTTCCATGCCCATAATGCACATTTGGCTGCAGGCTGTCTTCGTGGCCCAACAAGTGGGGCAGAAACATGTATATGCTTGTAAATTGCATGGGGAGTTTGCTGGTCATATTCAACACCTTCCATTTTATCTCCTCAACTGTAAGGATGAGAAAAAGTAAACTGTAAGCTGCTGTCTTCAACACCTAAATATAGATGTGCCAACAAACAATGAATTGCCTCCACCTTTATGAACAAATTTTGGGTCCCCCCTCCCCACAAGACCTGTGGAAAATAGCATACTTACCTTCATCCTGCCGCTTTGTTCTGACTTCTGTTTGCGGGTGTTACAGGTATTAGGTATGGAACCACTGCGCCAACCAACCAGTTTGACCTTGAGCAAGACCTAATGGTGTTTTCCTGACAGTTCCCTGGTATTCACATTCTATTTAACCCTTATTCAGGGATCTGGGCAGCCACCGGGCCCTACCTCTATAAAATAGTTCCATTGTTGTTGGCAGCTGACCTCCTGGGGCCATAAATACCGACATGATGCACCAAAGGGTAAGGCAATACTCACAGTCAGAAATCAGGCAAAGGTAAGGGCAGGCAGAGTTTGTGCAAATCCGTGAAACTAGCTTAAGGTCAAAACAGGTGGCATTGGGTCAATAAAGTAAAACAGGCAGAGGTCAGTACATGGGTAGACAAAAAGAACAGCACATCTTCACTAAGGACTAGCAAGCTAGATAATCAAAGCTGAGGCATCTTCCTCCAAGGGAAGGTGCCTTACCCCTTCAGGACCCTGGGATGTTCTGTTTTTGTATTTTTGTTTTTCACTCCCTGCTTTCTCGAAGCTATAACTTTTTTATTTTTCTGTTCAATAAGACGTATGGCGGCTTTTTTGTGGGACAATTTGCACTTTCTCATGGCACCATTTAATATTGCATACAATGTAGTGGGAAGCTGGAAAAAATATCCAAATGGGGTGAAATTAGAAAACAAATGCAAGTCCGTCATAGTTTTATGGACATGTTCCATATGGGGTACAACAAACCTGTTTCCTTCATTATAAGTATACGCACAATTACAGCAATACCACATCTGAATAGTTTTTCTTGTATTTTAATACTTAAATAAAAACTTTGAAAAATACCGATTTTTGCTTTGTGTCATTATATTCTGAACCCCATAACTTTTTTATATTTACAGATATAGTTATATTTTATCTACAGACATGTGTGGGTGCTCATTTTTTGTAGTTCTTACTGATACCATGAGTATTTTTGGAGCCTATATCACTTTTTATTCAATTTTTTTTCTCTTTTTTTTTCTGTTATGGCTTTCACCATACGGGATAAATACATTTACATTTTAATTGTTCAGGTGTATTGGGACACCAAATGTATTGTTTATTTTTATAATAGGTGAAAGGGGAGTGATTAGAATTAAAAAAAGATTTATATACTTTTAAAAAACAAACCTATTTTTTTTTTTTACACACATTTTAACTTTAACAAGCGATTGTTAGATCGCTTTTTCCAAAGACTGCAATGAATTAGCACTGCAGTCTATGGAAGATTTGCTATGTTCCTATGGAGCCATGCCACCTGCAAGCCTCCATAGGAACTAATGCTGTGATAGCCACGGTTCCTACAGACGGACCAAGGAATAAACGGCTCCCTCAATGGCCGCACAAGGGAGTCATCCAGTCCCTTGAGGGCAGTGCTCCCGGGAAAGAAAGCCGCCTCAAATGCTGTAGTATAGGGTGGACTAGTAGGGAAGTGCAGGCCGCGGCCTGTAGTAGGACGAGCAATGTGGGACGCTGGCGGTCAGGCCCACTGCTGGTGGGCAGAAGGCATCAGGGCCACGGCTGTTCGCATAGCAACAGATGAGGCATGGTAAAAGACATAACACCCATGCACAACAGGGACAGCGAGATAGCAGGGGTCTTCTGATCTCAAGGTCTGGGTCATCTGCCACTTAGGGGGGCGCAATCACTGTGGCTAGTCATTGTCTGCAGCACCACATGTGGCTCTTATCTACGCCAGAAGTCGACAAGCGGGTACTGGTCATCCACGAACGGGAGGAGCTGGAACTAAGTGTCAATGAGCAGGTAGGTAAGCTTCAATTCACAGGCCTGGCAGGAAAATGAAGAAACCGAAATTTGTGCAAAAGGTGGAGATTCCCTTTAATATCTGATTAGTGACAAACACCTTAGTCAGAAAACATCTCATCATTTTCTATGGGAAAATTTAGTAAGCAAGCTTTGATTCACATATAGAGGTCACTATGGAGGGGGGGGGGGGGAAGTAGGATGAATAGTTCTTATCACCTATTCTGTATGGCACATCCTGACTCCAGGGGCACCAGGATGGACATTTTAATGTGATTTTGTTGAGTTAAAGAGAGTCCGCCCAGATCGGGTTATAGAACGTTTGCCCCCCATTTAAATAGTACCTGTCGTGTCTGTCCAACGTAGAGATCCTGAAAAAGGTACTTTATAAAATGATGGCAATTAGGTGACAGACTCCCTTTAACATGTTAATTCAGTTAAGATAACCTTGGCTACAGCTGTATTTTAGGCATACGTTTTTTACTGCTAACTGCATAAATCAGGATGCAGTGGGATGTCTATCAGATGCTGTTATTGACTTCCATTGTAAAGAAAAAAATATACATCCTGACACCATTTTTGACATCATCAAAAAAACATAGCAGACTGCAATATGTTGTCTTGTCAAAAAAAGCACCCAGGCACATTTTATTAATTTTTTATATAGAAGTTAATGGCAACATGATCCAACTGTATATGCATTCTGCTGCACCCTGTTTTAGGCTACTTTCAGCCTGCCGGATCCTGCTACCGCAAGTGTGAAAGCAGCCTTAGGCCTCATGCACACGACCGTTTTTTTATGCTGTCTGCAAAAATGGGTTCCGTTGTTCAGTGATCCGTGTCTGTTTTTGCCTTCCGTTGTGTTTCCGTGTGTCTTCCGTTTTTTTTAGCGGACATGACCCAAAAGATTTTACCAAAAGACAGGCTGACAATTTTTGCCAAGTGCCTGCCAAGGGATCCGCAAAAAAAACGGACGCGGAGCGCGGATGACACACGGATGGCCATTTTTTCACGGTCCTATTGACTTGAATGGGTCCGTGAACCGTTTTTCACGGACAAGAATAGGACAGGTTATATTTTTTTGACGGACTGGAATCACGGACCATGGACGCAGAGGACAAACGGTGCATTTTCCGAGTTTTCCACGGACCCATCGAAAACCAATGGGTCCGCAGAAAATCACGAAAAACGGAGCAACGGACACGGAATCAAACAACGGTCGTGTGCATGAGGCCTTAGCAGTATATTTTTTATAGTAAGCAGTAAAGACATATACCATAACCCAGCACAGTTACCTATCATAGTAAAGCACACCCACTGATAATGGCTGCTGAACCTGCCCCCAGTACTCATACAGCAGAGACTGATAGCTGACCTCTATCTTTTTACTGTTAGGATTCATCGTGAAATTTTCAGTCTAAAATAAAATTATTTTCAGATCTTAGATTAGAAAATGTAACATATGACATTTTTTGGGTGACCCTAAATCCTACATATAATTTTGCGATTTACTAGTACATGTGAATATGAAGATTCATCTGTCGATACCTGTATGATTCTCAAATGCGTTTCTCTTCTCTGCCACTGCCCGTTTTATCTCGTCTAGAACGGTGCTCAGATCTCGAGATCGCTTTTGATTCTCTTGTTCTGCGTGGAAGAGTCTTTGTTGTAATTCTAAAAACTGCTTTTCATATGAATCCATTCCATATTCTGAAAAAAAGATATGAATAATGTTAACAAAGACAACCCAACTTATATAAGAGTTACCATTACTAGAGACGGATGCAATACAAAAGGACACTTACATTCATGATGTGCTTAGGAATGCTCAAAAGTCCATGTGGGAGCTGGACGTATTATTTATAGGGGTTATCCAATTTCTCAAACAGCCCCCCCCCCCCCCCCCATGTGCCGGGCCCCTCACAAGTAATTGCGGGTGACGCTAGGGAGGCTCGTCCCGTCCATGCCGGCCATTGGCTGCTTTTCTGTGATCATATAATACATGACAATCTCTTTCTAACCAAGCTAGAACCAGCCCTGTACCTCACATGGATCCCGAGATCTCCTCATTCATTGCTTAAGCTGGCAGCTAAAGGGGAGTGTCTTCTCTGCTGCAGCTAAGGGGGCGTGCCCATGCTCTCCCAATCACAACTCAGTTGAAGGATGAAACTGAGCATGTGCAGCCATCTCAGTGAGCAGGGCAAAGAAATACGAAAAAGAACAAACAGCAGGTGGCGCTATACAGATACATTATATTAAATAACTCAGAGGCTATGGTAAATTTTTAATTACATGCAATTACAAAAATATTCAGATCCAGGTGCTGGTTTCAAAACACCTTTAAGGATAATGAAGTACCGTATAAACTTCTATACATTTTTATAGCCGCCTTCTGTAAGGCATTTATTTACCATTTGTGCCCCCTCGCCTATGTCCAGAGGACTGTTCTTCCTGGTATTGAACATTTTACATCATGATGCTGGTAGACAATTCATTAAAGGGGTATTCCAGTTGTTTCAAATTAATTACTAGATCAGTGAGGGTCCTACCACTGGGATCCCCACCGATCACAAGAAAGGGGCCCCTTACCCCCTGCAGCCCCACTGAAATGAACGGAACGGCCAGTCCCACATGCGTGTGGCCGCTCCACTCATTTCTATGGGAATTCCAGAGATAGCGGAGCCAAATCGTTATTGTGATCGGTGGGGTTCATGTGGATAGGGGATAACTTCTAACAACCGGAATACCCCTCTAAAGGGCATCTGTCAGCAGATTTGTACCTATGACACTGGCTGACCTGTTACATGTGTGCTTGGCAGCTGAAGGCATCTGTGTTATCTTCATATGTGTCCGCATTGCTGAGAAAACTGAAATTTTACTATATGCAATGAGCCTCTAGGGGCAACACCTAGAGGCTCTTCTCTCTCTGCAACTGCTGTGACCAATGCAGATGTCTTCAGCTGCCAAGTGCACATATAACAGGTTGGCCAGTTTCATAGCTACAAATCTGCTGACTGATGCACTTTAAAATAGATTTTAAAGGGAACCTGTCACCTTGGAAATACAGTGTAGTCTGTTTCAGTAAAACTCGAAGTTTATACATTTAAATCTCTGCTATTTCTATGGTTATAAGGAGCATATGAGTGCTCCTTCCTATTCAATGGTTGACAGCTAACTCTTCATAAATAACGGTGGATTTACACTGCCCATTATTCGGGCAGATTATCGGGAATGAATGTTCCTGCAATCTGACCGTCTAAATGTGCCGCCAATCGCCCGAAGAATGAGTGAACCACTTGTTCATCGGGTGATCCTGCTGTTCCTGCAGGCACGTAAATTATCCTTTCTGGGCAGCAGATTGTGCTGTTTAAACATCAATCTGCTGGCCAGAAACCATGATCGCAATAGCGAACCCTCGTCCTCATACTGTGAAGATTGCTGAATGGAAATACAGCAGTCTCCTTCACTAAACAAGCAGCCGACTGTCGGGAAGGAACGCTTCTTGCCTGACAATCGGCTGTTACACGGGGATGTGTAATCCAGCCATAAGCATAAGGGAGTTACTTGTCAATCAGTAGGCACCTAGGCATCTAAAGATCAGAAATGAATCAGAAAATGAATACATTACTTGTACTGAAACTTGATCTAAGTCTGCTCTTCCTGCTCTAGAACATGCTGTCCTCAGATAACTCTGCATTTTCATGGTGACAGGTTCCCTTTAAAGGAGCCAGGAAACAGTGCAACACATTTTGATAAGTGCCTTTAAGTTTTCCATTATGGCAATCCATAAATGTAATGGTTTTAATTGTATTCCTCTGAGAGAAGAGCTCATCAGTAACCCGCTAATGTATTTTGTCTAGATGTACAAAGAACTCTAGAGATATCAATCCAGTTAGACTTCATGCTCTGCAAATGAAAAATGCTCCAAAAACATGTTTTACAGTATATTAATGGGCATCTGTCAGCAGATTTGTACCTATGACACCGGCTGTTACATGTGCACTTGGCAGCTGAAGGCATCTGTGTTGGTCCCATGTTCATATGTGCCCGCATTGCTGAGAAAAATGACATTTTAATATATGCAAACAAGCCTCTAGGAGCAATGGAGGCATCGCCATTACTCCTAGAGGCTCTGCTCTCTGCAACTGCCGCACCCCCTGCACTTTAGAAGTCAGGTCCAGACAGTGAAAATTTAATCACGCCTGGACCTGTCAATCAAAGTACAGAGGGCATGACAGCTGCAGAGAGAGCGGAGCCTCTAGGTGCAACAGCAACGCTGTTAGAGACCCATTTGCATATACTGAAACATCATTTTTCTCAATGAACATGGGACAACACAGATGCCTTCAGCTGCCAAGTGCACAGGTCAGCCAGGGTCATAGGTACAGATCTGCTGACAGGTGCCCTTTAATGTGGAGGTCTAATATTATACATAAGGAAAACACAATATGAACAATTTTTTTTTTTTTACTTGTATTACTCATTTTACGTAAATTTAGGCCCCTTTCATAACACCATTTACTTTTTTGATTCCGATGTGTCCACTCCCTAAAAAAAGTGTTTACTTAGAAAAAAACACCTCCAACCACCACAAAAAAAGAAGAAAAATAAATAAATAAAATCGCACAGACTCAAAAAACATATCGAATGCAAAGTGGCTTACAACAGATTTAATAACAAGTAGTAGAATGGATTAGTCGGGGAGTGTAAGTGCTGCTATGTATGTCAGACCTACACATTGCATGTGGACGATATAAAAATGCATATACACATCAGTCATAACGCTGAAACCACCTGCCTAATGCTGTGTAGGGTCTGCTGGTACTGCCAAAACAGCCCTGAGCAGTCTAGGTATGGCGTCCACAAGTCCTCTAAGACTGCCTGTACATGGCGCTGTCCAGCATTACCACTAATTGCCGGACTTTACCTGTCCTATGCAGGCTGCACACGTGCGTGCTATTGTTTCAAACAGCAGTACAAGTCTGGCCCGGCAAGTGACGGTACCGTTTCTCCACATGTGGATCCAGTGGCTGCATCGAACCATGTACAGGCACCGTAAAGGTATCCAGCCTTAAGGGGGTTTCTGGGTCCTAGATATTGATGACCTTTCCTCAGGATAGCCAATCAATGTCAGATTGGTGGGGGTCCGGCACACGGCACCCCCAGCGATCAGCTGTTGTCAACAGTCGCAGGTGCTGGGGATAACACAGAGGATGGTGCCGGAAGCGGAAAGCTCTGTCCAGTGTGCCGGTCCCCAGCAGGTGATCTGTGGGGGTGCCACCTAACCTGAAGACAGGTCATCAGTATCTAGAACCCAGAAAAGTCCTTCTACTTTTTTCAGCAATTTGATGTACAGTAGTCCTTCTGTGGGACAGGATCAAACGGTTTCATCAATGAGATGGTTGCAGCGGTCACATGCCGCTGTATCGAAATGCCATTGCTGGACCAGGAAGCAGAAAGTGGCAGGGGTCGGGTACGGGAGCGGTCGAGAATGTCAGAGGTAATAACTTTTTATGTTTAAAGCAGTTTACACCATACTGGAGACCCCCTTTACTCATATGGTAAATGGTTGCTGCCCAATGAGACGTCTTCTGCATTTTAATAATTAGATAATCATCTTTTATGAAAGCAGCCACAGGCAAATGGAACTCCTTTACCAAAGCATTTCCTTGTAGAAAGGGATATTGGGAATTTCTGCTAGAACAGTTGAGTGATATAGTAAAAGGAATTTCTAAACTCATGCTAATAGAGCTTAATGACTGCATAATGAAAGGTTATGCCACTTCATAACATGATTTGTGTTTTAATTATTCAAGATTTTCAAGTTTTCCGGTAGTACTAGAAGAAAAAACCTTTGCGTTTCCTTCACACTGCAGTACACAATGTTCAATGGTATACAGGAGGAGGCCACCATTCTGCCGGCAGCATGTTATAGGAGGGGCTGAACAGACTGATGTATAGTTTTATGGGAACATTCAGTAGAAGCTGTCGTTTATACATTTATATTGCTGTTCTTTATGGAGAGAGAAATCCACAGCAATTGACACTATTACTAAGGCTCCTTTTCCACTTGCGTTTGGTGCGGATCCGTCATGGATCTGCACAGACGGATCTGTTCAGATAATACAACCTTCTGCATCCGTTCAGAATGGATCAGTTTGTATCATATGTAACATAGCCAAGACAGATCCGTCTTGAACACCACTGAAAGTCAGGAGGGCGGATCCGTTTTTCTATTGTGCCAGATTGTGTCATAGAAAACAGATCCGTCCCCATTGACTTACATTGTGTGTCAGAACGGATCTGTTTGGCTCAGTTACGTCAGACGGACACCAAAACTATGCAGGCAGCGTTTTGGAATCCGTCTCCAAAGCGGAATGGAGACTAAACTGATGTATTCTGAGCGTAATTATATAATAGTAGCAATGTTTCGGGCGATTCTTATGCCCTTCATCAGGCTATACTTCTTGGCATGTTGGTGTGCGCAATCCCATGGGATTGCACACACCAACATGCCAAGAATTATAGCCTGATGAAGGGCATAAGAATCGCCCGAAACATTGCTACTATTATATAATTATGCAATCTGGCTAAATAAACTCACACACTTGCAAAGAATCTCCTGGTGTGCTGTCAAACTTTATATGAAGCTTTTATGTAATTCCTGAAGTGGAGACGGGGATATCAATTCTGGCGAGCACCCTATATATACAGCCAAACATTGGGTCGAGTGCTGTGGTCCTTCTCTGAACGATGCATTCTGAGCGGATCCTTTTCCATTCAGAATGCATTAGAATGCAAACTGATCGGTTTTGGATCGCTTGTGAGAGCCCTGAACGGATCTCACAAACGGAAAGCCAAAACGCCAGTGTGAAAGTAGACTTACACAGTATTGTGAAGCCGCAAGCCTGGCGGAGTGGAGCAGAGGATGGGAGTGGTAGTGGCCCTGGATGCAATAATTATTCACAGTGGCAATTCACAGGGCTTTTCCTTCATATCTGGTGACGTACCGGCCTTTCTCACAGTATGCTAGGCAGAGGTTCCCGCCTAGCAGTGAGCATCACCGGCACTAATGGACGGTCTTTAGCACTGCCCTAAGCCTGTAAAACAGCCTAGGGCAGCACTAAAGATCGTCAATTAGTACCGGTGATGTCAGCGGGAACACTGCTAGGCAGGAACCTCCACGAGAAGGAAGAGCATCGGAGTATGAGTTGTTCCGATGCTCCACTCAGAGTAGGGTTGGGCAATATACCGGTGGCTGTGATATACCGCGGTATTAAGAAACTGCGATATGGCGATATCACAGTTTCCTAATAACCGCGGTATTTAATGACGTCATAGGAGCGGTCGCACGTGTGCCGACCGCTCCTAAAACATCATGTCAGGGCCGAATTCCTGGCGCCCGGGACATGTAGTAAGTAGCACGACCTTAAAGGGCTTCTGTCACCCCCCTTAACCCATTTTTCACTAGCTGACATTAGCTATTTGCTAATGTCAGCTGAGTCGAAATATATATTTATTACCTTGTCCGAAGTTGTAAATTACGTTAAAAAGCCACTTTTATATTATGCAAATGATCTTCGCTACCAGCAAGTTGGGCGTTTACTTGCTGGTAGCCGCCGCATCTAGATGAGTTATGCAAGCCCCCTTCCTCGTTTGATAGACAGGGCCAGCGCTTTCTCCTCCTCGCACTGGCCCTGTCTGAAGATGAAATCCGCGCCTGCGCCTGCACCGCTCAGTAGTCGGCGCAGGCGCTGAGTGAGGACGCGAGCTTTGCCGCTCCGTCCTCAGTGCGCCTGCGCCGATGCGTCACCGCTACACCCGGAAGGGAAGCGGGTGTAGCGGTGACGTAATCGGCGCAGGCGCACTGAGGACGGAGCGGCAAGCTCGCGTCCTCACTCGAGCGCCTGCGCCGACTACTGAGCGGTACGGCGCAGGCGCGGGATTTCATCTTCAGACAGGGCCAGTGCGAGGAGGAGAAAGCGCTGGCCCTGTCTATCAAACGAGGAAGGGGGCGTGCATAACTCATCTAGATGCGGCGGCTACCAGCAAGTAAACGCCCAACTTGCTGGTAGCGAAGATCATTTGCATAATATAAAAGTGGCTTTTTAACGTAATTTACAACTTCGGACAAGGTAATAAATATATATTTCGACTCAGCTGACATTAGCAAATAGCTAATGTCAGCTAGTGAAAAATGGGTTAAGGGGGGTGACAGAAGCCCTTTAATAACTATTGTGACGCAGGCTCCCGGGCAGCGCTCTGTTCCTCCATGCGCCGTCTGCCCCTTCATTCATAAAGTGGGCGGAGCATGGAGGAGCAGAGAGATGCCCGGGGAGCCTGCGCCACAATAGTTATTAAGGTCCGACTACTTCTACAGAGATTAACTACATAAATACTGGATCAGAGCTGCGGGGCCGGTGTATTACTGCAGAGTAACACTGCACCGGCCCCGCAGCTCTTATCCAGTATTTATGTAGTTAATCTCTTAGAAGGAGCAGGACCTTAATAAGTATTGTGGCGCAGGCTCCCGGCAGCTTTCTGCTCCTCCATGCTCCGTCTGCCCTTCATTCATAAAGTGGGCGGAGCATGGAGGAACAGAGATTAACTACATAAATGCTGGATCAGAGCTGCGGGCCGGTGTATTACTGCAGAGTAACACTGCACCGGCCCCGCAGCTCTTATCCAGTATTTATGTAGTTAATCTCTGTTCCTCCATGCTCCGCCCACTTTATGAATGAAGGAGCAGACGGCACATGGAGGAACAGAGAGCTGCCCGGGAGCCTGCGCAACAATAGTTAATCAGGTCGGGCTACTTCTAAAGACATTACAGTGTTGAGGGCACTGTGGCTGACATTGTTATGGGGGATCTGTGGATGACACATATATAGCATAAGATGCTATATATGTGTCAGCCACAGTGCCCCCATAACAGTGCGTCAGTCACAGTGCCCCTATAACATTGCGTCAGCCACAGTGCCCCCCATAACATTGCGTAAGCCACAGTGCCCCCATAACATTGCGTCAGCCACAGTGCCCCCATAACAGTGCGTCAGCCACAGTGCCCCCCATAACAGTGCGTCAGCCACAGTGCCCCCATAACAGTGCGTCAGCCACAGTGCCCCCATAACAGTGCGTCAGCCACAGTACCCCCATAACAGTGCGTCAGTCAGCCACAGTGCCCCCCCATAACAGTGCGTCAGCCACAGTGCCCTCCCATAACAGTGCGTCAGCAACAGTGCCCTCCCATAACAGTGCGTCAGCCACAGTGCCCCCCATAACAGTGCGTCAGCCACAGTGCCCCCCATAACAGTGCATCATACAGTATAACGTCTCCTTGCGGCTGCCCCTGTGCCCCTTACAGTATAACGTCTCCTTGCGCTGCCCCCATACAGTATAACGTCTCCTTGCGCTGCCCCCATACAGTATAACGTCTCCTTGTGGCTGCTCCCATACAGTATAACGTCTCCTTGCGCTGCCCCCCATACAGTATAACGTCTCCTTGCGCTGCCCCCATACAGTATAACGTCACCTTGTAGCTGCCCCATACAGTATAACGTCTCCTTGTAGCTGCCCCCATACAGTATAACGTCTCCTTGTAGCTGCCCCCATACAGTATAACGTCTCCTTGTGGCTGCCCCCATACAGTATAACGTCACCTTGTAGCTGCCCCATACAGTATAACGTCTCCTTGTGGCTGCTCCCATACAGTATAACGTCTCCTTGCGCTGCCCCCCATACAGTATAACGTCTCCTTGCGCTGCCCCCATACAGTATAACGTCTCCTTGCGCTGCCCCCATACAGTATAATGTCTCCTTGCGCTGCCCCCATACAGTATAACGTCTCCTTGCGCTGCCCCCATACAGTATAACGTCTCCTTGCGCTGCCCCCATACAGTATAACGTCTCCTTGCGCTGCCCCCATACAGTATAACGTCTCCTTGCGCTGCCCCCATACAGTATAATGTCTCCAAGTGTTTTTTTCTTCTAAATGGGCATTTATCGTGATATATATCGTTATCGCGATAAATTTCTTAATATCGTTATCGTGGCAATATTTTTGATATCGCCCAACCCTAGGTCAGCACATTGCTGACCCCCTGCTATAAACTGCTGACATCTGTGCTGCAGATGTCAGCAGTTTAACCCCTTCTATACGCCGGTCCGTACGGACCGCGGTATAGAAGGTGTTAACATGGAGGGAGCTCCCTCCCTCTCCCATCGGGGGGCTGCCGTACCTTTGCAGCCCCCCCGACGGGATAGGATAGTAGAGGGAGGGAGCTCACCTCTCTTCCCATCACCCGCTGCTCTGTAATGGCAGCGGGTGATGGTTACCAGGGCAGCAGGACGCTTTCAGAAGCGTCCTGCTTGCCATGGTATAGTAACTCTGGTCAGACTTCTGCTAAAGGCAGAAGTCTGACCAGACTGTGAAAAGTAAAAAAATACAGTGCAGTACACTATATAGTGTACTCTTCTGTATTATATAGACACCAGATCCACTGGATCTACAGGAACCAAGTGGGTCTGGGTCAAAAAAAAATGTCAAAAAAGTGAAAAAAAAAGTAAGAATAAGAAAAATACATATCACTGAATAAAAATTGAAAAAAACAAATAAACTACACATATTAGGTATCGCCGCATCCGTAAAAATCTCCTCTATAAAAATATCACGTGACCTAACCCCTCACGCAAATACCGTAGAAAAAAACCCCAAAAAATGGTGTAAAAAAGCCATTTTTTGTCACCTTGCATCACAAAAAGTGTAATACCAAGTGATCAAAAAGGCGTATGCCTCCCAAAATAGTACCAATAAAACCGCCATCTCATCCCGCAAAAAATAAGTCCTTATATAGGACAATCTCCCAAAAAAATAAAAAAAATATGGCTCTCAGACTATGGAGACACTAAAACATAATTTTTTTTTCTAAAATGCTATTATTGTGTTAAAGTAAAATAAATAAATAAATAAATAAATAAATAAAAAGTATACATATTATGTATCGCCGCGTCCGTAAAAACCTGCTTTATAAAAATATCACATTATCTAACCCCTCAGGTAAATACTGTTAAAAAAATAAAATAAAAACAATGTAAAAAAAAAACATTTTTGTCACCTCACATCTTAAAAACTGTAATAGCAAGCGATCAAAAAGTTATATGCACCCAAACATAGTGCCAATCAAACCGTCATCTCATCCCGCAAAAAATGATACCCCACATAGGACAATCACCCCCCCCAAAAAAAAATATAGGGCTCTCAGACTATGGAGACACTAAAACATGATTTGTTTTGTTTTAAAAAATGATAATATTGTGTAAAACTTAAATAAATAAATAAAGAGTATACATATTTGGTATCGGCGTGTCCGTCGCAACCTGCTCTATAAAAATAACACATGACCAAAACCCTCAGGTGAACACAACAAAAAAAAAAAAAAAATACGGTGTCAAGAGCCATTTTTGTCACCTTACATCACAAAAAGTGTAATAGCAGGCGACCAAAATGTCATATGCACCCCAAGATAGTTCCAATCAAACCGCCATCTCATCCTGCAAAAAATGAGCCCCTACGTAAGACAGTCGCCCAAAAAATAAAAAAAATATATGGCTTTCAGAATGTGAAGACACTAAAAAAAATCATTTTTTTCAAAAATGCTGTATTATGTAAAACTGAAACAAAACCCCCCAAAAAGTAGCCATATTTGGTATTTCCGCGTCTGTAGCAACCTGCTCTATAGAAATAGCACACAATCTAACCTGTCAGTTCAACGATGTAAATAACAAAAAAATAAAAACGGTCCAAAAATAGCTATTTTTTTTGCAAATTTTCAATTTTAATCAATTTTTCCAGTAAAAAAAACAAGGGTTAACAGCCAAACAAAACTCAATATATATTGCCCCGATTCTCTAGTTTGCAGAAACACCCCATATGTGGTCGTAAACTGCTGTATGGCCAAACGGCAGGGCGTAGAAGGAAGGGAACGCCATATGGTTTTTGGAAGGCAGATTTTGCTGGACTGGTTATTTGACACCATGTCCCATTTGAAGCCCCCCTGATGCACCCCTACAGTAGAAACTCCAAAAAAGTGAGCCCATTTTGGAAAGTACGGGATAAGGTGGCAGTTTTGTTTGTATTATTTTAGGGTAAATATGATTTTTGGTTGCTCTATATTACACTTTTTTGAGGCAAGGTAACAAAAATAGAAATTCGAAATTTTATCTCCATTTGCCAATAACTCTTGTGGAACACCTAAAGGGTTAACAAAGTTTGTAAAATCAGTTTTGAATACCTTGAGGGGTGTACTTTCTTAGATGGAGTCACTTTTTGGAGATTCTACTCTAGGGGTGCATCTGGGGCTTCAAATGGGACATGGTGTCAAAAATCCAGTCCAGCAAAATCCGCCTTCCAAAAACCATATGGCGTTCCCTTACTTCTGCGCCTGCCGGTTTGGCCATACAGCAGTTTACGCCCACATATGGGGTGTTTCTGAAAACTACAGAATCAGGGCAATAAAAATTGAGTTTTGTTTGGCTGTTAACCCTTGCTTTGTTACTGGAAAAAAAGGATTCAAACAGAAAATTTTCCAAAAAATCGAAATTCAGAAATTTTATCTCCATTTGCCATTAACTCTTGTGGAAAACCTAAAGGGTTAATGACGTTTGTAAAATCAGTTTTGAATACCTTGAGGGGTGTAGTTTCTAGAATGGGGTAATTTTTGAATGGTTTCTATTATGTAAGCCTCACAAAGTGACTTCAGACCTGAACTGGTCCCTAAAAAGTGGGTTTTTGAAAATTTCTGAAAAATTTCAAGATTTGCTTCTAAACTTCTAAGCCTTGTAACGTCCCCAAAAATAAAATGGCATTCCCAAAATGATCGATACATGAAGTAGACATATGGGGAATGTAAATCAATAACTTTTTTGGGCGGTATTACTATGTATTATAGAAGTAGAGAAATTGAAACTTGGAAAATTGCTAATTTTTCCAAATTTTTGGTAAATTTGATATTTTTTTATAAATAAAAATGAAATTTTTCGACTTAATTTTACCAGTGTCATGAAGTACAATATGTGACGAAAAAACAATCTCAGAATGGCCTGGATAAGAAAAAGCGTTTTAAAGTTATCACCACATAAAGTGACACTGGTCAGATTTGCAGTCCTTTAGGTGAAATAGGGCTGAGTCCTTAAGGGGTTAAACAAAAAAAGCAAAAAATATGCAAAGAGAAGCCTAAAATATATAAAGGTATCTCAGTGAGCCAACTGAAGCACAATTTTCAGCTATTTTATATTGCTTATTTTTCATGGATATTTAAAAAAACTAGGAAAATGTATGCACCATTTTCTGAAGGCGGAAGACAAAAGGGACAGGTACAAAACTAAAGGTATAAGGGGTATTCCTACTTCATACCGTGATGCATATTGCTGCTATATGTCATCACTATATGATCATGGGGGTCCCCCTTCTGACATACTATTTTTCCCTGCACAGCAGTGCTCCTGGCTGCAGCAAGTCCTGTTATTAAATGAAGCAGTGCTACGGTTCCCCTGTACAGCGGACGGCTGGAGCCCAAAACCAGTGGCCCTCCTGTCTCAGGATCAGTAAGGGTCACTCACTACAATATGAAATCATGTTATAAGATGGGAACACCTATTTTAAAAAAGTTCTCCAGGCTTTTAATATTGATGACCTATCCTCAGGATAGGTCATCAACATCAGATTGGCGGGGGTCCGACACCCGGTCTTAGCTGTAAAAGGAGACGGCGCTTGCACGTGCTGTCTCCCTTCTTGCTTGCCACTGCTGTGCCATGGACATAACAGCAGCGGCAGGAAGAGAGACGGCACGTGCACACTGTGTGCGCCGTCTCCTCATACAGCTGATCGGCGGGGGTGCTGGGTGTCTGATATTAATGACCTATCTTGAGGACAGATCATCAATATTAAAAGCCCAGAGAACCCCTTTATGGCCTCTTTCACACATCCGTGTCCATGATGACATTCGTGACAAGATGGTCAGTGGTCCATCCGTGAAGATGTCTGAAGAATCCGTGTTTGGTTCTTGTGATCTGTATTCCACTGACACCGCTAGGCATAAAGGGGTTGTCCGGGTTCAGAGCTGAACCTGGATATACCCATATTTTCACCCAGACAGCCCCCCCGATGTTAGCATCGGAGCATGTTCCAATACGCTCCCTTGCCCTGTGCAGGATCGTGCAGTGTAAGGACTCTTCTATTTACAATAACACAATGCCGGGCAGAAGCTTCCGCCAGGCGAGTGTGTTCGGTGACGTCACCGGCTCTGATGTGCGGGCTTTATCGCTGCCCTAGCCGTTTTACAGGCTAGGGCAGTGCTAAAGCCCGCCCATCAGTGCCAGGGACATTACCGGGCTCACTGCTGGGAGGAAGCCTCTGCCTGGCAACACTAAGGAGAGCCCGGTACGTCACCGGAACTCCTAAAAATGCCTTTGCCCTGCACGATTCAGCGCAGGGCAAAAAAGGGCATCGGAGCATGAACTACTCCAATGCTCAAGTCAGGGGGGCTGCCGGGGTGAAAATATTGGTATGTCCAGGTTCACCTCTGAACCCGGACAACCCCTTTAAAATTATTTTCCAGAGAACATTCTAGCAACTTTCTGTGGACAACATGGACCAAGCATCTGTGTTGTGTTCGTTGCTTTCAGAGACCCAGAGACTATAATGTACGTGAGAGATCTGTAACAGGTCATGCTTCTATGGTGTCACCACAGATCCACCATCCTTGGAAAACCACTGATAAAGTCGATGGACACGAGGGCAGTCCATGGAGACCACGAACAGCACATGTGATCCACTGACGTGTGAATGAGGCTTTACTCTGATGCAGGGTAGGTGAACACGTCTACTATTTGTTATACAATTCAGTACGCACGTAAGGTCAGATGACAGGTTTTTCCATCCAGAGTAAGCCAGGCATGACAATCTACTACATGGAGAGTGAAAATGTTAGAAAGTAGGTAATCTGAAAGCTGCTTGCTGAGGCAGTCTTTGATCCACGTCACAGCTTCTGTGACATATCGTATATAAAGCACATTGAATGCTGTTTTATTTTTCAGATGTCCTTACACGTAAACGCTGCAGGCAAAGTTGAATAGTGACAACAAAAAGTAGGTCACGGCACGGAGGTAATCCAAGACAGTTTTCAAGCTTTTGTAGAGGAGAGTTTCACCGAATCTTTTCAATGGCCAGGTGTAGAAGCCCTGATCCAATTTCCTATGATCTATGAGAGGATTTACCTGCGCCAGGTCCCCAACCTTTCGCAGGCTGTACACTCATTTTAAAACCAGCACGTGATATTAAGGGAAAAGTCTATTAAAAGCCACAACTGTTTGATATGGCTACCCTAGTGCCAACCACTGGTGATGTCGAGGTGCACATTTTCCTTGAATAATACCAAAAAGCATACAGACAAGAATAGGACATGTTCCATTTTTCTGCGGGGCCACAGAACAGAGTTACGGATGCGTACAGCACACGGGTTGAAGCTAATGGGTCCGCATCCGATCCGTAAAAAATGTGGATCAGATGCAACAAAAACCACGGTCGTGTGCATGAGCCCTAATTCAGAAGTTTTCTAACTTTTGCTACTTTTTTTCTGGTCTATTTATGTATGTGAGCCTTTTTTTGCGCCTGAATTTGTCACAAAAACAGTCTAATTTCTACTCCACTCCAGGGCTGATGTACTTTTCTTCATCTGTTTTGAGTAGTTTTTACAGTAAAAGTTTTCGGGAGACATGCGACTTTTCTCTGCACAGATGTGACGTTTTACAGGGGCAAATTCATTAGACTAGTCCAAGTGAATATGAACCTGTCGAACTGAAAAAGAAGTGTCCATGGAATACGGATGACACACGGAGGGCAAAAAACGGACACATGGACCAAACACAAATGCTTCACAGATGAAACACGGATGGATTTTCCACGGATGTCGAACGGACATAGAAATGTGAATAATGCCTAAGACGCATTTTTAACAACAAAATTGAAATCTTTTGTCATAAATGGTAAATGCTTTATACTATCATCACATTATGTAAGTGATGTTATATGTACGTCCTTTGAACAAATTTTTGGTATCTATAATATTTTTCAGAAATGAAAGACATGTTAAAATTGAATTTAGCTATAATCTTTCATTTGTGAGATACGATTCATGGCATTGATACCTGTGTATTTGTGATGTATCTGGAATACTTCAATAAAAACAGTTTAAACATAAAAGGTAAATGCTGCGGAGGTGGACCTATTAACTTGAATAGGTCAGCGATCCGCAAGATATGGTAAAAGATAGGACATGGCGCGGTTCGGAAACCCATAGAAACACTCAAAAGCGCTTCTGTGGGCTTTCCGTGCCTCCACACCACAAATGATAGGGTGCCAGCATAAAGAATTCCCCCATGTTATCCTATGGGATTGAAAAGTGTCGATCCACAGTACAAATAATTATGTGTCGTGGCTTTTCTGATGAAGAATCTCTCCATTCATTTTAGTGGGAAATGTAGTCTGCTCAGAAATCCCCATCAAAATTCTGCATCTTAATCCACACATAAAACTCCACACCTGCAATTTTTTGGAAGATTTTTCCGCCACATGTGAAGGCACCATATTACAATCCTGACCCTGAAAAGTACTAGAAAAACTAAATTTCAGCAGGAACAAACTAACAGCATGCTAGACTACTCAAAAAAAGAACACACAATATGTCAAAGTGACGTCGCAAAGGTGTTGATTATTGGGGTCCAAGTGCTGATCGCCCACTGATCGGTAAAATGAGGAGTCAGAAGCGCGTCTCTACTCGCTGCCGGGGATCTCAGCACTTGGAACCCCACCGACCCCAATACAATATATAGTACAAAAGAACATTAAAAAATGTAGGAAAAAAGCTAAGTTTATTTTTAGTATTTTTGGGGTTAATTTGTGTTTTTCACAGATAGATAGACATACCATAGGTAGATAGACAGATCTATATTTATAAAAGATAATAATAATTGGTATTGCTGTGTCCGTAATGATCCGAGCTCCATGGGAAAAAAAACAATACCAGGAACTGTCTTTTTAGGTCACATAACCTCTCAAAAAAAATGTAATAAAAAAATGATCAATAGGTCATGTGTATGCCAAAATTGTACAAATAAAGCACCCTGCAAAAATGAGCAGGGTGTCGGTCATAAAAAAAAAAATGGATGTCAGAATATAGTGACAAAGCAATTTTTTGTCTAAAAAAACAAGAGAGAGCTTTACCACTATCATTACTATCACTATCGAAGCTCCTACAGGGCACCCCTCCCTGCTATTTATTTCCTCAGTGTTTGCTGCTTGGCCACTTCTTAGCTCAGATCTCTTATCTGCAACTACAAACTAGCTCCAGTGCTTACAGGAAGCCCGAGGTAGTCTGAGACACACCCCCTGTCTCATCATTGGTTCAGGCTGCAGCTCTGCCTTCTCAGATTGGCTGCTGTGTATAACACAAATCAACCACAGGCTCACTGTACTGAAATGCATAGTCACTTACACTATTCAATGCATGCAAAACAAAAAGCATTTAATGTAGAGGGCCACATAAAGAACACCATCATTCTCCCAGATATGCCATAAACCTTGGTAATGGAAATGCCATTTAAAAAAAAAATAAGTAAATAATCATAAAGAAAATACAGGAGACTAACATTTCCTGAAATCTGTCTTTGGGAGGAAACGTACATGCCATATTTTAGTCTTTATCTGATCTAGCAAATCACCACCATACCCTACATATCACAGTAAAATGAAGAGGATTTTTTTCATAGTGGATGAACCAGGCAAATTTACGTAAAGGATAATTACACTTTACAGTAATTTTCCAGAACCCATGACAGTCATATTATTTATTTATTTACCATGCTGAAGAAAAAGCAAAGAGACAGAATTACACGCTGTCAAGGGATGCTGTCATGGGTTCCGGAAAATCAAATTACCGGTAATTGTAATAAATTTTTTTCCCCTAACGCATAATAGCACCAGAGAGAGGATAAAAGAGGCGCTAAACCGTAGGGAGGGACAACCCCTTGCAAGTTCTTACTTCTGAAGAAGACCCAAATTGATACCAAAACGTAAGTAGAGGAAAGCCAAAGGACAAGAGGTCCGAATTAAAAGCATCTATCACCAACCTAGATATTCAGAGAACAAAAAGAGGAAGAATAAACTAAAGCCCCTGAGATATTAACTCTTAAAGAACTGGTGAATAAACCTCATACCAGAAATAAACTAGTAAATTAACAAAAGGCTATAACTTTGGAATAGTCTTAAGTCCCCCTTGTGAAGAAAAGCAACTTGGGGGATTTGATGGATGTACAGAAAAACTATGTAGTTCCATAAGTAGACGAGGCTTATTCCTATAAAAGGCAGCTGGCTGCAGGACTGTCTCATATGCTTTTACATAACACAACAGTGGGGATGGGGCAAACAAATGACAGGTCAAAGATCAAACGGTCCTTATTCTAATGGCATCAAAGCTTATATCCCCTGAAAAAGCAAGTTATGAATTCCTCATCTTATTCTCACAAAAATAATCAGAACAGTCTTATCAAAATGTCCTGAAAGATATTCACCTTGACATAGGATAACCTTTAATAAAGGTGCCAGATGGGAAAAGACATCCTTAACCCATCTACCAACTTATTCAGTGCAGCCTTATATCGCAGGACCAATGCTTGGATCCAAAACAAATCATGTACAAGGCCTAAATCCCTCAAAGCCGCTTGAATGCACTTTGTGTCTGCCCTACACCATAGCAGCGGAGTCAGTCCTGCACCCACCCTCCACCGGAGCAACATAATGAGTCCTGCACCCACCCTCCACTAGAGCAGCATAATGAGTCCTGCACCCACCCTCCACTAGAGCAGCATAATGAGTCCTGCACCCACCCTCCACCTGAGCATCATAATGAGTCCTGCACCCACCCTCCACCAGAGCACCATAATGAGTCCCGCACCCGCCCTCCACCTGAGCAGCATAATGAGTCCTGCTCCCGCCCTCCACCGGAGCAGCCTAATAAGTCCTGCACCCGCCCTCCACCAGAGCAACATAATGAGTCCTGCACCCGCCCTCCACTAGAGCAGCATAATGAGTCCTGCACCCGCCCTCCACCGGAGCACCATAATGAGTCCTGCACCCGCCCTCCACCGGAGCACCATAATGAGTCCTGCACCCACCCTCCACCAGAGCACCATAATGAGTCCTGCACCCGCCCTCCACCAGAGCACCATAATGAGTCCTGCACCCACCCTCCACCAGAGCACCATAATGAGTCCTGCACCCGCCCTCCACTAGAGCAGCATAATGAGTCCTGCACCCACCCTCCACCAGAGCACCATAATGAGTCCTGCACCCGCCCTCCACCGGAGCACCATAATGAGTCCTGCACCCACCCTCCACCAGAGCACCATAATGAGTCCTGCACCCACCCTCCACCAGAGCAGCATAATGAGTCCTGCACCCACCCTCCACCAGAGCACCATAATGAGTCCTGCACCCACCCTCCACCAGAGCAACATAATGAGTCCTGCACCCGCCCTCCACTAGAGCAGCATAATGAGTCCTGCACCCACCCTCCACCAGAGCACCATAATGAGTCCTGCACCCGCCCTCCACCGGAGCACCATAATGAGTCCTGCACCCACCCTCCACCAGAGCACCATAATGAGTCCTGCACCCGCCCTCCACTAGAGCAGCATAATGAGTCCTGCACCCACCCTCCACCGGAGCAGCATAATAAGTCCTGCACCCGCCCTCCACCTGAGCAGCATAATGAGTCCTGCACCCACCCTCCACCAGAGCACCATAATGAGTCCTGCATCCGCCCTCCACTAGAGCAGCATAATGAGTCCTGCACCCGCCCTCCACCGGAGAAGCATAATAAGTCCTGCACCCGCCCTCCACTGGAGCAGCATAATGAGTCCTGCACCCGCCCTCCACCTGAGCACCATAATGAGTCCTGCACCCGCCCTCCACTAGAGCAGCATAATAAGTCCTGCACCCGCCCTCCACCGGAGCAGCATAATAAGTCCTGCACCAACCCTCCGCCAGAGCACCATAATAAGTCCTGCACCTGCCCTCCACCGGAGCAGCATAATAAGTCCTGCACCCGCCCTCCACCGGAGCAGCATAATGAGTCCTGCACCCACCCTCCACCAGAGCACCATAATGAGACCTGCACCCGCCCTTCACTAGAGCAGCATAATGAGTCCTGCACCCGCCCTCCACCGGAGCAGCATAATGAGTCCTGCACCCGCCCTCCACCTGAGCAGCATAATGAGTCCTGCTCCCGCCCTCCACCAGAGCAGCATAATGAGTCCTGCACCAACCCTCCACCGAAGCAGCATAATGAGTCCTGTACCCGCCCTCCACCAGACCAGTGTAAAGAGTCCTGCACCAGCCCTCCACCGGAGCAGCATAATGAGTCCTGCACCCGCCCTCCACTGGAGCATCGTAATGAGTCCTGCAACTGCCCTCACTTAGAGCAGCGGAAGGCTTAATGTCATCCTTTATGACTGCATTGAAAGTATAGACTGGGCCTTAGATTATATATTGTTTCTCTGCTAACTTGTCATACTGCCCCACCTACCAGTCCAACTAGGAGCCTCAACTGGACTTTGGCTACCTCCACCAGACTCAAGAGAGAGAGTTAGTCAAACCAGGGACAAAAGTAGAGACAGTGAGCAAATACAGCCAAGCCCAAGTGTGCATAGACAGAAGGACATAGGACCGCGATATCCACAACAAACCAAAACACCGTCTGGGTCAAAGTAATGATACCCAGACCACTAAACTACTTTCACAACAGAAGACTACACCTCAGAGGCCTACTAGAACATTCACTGTAGAACTTGCCTTTATCCCCCACAAACATGAATTTTGACAGCAAAAAAACGTGAGAAACATTTGTGTGCTTTTCCAAACAGCATACATTTTTATGACTTTTTTTATAGTGTCTTTTATCCATGAATGGCCTTTTTCCCCTATAAAGTAGCAGGTGGAAAAACGCTTAAAAAAAATGCCTCGAATCAAAATGAAAAAGAGAATTCCACTAGGGAAGAGACGTGTGTGTCCTGAATTTTCGCATTTCCCAGATCTTTAGCTAAGATTTTGAGCTGGTGTTTTTGCAACAACAACAAAAATGGCACCAAAACCCACAGGAGAATAAAACGGCACTTAAAAGAGTGCAAATAAAAAAGGACACAAAATATCTGTGTGTGAATTCACCGCGAATGCATCTTATAAAATTTAAATAAGGGAACACCATAAACTGAAATGCAATATGGAGCACTATTGTTCTGTATCAAGTGCACAAACTTCCTAAGAGCCTACAAGAACTAAAATGCCTGGACAGAAAAACACTGCCTTCAAACGGCTAGACATCCAACTTGTGAATTATTCATCCTTAAGGAGACAAGAGCGTCCTATGGGGATCCAGTAACATATAAGGAGGACTTGAATTGTAAAGGGTTACATGAGCCGCAGCCTGGAACTGAGAGAAAGATTCTGCTGATAAGCGTCTATAGCTGAATACTCGAAAATCTCCTGTGACAAATCTATCTCCCAATGCAATCTACTCCCCCCTGTGAAGATTGAAAAAAGAACTAAAATTAGTTTTGGCCACAAAAAGGTTTTGTTTAGAAAAATGATTCTCCGTTTCCAAAAGAAGAAAAAGAAAAAAACCACAACCAAAGAGTGGCGGCAATGCTCATACCAAATCTTACAGCGCATACAATCCCGATGAAAATGGCTCAGACGTTGTTCTCAATGGTGGATTAGAAACAATTTAGGATAAACTATCTGCTATGAAAGATTATACCGATAAGTATCAATAACACTGCAGCAACTGTCCTGTGAAAGGCACATAAAAGGCATGCAAATCAGAGCCTCCTGGGCACTATTATCTGCTATTTTCCTCAGTTTTTACTGACTGGTTGTTATATAGCTCAGCTCCAATAGAGCAGAGCTGTGATTACAGTTTAGCTACAGAGCATACAGGATGTCTGAGGTGGTCTGAGACACACCCCCTGTCTCATCATTGGTTCAGTACGTCGCTCTCTCCCTCCCCCTGCTGCTCTGCCTCCTCAGATTGGTTGCGACTCACCAGGAAGTCAATGCATGCAGAGCACAAATCCATTACAACAAAGGCAGAATGATAAGAAAAAGATGATTATCAGGTGAGGCTACTTTCACACTAGTGTTTTTGCTGGATCCAACAGGGCTCAGCAAAACCGCTTCCGTTACTGATAATATAACCATCTGCATCTGTTATGAACGGATCTGGTTGTATTATCTCTAACATTGCCAAGACGGATCCGTCATGGACACCACTGAAAGTCAATGGGGGACGGATCCATTTTCTATTGTGTCAGAGTTAAACGGATCCGTCCCTATTGACTTGGGTTGTGGGTAGGGCTGAAACGATTACTCGATTTAATCGAGTAATTCGACACAAAAAAATCCTCGATGCAATTTTTTTGCATCGAGGATTCGTTTGTGTCATGTGACAACGGAGCGGGAGGGCAGAACTTGCTATTACTCCCCGCTCCGTGGTCACCCGTCAGGTCATAGTGCACGTAAGCGCGCCCTATGACCCGACACTGTGCAGAGCGGCTGGCAGCGGAGGAGGCGGGGCGCACAGGGGGAGAAGGAGTCGCTCTCTCCCTCCCCCTGTGCTGTGCTGCCAGTGAGGAGAGACGGGGGCGAAGGAGGGGCGGGCGCACTGCGCCACCAATGACAGGACCTTACATGGTACGGCCTTACTAACTAGCAGCTAGCTGCGCCCGGGATGTCCCCGCATCTACAATTATCCCCGGGCGCCGCTCCGTTCTCCCCACTGTGGGCCAGTTACAGTTTCGTGCTCCATGTGCCAATTACTAATATCGTACCAATGGGGAGGAGACATCACCTTCTCTGTGGGCGTTTCTTCTCCCTGCGCTGTCCAATCGCAGCAGAGAACGTCACAGTGCAGGGAGAAGGAACGCCCACAGAGCTGATGTCTCCTCCCTATTGCTCCGATATTAGTAATTAGCATATGGAGCAGGACACTGTAACTGGCACACAGTGGGGAGAGCCGCGCCGCGCCCAGGGATAACTGTAAGTGCGGGGACATCCTGGGCGCCGCTCCTTGTAGCTGCTAGTTAGTAAGGCCGGACCATGAAAGGTCCTTTGTAATCTTTAATACAGGAGGCAGGGAGCTGCGATCAGCGGCAGTTAAACCCTCAGGTGCTGCACCTGAGGGGTTAACTGCCGCTGATCTGCTGCCTGCCGCCTGTATTAAAGGTTAATTTTCATTGGTGGCGCAGTGCGCCCTCCCCCCCAGTATTAAAATCGTTGGTGGAAGTGGCCACAGAGCAGAGTCCCCTTCCCCCCTCATTGGTGGCAGTGGCCACAGAGCAGAGTCCCCTCCCCCCTCATTGGTGGAAGTTCTGATTGGAGCCCCAGCAGTGTTATAACTGGGCTCCTATCGGTTACCATGGCAACCAGGACGCTACTGAAGCCCTGGTTGCCATGGTAACATTCTTATTAGATTACTCGATTAATCGTAAAAAATAATCGATAGAATACTCGATTTCTAAAATAATCGTTTACTGCAGCCCTAGTTGTGGGTCATGACGGATTTGTCTTGCTTTGTATTCCATGACGGAAAGAAAACCGCAGCTTGCTGCGGTTTGCTCTCCGGTATGGGAATGCAACTAAAACGTAACGGAATGCATTTTGGAGCATCCTATGACGGATCTCAATACCGGACAAGAAAAAAGCTTGTGTTAAAGTAGCCTAAGTTACGCAAATATAATGGTCCCATACCTGTGTGGGGAGCTTCCAACATTATCTGTCGGGGGAGAGAACGATCGGGCAAAGTAAATATTTTATCCTGATCCTTTTGTTCTCCTGGAAGACAAGCTGCCTCAAGAAGGGTCTGTCAGCAGCTTTCGCCCTTCTCCCCACCAAATTGAACTTGCATGGCCGCTTTCAGTTAGGGGCAGCCTGAAGGAGTGCTTTAAAGGGGTTATCCGACCCCTGAAATGCCCTCCACCATATGCAGGGGCCCCTGACACACAATGGGCCAGATTTATCATTAGCCTAAGTCACTTTTCTGGAGTTGAAAAGTCGCAAAAAATTGCGCAAAAAAGCCAAATTGCGCAATTTTTTGCGACTTTTTGGAGACTTACGCCACTCACTCCAAAACCAAGTTTATGGGCGTTTTGTCGTATGTAAATCACTTGCAAGACAGATTTATTATTGCGACTTTTTAAATAGTCGCAAAAAAGTCGCAAAAAATTGCGCAAACTCACTCCACTCATGACCATGCTTATGTTTGACAAAATCACTTTTTTAAAATTGCGACTTTTCCAAAGACAAAGCCAAAATACAACTAGGAACCAGAAATACACCAGATTTATCAACCTCTGAAAGAGCCCATGATAAATTTGACTTGACTCAAATACACATACGCCTTCTTTGAAAGTGGAGTGAACTGCAAGAGTAATGATAAATCTGGCCCAATGTACTTACCTGGCTCACCGCCTGCTATTGGCTGATGCCATCCACGCAACAAGGAGATACACCGGTGGCCATGCGGGGAACGACACGAGTGCCAGGGAGCCAGATATGTACATTGTGTGTGAGGGGCCCGGGCATATGGGGGGGGGGGGCATTTCTGAGGTCAGATAACCCCTTTAACTATTATAAAAATATGCATCTTTTGAAGTTTTTATATGTTAGCTATCAACTTCCAGTTCAAATTCCTCACAAGGCTTTTTCTCCCATCAGAAACAACATTTCTTTCGTACAAGTTACACAAACAGAAGCAAAATGAGGACAACAGATGCCCAAAATAAAGGATCCATTTTTATTTTTCTGTTCTTCTGACAGATCAGAAGAATGGAAAAGGAAATGGTGATGTGAACACGGCCTAAGTCTGAATATGTCTCATGAGACTCGGTGTGGGATGTTATGTAAAATCTGTCGGAGTAAAGTGCCTCCCTCTTCTGGAGTACCAGTGGCCAGTAATTTTTCTTCAGCTCGTATGAACAGTTACTGTACCAGCTTGTAATAACCATTATTCCAGATGTTTTCCTTCTATTGTTCCTCCCATCTGCTCTGACAGCTTGTACAGAGTAAAGGAATGTCTGCAAGACTCCAGATCTCGCTATGTGTCTGCCCTGTGTGTATGTGTGAACAGGAGCTTAGTTCAGTGTATCTCGCCTCCGATTCAGCGCTGCAGGGGTTACACCCTTTCTCTCCTTGCTCACTGTGTTGCTGTCCAGCTGGTGACCAGCTAGTCCATCAGCTCTCCTATAGATACCCGCTTGTCCCCATCACTCTTGGCCTGATCAATACAGGTCCTGCTAGGTTCTGGTTTCCCTTCCTATCTGAGCTATAAACCATTTACATGTCGGTATACTGGCAGTTGCCTTCCTGGCCTTTGACTTCAGCTTGTTCTTGACTACGCAGTAAGGGCTCATGCACACGACCGTATTTTCTTTCCGCTTCCGTTTTTGGTGTGGCCCGTATGCAGAACCATTAACTTCAATGGGGCTGTAGAAAATACGGAAGTTACTCCGTGTGCATTTCGTTTCTGTTTGTCCGCATGGCCATTCTGCAAAAAAGTAGTGCATGTTCTATTATTGTCCGCAAATCACAGTCCGAGTCATTCAAGTCAATGGGTCCGCAAAAAATACAGAACGCACACGGAACACAATCTCATGTCATCCGTATTTTGTGGATCCATACTGTAGAAATGCTATGCCCAGCCCATATTGCTCATGTGTATGTGATTAATAAGTTACTGTTTCAGTTTCCGATCCGCAAAAAATAGATCGCATACGGTACTATACGGATATGTTTTGTGGAGTAACGGAACGGAAGAGGACTTAAATCAGAGAAACATAAACCTCAGATGCGGAACAACGGATCCATGAAAAACGGACCGCAGAACAACAACGGTTGTGTGCATGAGCCCTTAGCCTGATTCCCCTGGTTCGCTGATTTGGTCAGCAGCCTACCACTCCTGGGTGGATGGGACAGTGGATCCTCAGATCGTAATACAGATGCAGGTTTAAAATATGCATACAGTAATTTTTTTTTTGGGGGGGGGGGGTCTGGAGATATTCCATTAAAGCAACCCCCAAAGCAATTTTAATTATTGCCCTGAAAGGGATTAACATAAAGAAAAAAAGCCACTTCCCTATTCCCCAGCGCCCTTTTCCAGCACAGAGGCTCCCATCCGTCTACTTCCAGTACCTTGTGGACCCGACGTGCCATCCGTTCCACTGAAGTGATTCACTGGCTGAAGCGGTGACATGAGGCCAGTGAATGACTTCATGTGCTGCATGTGACGTCCCTTTTTTGGTCAAAGGGGACCACAAGCAGTGGGGACAAGACCCATGGCGCTAGAGCAGAGGTAATGAAATATTACCAGCAGATTTCTAATAAACTTTTACCAAGGTCAGAATCGGGGTAGATAAGAGAACGCGGCAGTTGGCCAGTAAGCTACAAGTAGTAAACCCATGGTGCAATTGCAGGAAGGGGCACAAACATCTTCCAAATCACATAAAAAGTCTTCCAACAAAATTCACAAGTTATAGTGAAAGACACAGCATCAATCCGCCCGAGGCTGCCTTCCGCCTTGTCACTTTCAGGATGGCGGGGAAGGGTTAGGTGACGTCTCTTTCTTCAGTAGACGGCTCTGAAGCACTCCCTCCGTATGTCTTCAGACAACCACTAGCAACAAACTTTTTATTCTACATCATAAATGTCAAACTAATATGAAGGACATTATGAGGTGACCTCACTATTTGTTCGTCATAATATAACTTTTTTTGACCTGGGAGGTTTGTGTCCATTAAAATGACAGCTTTGGGATCCATCCATATATCTTCATTGTCACTTTTCTATCTTATAGTTATAGGATCTATTAAGATGTACATACTATCTTGATTGACTATTGTCCTAGGCTGCTTTTGTTTTACACTGCTTCATTTAAGGTCTTGGGAACTTTCTGGTTTTCATACTTGGTTTGTCCCCTGAAGAGCCCTTTGTTAACTGGGCGAAACGCATTGGAACTGTCTTCAGATATACATGTGGTGTATCTTAGCACTGGGGACACATACTTTGTTTGTTGTTTTTGTATCTATATTAGTCTAGGAATAGGTTCAGTGCCACTGAGATATTGTGGTTGCAGATACCCATTGTCAGGGTCTCCAGGGGCTGATAGGAGGTACGAGACACAGGATCGCCCCTATCGGGCGGCTATTCCGTTTCTAGGTAGGGCCTGAGTATAGGGTGAGCATTAGGGACAGAATTCCCTTCCCATTATCATCACGGGTCCACCTGGCCCATCCCATACCTATCCTTCCGATACGGAATAGTAACTATTTGTTTCTTTTTTTGTTATCTGTGTGGGGCTAATTTTACAGTATACCATATAAACGTTATGTTTTATATAGTGGTTATTCAGTGACTCATAATATGACATTTTAAATGTACTAAACCATCACTGCCCTTTATAAAAAATCAAGTAAATAAACCTACAATGACCAAAAGTTCACAGTAATAGTCAATGCAAACAAACCCTGGTAAAACACAATAACATTTAGTCAACATTGGCAAGCACAACCACGGTTGGTAATACTCATGTATTATGTGCTAGCTGGCACGTGCCCAGCAGCTCAGTACATAGCTCTCTCTTTAAGTCTACCACAGACTTTACTGCTAGCATTAGTTATTATATGGTTTACAATTCATTCATGCCCAGAGCGGCTCCTGAAAACATTATGGACATATTTACATATCCATATGTACAACCAGCAGTATTTCTGTCACGGTCCCTCCAGTGACAGGGGTCAGAAGATCTAAGAGACTGGCTGCATGTGATGTTATCTGACAGTCCCTTTGGTTTCACTTTGTTCAATGTTGTTGCTGGTCATGACCACACCTCTTGTCACAGGTGTAGTGGTCATTCCAACTCCTGATTAGTCTGGCCTCACCCATTAGGCTATGCGGTTGATAGCTCGTTTTGGCTGTGGAAACGTTGGTGTTGGTTCTCCTCTGAGTTCCTGCTCGTCCACATACTTTGGAGTTAAGTGTCATTTCTTCCCATTGTTTGTTTGTGGTTTTTCCCTTCCCTTTGGTAAAAGAGCGGGATTTTGACATAGGGGCCACTTAATATGGTGGTTTTGGTGGTTTTGCTTGTTTTTCCTTCCTTTGAGGGATATCTGGCTTTCACTGTGTTGTAGACCCATAACTGGGGCTCCACAATCTTTTTGCATTTTGGTATAAGGCCTGAGGGGTCCCCTGTTCCTTCAGCTGGGAAGGAACAGGTCATCTGTTGTCCTGACTCTGTTTCCAGGGACCTGTAGGGTGAGACAGGGCCTTAGGCTACGGCGTATGAACATTCCTACCATCAAGGTTTATTCATACTGTTAAGAGTCAGGACGCGGTTTAGGGACTTACCAGGTGGTGACCTTTTCCCTAGTTTCCATGCCTAGTACCTTTCCCCCTTCCCTCCTGTATTCCCCACACCGCACCAATTTCTACACATGCTCTACTGGATGCTGTATGAAACACTGATTCGGCTCTTCTGCATTGGTATATCGGCCTAAAGTAGCTTTCTAACCATAAGAGTATGTTTTAAAAGGAGTAGTCCATTTTTTTAAATCACTTTATAGAACAGGTAATTAAAGGATTATCTAATCAGTTTTCTGCCTTTTAGGTGAAACAGTATTTTTCACTGCTGACTAAAGAGTTTTATTCGCCAAGAAAACAAAATTGCAGTAAAAGTGCACCAATGATGCTGCATCATGCATCGAATGAGTCATATGCATGATACGCTGTGCGAAACATTATTATAGACCCAGATAACAATATCCCTCCACACAGCCCGGATATACTGCGGTCAGTGCTAACCGCAGCCGAGAAACAGCAGGGGCACGGCTGTCAGTTTCTGCATCCGCCCGATCAGCGCACTGTACCTGTGAGGCGCTGGGCGGCAAGTCAAGTCTGCAGCGCCATACATATGCCGGCGCTGGTCGGGAAAGGGTTAAACCTTGTCAACCATTTTTTTTTTTTTTCTGTAATGCACCTAAATTTTAAAGGGGATTGTCCAGGATTTTGATGATGATCAGCTGTTATCAGTAGGTCCGTCAGTTGTGCTATGGATGGAGTTGGAGGTTACTGCGGCTTTGCTCTCATTGACGTGAAAGGGAGCGGTTACCAGCTACGTCTGCTACACAATGGACGGAGCTTTATAGTTGCAGCACCAACTTCCAGTGCCGGACAGGGGAGCAAGATGTATGACCCCTACCAATCTGCTATTGATGGCCTTTCCAGATAGACCATCTGTATGAAAATCCTGGAAAACCCATTTAAAACCAAGCACCTTGACAAATTGCTTTGATGAGAAACCTCTTCCTACCTTTTTAACTTTAACACTTTATGCACACCCGTGTTTCTCCATGTCAGACGAAAAACAAACCTGGTGAAGCCTGAAGGTGAACATAGGGGCTCATTCACTAAGACTGGCGATTTACACAACGCAATCTTAATGGTCTCTGTGCTGCTGGAGGAAGCACCAACGTTATGTGGAGGTGCAGGCTTTCTTCAGTGCAAACTACACCAGCTCCCCTGCGAGTGTAGATTGAAGTCATTTTTACACCAAAAACTGGCATACCGGCCCACCATCCTCCCCGTCCCTTCTTCTAGACCTTTCGGAAAAGTGTCGTGAGCGGGGAAAAGTCGCAGATTTTGTTGCAAAATGGCCTGCGATAAAATTAGCCACACAAAAGTGGCGTATAACAGTTCATAGATGGGCCCCATAGGCTTTACCCTAGGGAGGGACAGATCTACAATTATGAATGGGCTTTTATTATATTAAGGGGTCATATACGATAAGAAAAACCTGTCTGCTTTCTTCCAGAAAGAGCAGCATGCTTGTTCAGGTGTTTAGGGCGGCTCAGCTGCAATACTAGACCAAGACCATGGACCAGAAGGCTGAACATATTTGCTTCAACCTGTAATACTGGGGTCTAGCAGTATAAAAGAGGTTGTCCGATTACGTCACAGTACACCCATGACGTAATTGGCGCAGGCGCACTGAGGACGGAGCTGGCGACCTTCACTCAGTACGCCTGCGCCGATTGCAGAATGTTACAGCGCAGGCGTGGGACTTAATGAGAAGACAGGGCCAGCGGCTGGAGAGCACTCGCTGGCCCTGTCTATCAGGAGGAGAGGGGGTGTGTCGGCAACTGGAGGATGCGGCGGCTACCAGCAAGTTACCGCCCAACTTGCTGGTAGTGAAGATATTTGCATATAATAAAAGTAAGAATTTTAAAAGAACGAAATCACAGGGGAATGTAAGAAAAGTATGTTTTGAGATCAGCTGACATTAGCAAATAGCTAATGTCAGCTAATGAAAAATGCATTCTGGGGGTGACAGAAGCCCTTTAAAAACCGCTGTCTGCGTCTTTTGCAGCCCCATTGAAATGAATGGGTCCGCATACAACCTGTGGATAGAATGCGGACAGAAACTACTGCTGTGTGCATGAGTCCTTAGACTGCTGAGGACAGAGGTTGACTGCAGCAGTCAGAACACTGCTGTGGTTTGTGAACGAGCAGTGGCTGGAGGAAAGCTGGAGAATGGGGTGAGTATAAGAAGATTTTTTTTCATTAGGCTATTGCAGGGCTTGTCAGGGAGTTTTAATTAGCACAGACAACCCCTTTAATTGCCTTCTAAGATGATATTTTCCCTTGCTTACTGTTGCAAGTACACGCTTAGATTTTCCACTGCACTAAACCTTCCCCAGGGTTTCATTACAAGCTGAGCAAACGCTGCCCTCGCAACCTGATATCTTCTCCTCGCACACCTCAAGTTTACCGTCCATAGTGTAACAGTGGTACGCTTACATTTATATTTCTGCCTCGTTCACATGTCAGTGATTCACAGACGTGTGCTGTATCTGTTCTCCGCGGACATTTTAATATGTGTATTCACACATCCGTGTTTTAGCACAGTCCGTGGTTTTAGCACAGAAGCCTGCTGTATTTTGTCCATGTTCACGGATCCATCACGCCCATTATAGTCCATGGATCTGTGGAAAATACGGATGCCATCCATATTTCATCGACCATTAGGAGGAGATGCAATGAAAATTTATTTTGAGCTGGACAGTGTCCGTTAAACACGGATGACACACAGAGAGAAAAAAAACGGACACATGGACCAAACACGGATCCTTCACAGACATCTTCAAGGATGACTCACTGACCATTTTATCACGGATTACATCACGGACGTGTGAACGAGGCTCAAGGATTCAACCTTCAGAAAAAAATCTGGAAAGTGTCAACCATGACATGGCGTTAACCAGTACCCATCAGCAGGCATTATAAATATAACAGCTCTAAAATGCCCACTATTGGTTTGCACAAGACACCGCGTTATGTCCGTGTTTGAGCAAGAATCCAGCCTACGCTCCACATCCCGAAACCCTATTAGGCAAGGTCTTAAGACATAAGCCTGGGTGCTTGTAATGCTCTGTAGAGCAGTAAGGGTGGGTTCATACTCGCGTTATGGTTTCCGTTATGACTTATAACGGAAAATAACGGAATCCATAAAACGGAGGACGGATCCGTTCTGGAGCCCATAGACTTGTATTATGACAGAATGCAAAACGGAAGCCTTTAAAAGGCATTCCGTTTGCTTTCCGTCATACTAGAAGTCTATGAGAAAGCATAACTGATCCGTCTGGTTCCCGTTATGGAAGACGGAGAACAAAGTCTTGTGGACAGGACATTGTTCTCCGTCTTGCATAACTGGACCCAGACAGATCCGTTATGCTTTCCCATAGACTTCTATTAGGACGGAGCAAAACGGAATGCCTCTTAAAGGCTTCCGTTTTGCATTCTGTCTTATGGATTCCATTATTTTCCGTTATACCCATGTTATAACGGAACGCCATAACGGAAACCATAACGCTAATGTGAACCCACCCTAACATGTAAGGACTGCCAGCAATTTACTACAGTGTGAAACATCATCACCCCCAGACCCGCATCAATGGCCTACTCTGCACCGACGGGGCAAAAACCTGAAACAGCCGTCTGCGGATGGGTGTCTTTTCTTTATGAAGAAGATTCTGGTTTTGGCTTGTATCTCAAAAACGTTTTTGAGTTTTGATGCCACTCTGTACTTTCTTTGAAAATGGGCAGATATTAATGAAAGGGGACATGGCGACCACCATAGCCCAACACACTTACTATAATTTTTGGAAGAAAACTGGTGCAAATTATAACGGAAATCTACACTAGCTCCTTGCTGGTATAGGCTTTGGTTCCTGGAGCACGGCCATCACAGATGGCACAAATCTAGAGCCCTGCACCAATTAAATTGGCTGCATCTTACGCCAGCAGGCTTTTTACTAAAGTGCACAAGTCAAGTAAAAAAATATTGCAGCACTTCTTCCATTTATCTCCTCCTTGACCCTGGGCCTGGCCTCCCAGAGCGCTTTGCACTGAGAAACAGAGTCACATGAAACTGCTATATGTTGGTTGCGACTGACGTGTAGAAAATATAGCAATGAGAACCAGGTGAAAAATGCTGCACAACAAGTACTATTAAAGCTGCAACATGACAGAAGTGAGAAGCCCATTCATTAGGAGCCTCCACGCTTATCGCTGACACACAATGGGCCAGATTTATCATTACACTTCCATCTTACTCCCCTTTTCCATCTGCCCAAAGTCACTTTAGGACAGTCAGATTTATTAGTGGTCCTTTAATACTGTGATAAATGTGGTTTGATGGCAGCAGTTTATCCTTCAGTAAGCGGCTTTCCAAAAGTCACACGTCTTTACAAAAAAGTCGCATGTTCTATTAAAAAAGTCGCGTAAAATAAGCATGGTCCCCCCTGGAGTGAAATTGCGCATTTTTAAATGGTTGCAATAGTAAATATGTCTAGAGATTCATTTACATAAGACAACACGCCCACTTTCACAAAACTGGAGAGCTTAGTGCAGAGCTTGAAAAAGTCGCAAAAACTGCGCAATTTTTCCGATTGCGCATTTTTTCCGACTTTTTCACTCCATTAAAGCGACTTTAGCGAATGATAAATCTGGCCCAATGTATAATCCTCAGCAGAAACTACTGGGCCTATCATTCTAACCCTCTACTTTTTTCACTACATGGTTACTTTCCATTCTTGCAAGTGTACAGTCATCATTATAGGCAGTCATGTCCTTGGTTAAAGGGCAAAAAAAGAAAAGCAGGGGAAATTTGCAAAACCCCTTTAATTGCATGAATTGGTTACCTTGTGGGGATTTGGAGGAAGGAGGTTAGCTGGGTATTGATCAAACCACGGATAGACTAATGAAGGATGGACAGAGGAGCATGGCAAGCATGGGGGACTGTCAGAGCCATGCAGCTGCTGCTATGACTTTTTGCTGCGTCTGACCATTTCCCTGTTGATGTGCTAAGGGCTTGTCGGCTTTTTTTATATTGATCCTCTGGATAGGTCATCAATATCACATCGGTGGGGGACTGACTCCCAGCAGCCCTGCCAATCAGCTGTTTGAAGAGACCCCAGAGCTCATATGAGCGCCGTCTTCTCTTCGGTGGTTTACCTGCTCTGACGTCACAACCGCAGCGGTGATCAGGTGTAATTACAACTCTGCATCCCATTTACTTCAATGGGACGGCTCCGTAGTATTCACTTGAACAGGAAGAAGCCATCTCATTGAAGTGAATGGGACAGCTGAGATGTAATCGCACCTGTTCACCGCTGCGGTTGCGACGGCGAGCAGGTAAACACTGAAGAGAAGGCAGCGCTTGTACAAGCGCTGCTTTCTCTTCAAACAGCTGATCAGCAGTGGTCCTGGGAATTGCCCCGCTGCTAATCTGATATTGATGACCTACCCAGCTCATCAACATAAATAAAGCGGACAACCCCTTATTATTGACACACATATATTTATTTTACTCACTTATACAGCGCTGACATATTCCGCAGCGCTTTACAGACATACGCCTCACATCATTATAGAGTGAGTGGTTCTTTTTGGCTTGAATAGCTGTATAAATCCATGTACAGTAACTAGGAGCTATGAATGGGTTGCTAAGAAATTGCTCTTTGCACGTGGTTTCCTTTCCTACCGCAGGAAATGTCAGGCAGGAAGGGTTTTCTGCAATACCAGTAAATGACTAATGCCTAAATAATAGATGATTTTTTCACACTCGAATTCCCAGCCGACTTCTGCGTTCTCCCTCTCAAATACGTTATGTACTAATCTTAGAATATACCGTACATACGGTAACTGAAAAATACCTCCAGTGGTAGCTTTAGGCCAAGGCGAGGAGCACACAGCAGGTCTTGGAACTGGTAATATCAGCGGCGAGGCCCGTCAGGCGGAAATCCGCACCCCTATCTAGATTATACATAAGGACAGGAACTGATCACAGTTTCCACGGATATTTTCTTCAATGCTATACACTTCCAGATGGAAAAAAAACGAAGCGGTTGGCATGGCATTGGCACACGCTTTATACCGGGCTGCTGTATTAATAAGATCCTATCATTGTGTACAGCCTGGCTAGTCGTCACAGCACTAGTGTCCCAACATCTAAAATCACCGGATGGGTGAAGGGGAAAAATCCCAGCACTGAAAGCAGCAGTGAAGGTGTCCTGACGCCACACTGAACCCAGTCTCATGTACTTCTACCCCACGCTGAACTAGTGCTGCCGTAGTAGATGGCGACCTGTCACATCTATACAGTATATCTATGGCCAACATCTAGCATCTGCATTACAGACAGGGCCCCAGCCTGACCAATATAGATCTGTCTGGAGACAAACCCTCTATGTGTCCTGCGGCTAGCACGCCGTCTGCTCAAAATACTTCTCAGTTAATGAGTAATCACAAAAATATGCGCAGCCTTCTCTGCAACCAGCTGACCGGCGGGGGTGTCGGGTGTCGGACCCCCACCGACCTGATATTGATGACCTATTCTGAGGTCATCAACAGGGACGGATTGGCCATTGACCCTACAGGGAAATTTTCCGGGGGGCCGATGTCTAGGGAACCGCCCGAGCCCACCTCAGGCCACCGGCCAGGTACAAAACAATCTGATATTATCATAATAAGGCCCCTTGCACACGACCGTATGCCCTCTGAGACATACGGACCGTGAGCGGGCAATATGTTTCGGAGCGGCATACATCGTGATCTTATGAGTGCAGGGACAATAGTAACTTATGATTATGTGCGCACCTGTGGGCACGATGTATGCCGCTCCGGGACATATGGCCCGCTCACGGACCGTGTGTCTCGGAGGGCATATGGTCGTGTGCAAGGGGCCCTTAATAAATTTAAGGAGCATCAGGTGCTTAGGTACCCGGCCTGTGATGAGGCATTCTTCTGACTTCAACTGAATTGCCGCCCTCAGAACAGTGATACGGTTGAATACTGTAGCTGTGGTGGCAGTATTTTGTGCTGCACAGGGGTATTTGGTTCTACTGGGGCAGTATTTGGTGTTACACTATGGTATTGTTGGTCCTGCTTGCTTGTGCTGCCCGGACCCTCGTCAATCAGGACCCACTTACAGTTTTTTTTTCCAGGGCCACTTTAAGTTCCCAGTCCGCCACTGGTCATCAATATTAAAATCCCGTAAAAAACAAAAAAAACTTTAATGTACGCACCAGGAAATAACCCAGAACATCTGTTAAACCAAACCACACGACCCAGTTACACCAGTAGACACCAAAACAGTGTTTTTTGTCAGCAACCAGCGCGCTATGCGGCTTTTAGCTTCACAGAATAGCGCAGCAGAATGAACTATTCCATGTAGAGGGCTTCTATGGGGGACACAAGGCACTAAGGCAAGGGCTACACGGCGACAACGGTGGCTCGAAACCTGGATTGCTGAGCCGCGATGATCCCAAAGAAATGAATAGGATTGCTGCGGCAGTCGCAAGAAATCCAGCCGTGTTAGATTTCTTGCAACTGCCACGGCGATCCCATTCATTTCTATGAGATCACCGCTACCCAGCGATCCTGTCCGCGACCAGTGTCGCCGTGTAGCCCTTGCCTACGTTGTATCTGTTTAATGGATCCATTTAATAGATGTGCCAGGAGTTTTACCAGGTGCCTATGGTAAACGGACACTGAGGACATAATGTGAACAGGGCCCTGTGCTAAGTTCACACTAGCATTTATGGCGGAAAGCTAACAGATCACTGCCAGATCCCATTACAGCTATCTGTGGATATGGTGGTTCTCGGCATTCTGATGAATATGGTGATCTCTGTATGCTCTTTAATTTGAGGAACAGACACGCGGATGTGGACAGCACACGGATAACATCTGTCTGCTATCCGTTTTTTTTTTTGTTTTTGTTTTTTTAGGGACCCATAGAAACGAATGGGTCCATGTGCAATCTTCAAAAACGGCGGCTCAGACACCGATTCCAAATCTAGTCGTGTGCATGAGGCCGTCCTCAGCTTTTATATAGGTTATATCTATTTACACACTTTACATGGCTGATGTGCTGCAACGTGAAAATGTTCTCCGAACCAGAAAATGGCTTTCACTCAGCGTTTAGCAGTGTTTTTCTAGCGTTCTTTTTTCTACCTACATACACCGGATTTTGGTTTGTGGAGACTTTGAAGTCAGTTGTCTAAACGTCAAAAACACTTGAACAAAATTACAAACTGAAAAGCACCAGTAAAACACAGGTGAAAAAAAAAGCTTCAAACTGGTTTTGCGTGCGCAACAGAACCTGCGATGCGTGTCCATTTGTGTGCTGGATTTCCTCCCAGAATTTCACCCTTTACAATCCAGAGTGTCAGATCCCTGGTAAATTTGCAGCAACATCAGCATCAAAATTCACATGCGACTTTTTAGTCACAGGTTTTGCGGTGGCTACGCCACATGCGGTAGTGGACTTGGTTGCAGAATTCACAGCGTGACAGGACTGCTGCGGATTTCACTCGCTGCGTTGCAAAAGGTTAAATCAGCAGCATCCACTGACATGTACTGCATGCTTAAGGGGTATTCTGGTAGGCAAATGTTAGGGTACTTTCACACTAGCGTTAGTGTGATCCGGCAGGCAGTTCCGTTGTCGGAGCTGCCTGCCGGATCCGCCGTTTAGTGTGACAACTGACAGCATTTGTAGACGGATCCGGGTGCGGATCCGTCTACAAATGCATTGCAAGAACGGATCCGTCTCTCCGCTTGTCATGCGGATGGACGGATCCGTCTTGCAGTCTTTCTTACAATTTTCCCGGTCTGCGCATGCGCAGACTGGAAGGACGGATCCGTCCTTCAGTTGTTTCGCAATTCCAGATCCGGCACTAATGCAAGTCAATGTAAATTAATGCCGGATCCGGCATTTTGGACAGACATAATACCGCAGCATGCTGCGGTATTATGTCCGGCCAAAACGCCTGACAGTGACTGAACGGAAGGCATACTGATGCAAACTGAACTGATTTCTATCTATTCAGATTGCATGGGGATATGCCTGATCAGTTCTTTTCCGGCATAGAGCCCTTTTGACGGAACTCTAAGCCGGAAAAGAATAACGCAAGTGTGAAAGTAGCCTTATTTTACCTACCGGAATACCCCTTTAGGTTATATGATGTATTCCTTTGTGGAAATTTCTGCAGCAAGCACTGTAGTTAGATGAGACTTTTTTATTTCATCCACTGAACATGTTATGGATTTTCTGCAGACAATTCCCCAGCGGAAAATGTGCAACATATCCGCCAAGTGCGGCCGGTCTGTCGGAGTGGCTCCACTCATCCTTGGGAGCCCCTCAGCTTATTGAGGGTTCATTCAAACAGTGGGGTCAAATTCCCCTTTATTTTGCTGCAATTACCACGATATGTCTGCAAATGCAAAGGTTTTTGCAAAGTTGCAGGACAGTAAACATTTCATGACGATAATCCTGGATTATATAGCGCCACCATATTCCGTAGTGTTGTACAATTCAGAGGGTACATGTACAAGACAAAACAGACATCACATGATTACAAGCTGATATACAAATGAAACAGTACAAGTAAGGGCCCCGTTCAAAGAGCTTATAATCTATAACCCCTATTTGTACTAAATAGAATAGGGCAAATGGCACCGCATGAGATAATACATTATCGAAACGCCCCTGAAGAAGCTTGCGAGCGAAACCCGGGTCGGGCCACGACAGGACTTGAGACACAGTACAGTTTTATGAGATACGCTTGATTTTATGATTGTTTGCGAGTACAATAAATTTTATTACGGTTCCTTCTATCGGACGTGCTGCACTATGGTGTGATATTTTCAGGTCTTTCAGAGGAGCTGGGATTCTCTGTTGGATCCTTGAGGAGGAAGACGCTGATAACCTGCGTTTACCAGGATTTTTCCTGCACAGTGGAGGATTCCTTTATGGAGGCAGCGCGGTTCTCATTTTAAACATTTCTCTTTGAGCGTGAACTTACCCACAACACTACAAGAACCAGCAGCAGCGCAAGTAATCTGTATCTACTTTTACAATTCGTGATTGATATTTATTAACTCCAAAACCCACTTTTTAAGGGCCAGTTCAGGTCTGAAGTCACTTTGTGAGGCTTACATAATAGAAACCACCCAAAATGACCCCAGTTTAGAAACTACACCCCTCAAGGTATTCAAAACTGATTTGACCAACATTGTTAACCCTTTAGGTGTTCCACAAGAATCAATGGAAAATGGAGATGAAAGGTTAACATCCAAACAAAACTCAATATTTATTGCCCTGATTCTGTAGTTTACATAAACACCCCATACGTGGTCAGAAACTGCTGTATGGCCACACGGCAGGGCATAGAATGAAGGGAACGCCATATGGTTTTTGGAAGGCAGATTTTGCTGAACTGTTTTTCTTTGTTTTTTTTTACATTTAACACAAATAAGCATTTTTGAAACAAAAAAGATCATGTTTTAGTCTGAGAGCCATAGTTTTTAAATTTTTTGGGCGACTGTCTTAGGTAGGGACTCAATTTTAGCAGGATGAGGTAACGGTCAGATTGGTACATTTTTGGGGGGCATACGCCTTTTTGATCGCTTGGTGTTGCACTTTTAGTAATGTAAGGTCACAAAAAAATTGTTTATTTAGCACAGCTTTTATTTTATTTTTTTGACGGTGTTCATCTACGGGGTTAGGTCATGTGATATATTTATAGAGCCGGTCAATACGGACGCGGCGATACCTAATATGTCTACTTTTCTTTTTTCCCTATTTTTAACAAATTTTTACTTTATTTGGGGAAAATTACTTTTAACAATTTTTGGGGGGGGGAAACTTTATTTTTTTGTTCCACTTTTGGACTTCAACTTTTGGGGGTCTGATCCTCTTTACAATGCATTCCAATACTTCTGTATTGGAATGCATTAGCTGTAAGTGTAATACAGTGTGTATTACAAATACAGCTTCCTGCCTGTGAGATCCAGGGGGCTGAATCTCACAGCCTTTCCCCCAAAAGGCAGCAACGATGCCTAAGGAAGGCATCGGGGTGCCTTCCCTGCTATCGGGCCCCCGTCACAGCAGCACGGGGACCCAATGGCAGCTCCAGTCCCCGCCCAACATCGCACGTGCTGCAGTCAGTGCTGACTGCGGCACATCAAAGGTTAATGCATTTAACCGATGCCAGCACATGCAGCAGGGGTCCGGCACCTGCCCGATCACCATGAAGTACATGTACGTCACGGGTCTTTAAGTCCCGGAAAGAAATGACATACATGTACGTCATGGGTCCTTAAGGGTTTAACCTTCTCTATTTATTGTTGCTTCTCCCACTATGCTATGCGGTTTATAGCTTCAGTTTGAGTTGTGGATAGCGGGTGTGTGGATCTCGGCTGAGTTCCTGGTGCAGCCATAGCCACTTGAAGTGTTCAGGTTATTTTGTGTGTTGCATTTCCCTTCTATTTGAATTAAGGTCTGAGGGAGACTCCTGTTGGTCCTTCCTTTTGGAGGAACAGGTTGTCTCAGTCCTGACATTAGTACCAGGGTCCTATAGGGTGAGTTAGGACACTCGGTATTCCTGTGTGTGAACTCAACTACCTCTGGGGTCTGTTCATACTGGTAGTTAGTCAGGAGTTTGATTAGGGCTTTACTAGGAAATGTCCATCTCCTTTTCCTAGTTTCCAGGCCTTATTCCCTCACCACTTTCCCTCCTATATTCGGTATGGTGTTTCGCTCCTACACCCGAACGTGGCACCAAGAGGCAGCCGGACAAAAACCGCAGAGTGCTGCAGTTTTTGTCCGCCTGCCTCTCGACATGTTATAGTGAACGGGGCCGGAGCGGACTTCCGGTGGTACGTTGGGCTAGCGTTAGCACAGATCCAGCAGGCTGTTCTCCTGCCGGAACAGCCTGCTGGACCCTGTTGCCGCAAGTGTGAAAGTAGCTTAAGATGGGAAAAACCTTTTAGGAGTGGGGATTACAGTCAGAAAATGGCATTCATTTCTAAAGAATGAGGGGAGAGGGTTAAAAGTGGAGGGGCCAGTTTAGGGAACTTAATAGGCCTGCCTGAAAACTTGATTGCACTGTGTGAACATACCCATAGGGTACGGCTCGATGATGCAGCTGCTAACATGAGGCCCAGCCACACCCGCACAACCAATGACCACATGGTTTTTTGGCAAAAGGAAAAAAAATGGCTTTATTTCCCAGCCTATCTACAGCAAACTTATCTACTGTGGATACCCATTGACATGTAGTGGCACAGGAGCCGAGAGCTACACATCTTTAGTTAGGACTAATGCCCTGTAGATATGGAGTGACAGAGTAGCTGAAGACCACACACCTCTAGTTAGGGCTGCCACTCTGTAGACCTGTAGAGGACCAGGAGCTGACAACCATGCATGTCTAGTTAGAACTAATGCCCTGTAGACTTGGAGTGGCCCAGATGTGGAAAACTACACATTACTAGTTAGGATCTACAGACTTGTCGTGGACAAGGACCTCACAGGAACCTCACAGCTCCAGTTTAATGTCCTATAGACCTGGAGTGGCCCAAAGGCTGAGGACCACACATCTCTACTTAGAAATAATGACCTGTAGACGTGGAGTGGCACAGGAGCTGAGAACCACACATCACTAGTTAAAACAAATTCCCTGTAGACCTGGAGTGGCCCAGATGTGGAGAACCACACATCACTAGCTAGGGCTCATGCTCTGTTGAGAGCCACACGTTTCTAGTTAGGACTAAAGTCCAGTGGAACTAGAGTAGTCCAAGAGCTGAGAACGAAATTCACTAGTTAGCACTAATGTTCTGTAGACTTGTAGTGGTCCAGATGCTAAGGACCACACATCTCTAGTTAGGACTTACGATCTATAAACGTGTGGTGGTTCAGAAGCTGAGGAACACACATCTCTAGTTAGGACTTACGATCTATAAACTTGTGGTGGTCCAGAAGCTGAGGAACACACATCTCTAGTTAGGGCTTTCACTCTATAGAATTGTAGTGGTCCAGAAGATAAACACCACATATCCCTAGTTAGGTGTAACACTCTGTAGACTTGTATTGTCCCACGCATCTCTTGTTAAAAGGGCTGTTTCACTTTAACAAATAGAGTGCATCATGTAGACAAAGTTAATACAGGGCACTTAGTAATGTATTGTGATTGTCCATATCGCCTCCTTTGCTGGCTTGATTCATTTTTCCATCGGATTATACGCTGCTTATTTCTATGGTTACGACCACCCTGCAATCCAGCAGCGGTGGTCGTGCTTGGACACTATTGGAAAAAACACCGTCCTTCCCTATAGTGTGCAAGCACGACCACTACTGCTGGATTGCAGTGGTGGTCATAACCATGGATACGAGCAGTGTATAATGAAATGGAAAAATGAATCCAGTCAGCAAAGGAGGCAATATGGACAATCACAATACATTAGTAAGCGGCTTGTATTACCTTTCTCTACATGATAAATGCCATTTGCTGGAGTGAAATAACCAATTTAACCTCTTAGTGACCACCCATACGTTGTGGTAAAGTGTACAGTAAAGTCCTGGAAGGGGTGTATATCCCACCCAGGTTCCTCAACTGGGTGAGATAAGTAAAATCCAGGAAGATGGCGCTGGCTTCAGCAAACGTAGTTTTTGTTAAAGTTCAAGGACTCGATTTTATTTGGACTGGGAAGGTAGGTTTGGTAGTGGGACTTCCCCAGTCCGCCCCCATTCTAGGGCATGGACTGGGGAGGTCCCACTACCAGGTGTAGTCGTTAGGGGGAAATAAAAGCACATCCCAGGCTGTCAGTCTGGGAAGGAGTTATGCCTGGAAAAAGCATAGGAAGCTGGCTAGTGAAGCCTGGTTCCCCACGTGTGACCTGCGCTCAATAGGTGAGCTAGAAGCGAATTTGTACTATCTAGAGCCCAGGCGGGTAGAAGTGTATTTTGTTTGATTTATGTTTTGGTGGTGTTTGAACCTCACCTTACCCAATGAGTTATAACTGGGTTCACCTATAATTGCCGGCCATAAAATAAAGCATCGTTTGGACTTTATTCCTGTTGTCTGCGAAGGAATCTGTCATCGCCGCCCTGCTTGAGAGAGCAATCCCTTACAACGCGTTTTTACGGCAGTCACTAAGTGTCAGAATTGCTGCTTTTCCCATCTCCCTCCCAGTAAGAGTTAATAAAAGCAGTAGAGGGTGCCAAGGAGGCGGTGGCCCGGGGCGCTAAACTGCAAGGGGGCGCCCAGCTGTTACATACAATGCTACTCCCTCTCACAGGCAGCGCGCTGAGTGCATCCCATTGCCATTCAATGAATGATTCACTTAATTGCACTGGTAGGACGCACACAGCGCGCTGCCTGTGAGAGTGAGTAGCGTTCACGCACAGGCACTGCACAGTGTGGAGGCTGATTCAAGGCCGCAGTTGCTACACCAGGCTTCGGCCAATGAGAGCACCAGGCGTGCGTGCATTCATCAGCGCAAGCGCTCGCGAACCATCAGGCGGCGTTCGGTTGACTCTGTTTTAGGCTGTGCTACTGCCTCCATCTCAAGACCTGAACCAGCCTGCTCAGAGCAAGCCCACAGCAGGCCAAGTTGGCCCAGCACTGCAGGGGGTGCACCTAGCAGGCTGTAGGATGGAGGTAGAGCAGACAAGTGGCTGGCATCATTCCCAGGGCACTAGACTTTGGGGCACTGGATGGCTGCCAATATCCCCGGTAAGCATTGAATGGCTGGCACGGTTCTTGAGCATGAAGTAGAGCTTGACTAGTGGACTCCGCTCACTATTATATTGCTGCCACTATGTCTGGGGGGCTCTGTGTGGTGAATGCTATTCCTGGGGGCCCTGTATGGCACTACTCCTATGAGCACTCATTTTGTGGCACAACCAGTCGCTCTGTCACAGGCTTTGGGGTTCCCATTCTGATGATTGGTTGATATCCCAGTGGTAGGACCCCCACCGATTTAATAGTTATAGCTTCACATAACTGGAATACCCCAGTGGGGTCTACTAGGCATGGAGCCTAAACAGGTATGGCTTAAGGCTCCATTCACACGTCCGCAATTTAGTTCCGTAAAATGCAGACCCATTAATTTCTATGGGGACACAGTATGTCCCGCCCGGATCTGGAATTGCGGATCCGCACTTCTGTTCCGCAAAAAAAATAGAACATGTCCTGTTCTTGTCCGCAATTGCGGACAAGAAAAGGCATTTTCTATGAGAGTGCCGGCGATGTGCGGTCCACAAAATGCGTAATGCACATTGCCGGTGTCCGTGTTTTGTGGATCCGCAAAACACACACGGATGTGTGAATGGACCCTTAGGCCTCTTTCACATGAACGTGTTTTTTTGTGAGTGTACGGGCCGTTTTTTGCGCTCCTTATACGGAACCATTCATTTCAATGGGTCCGGGAAAAAAAACGGAAGGTACCGTTTCCGTATTTCCGTTCAAAGATAGAGCATGTCCTATTATTGTCTGCATCACGGACAAGGATAGGACTGTTCTATTTGGGGCCAAATGTTCCGTTCCGAAAAAACGAAATGCACACGGATGTCATCCCTTTTTTGCGGACCATACGGTCGTGTGAAAGAGGCCTAATAAGGAGGATTATTACTGTGGGGGCTTAAGTGGAACCTGCACAGTACTTACCCCTAGTAAAATTCCAGTGGGCCTTCTGTGCAGACGCCATTTAGGCGCCCCTACAGTAACTATCCTCCTTATTAACCACATTGCACACAACCAGCCCCACTGGTACTACTACTCTCACTGGGCTGGTTGGGTGCATGGAGCCTAAATGGGGATTGGCAATGGAATTCCTTTGTGACCCCCCTGATGCAATAGTACGTCAGCGGAGTGCAATAAGGCCTTATTCACACATCCGCAAGTGTTTTGCGGATCCACGGAGCCGCGGATCCGCAAAACACGGACACACCGGCAATGTGCATTCCGCATTTTTGCGGACCGCACATTGCCCGAACTCCATAGAAAATGCCTCTTCTTGTCCGCAATTGCGGACAAGAATAGGACATGCTCTATTTTTTTGCGGAGCCGCGGACCGGAAGATCGGCGGCGCGCTCCGCAAAATCGGATGCGGAGAGCACAGTGTGTGCTCTCCGCATCGTTCCCAGCCCCATTCACAGTCAATGGGTCCGCATGTATTCCGCAAAATTGCGGAATACATGCGGACTACATTGCGGATGTGTGAATAGGGCCTAAGTGTAGAGCGGCATCATCCGCTGATCCAACCCCATACACGGCTGGAGTATGTGGGGCGTGGCTCAATAAAAGGGAGCGTGTCTGCAGGTTAGGGGGCGCAATACTTGGCTTGCCCTGGCCGCCAGCAATGCACGCTACGCTACTGAAGAAAATCAGAAAGTTATGTATACCCCAATATGGCGCCATTAAAAACTACAACTTTTCCCGCAAAAAACAAGCCCTCATACAGCTATATAGAAGGAAACATAAAAAAAACAAGTTATAGCTCTTAGAACGCGGCGATGAAAAAAGGAAGAACGCGTGGTCAGTAAGGGCAAAAAGAGGCTTGTCACTAAGGCCCCTTGCAGACGAGCGTGAGCGGATTAGGTCCGGATGCGGTCAGAGAAAACGGAACGGTTTCACAAGCAAGTACATTCAGTTTAACATTCAGTTCAGTTTTTACCGCGCGGGTTTAATGCGTTTTGCACGCACTTGATAAAAAAAATTAATGTTTGCAAACAACATCTCTTAGCAACCATCCGTGAAAAACGCATCACATCTGCACTTGCTTGTGATTTTTCACGCAGCCCCATTCACTTCTACGGGGCCAGCGTTACGTGAAAAATCGCAGCATACAGAACGTGCTGCTATTTTTTATTTTATTTTTTTCATGTAACGCACAAGTGATGCGTGAAAACCAACGCTCCTGTACACAGACCCATTGACATGGACGGGTCCGGATTCCAGCCACGCGGAATACTCGCTGGTGTATGAGGGGCCCGAGGGGTTAATACTAGCGCAGCAGACACAGCAGGTGCAGGTCCTCTCCACCCTGACAGAACATACACACAGACATGTATTGTAAAGCGGACTGACCTTTGTCTCTGTACCAGGCTGTGTACCAGGACAGGGAGAAGAAAGCGGCCAAACAGAATAATGTCACCAGGCTGCCATTCCTGCACCTCATCTCACATAGCAGCCCGACCACTCCACGGAGCTTCCTCAGTCACACCTGCACGGCCGCAGTCCCCGAGGCCCCTGCTGCCGACCTATGTACAGACGTAGCGGTCCTTCCGTGTCCTCCACAGTCGCTGGCGGCTCGCTATCTCTCCACTCCCCTCATGGAGTCCTGGCCCTCCGAGCCGCCTCTCTGCCCCGTTCCAGGTGAAGGGGAGTCTATGCGCTCCCAGCACTGCCGCTCTGGCCGGGCTCCGTCCCGCCGCCTCACTTCAGTGTGATCACCATCCTGAGAAGCCAGATGCCGCCTCCACTTCCTCCCTCACTCTGTGCGGTGAGAGCCCACGAAATGCTGCGCCTTGCGCTCCGTTCACACCTTAGTAGGCGGCGGCACCTTCCAGAAGGGCTGCGGTTGGGGACCTGAAAATGTCACCAGAGGCAGTGACTCCCCTGAACTCATTCTGGAAACGGCTACAATCACGAGGGATCTTTATCCTTTCATTTTGACGTTTCTATGAAGAAAAGCTTAGCATTTGTGTAAGAAAATACAAATTGTGCCTGGCTTGTTTTTTAACCACTAAAAAGATGTCATAGAATAAAAACACGCTAGTGGTCTTTTCCATACCAATTTTTTTTTTTTTGCTTTAAAGAGGTATTCCCATCACGCTCTTTCATACTTACCTGCGCCCGTCGCGCCGTCCACTTCCTGGTTTCGGTAGGAAAGGGGGCTCCATCTTGATTGATGTCTTCTCCCGTCCGGGCCGCGCGCTGGACTGAACGCGCATGCCGCCACCGTGCATGCTTCCCGGGGACTTCTTCCTGGCAAGTATACTATACTGGCCAGGAAGAAGTCACCATAGCGCATGCGCGGCGTCGGCGTGCGCTTTCAGGACTGTGCGCAGCCCGGCCGGGAAAAAAGAAGAAGTCTCTGCAGCAAGGGCGGCCACCGCGATTGGTGGGAAGAGCGGTGGCCGTAACCAGGGGAGACGGGGGACAACAGTCAGGTAAGTATCTCTTCATTTTCTTCTAAGGGGTGGGAATTAGTTAATTAATTATATTTAGAAAAATGATCACTGTTAAATCAATAACAGATTTAAGTGATCATTGAGATGGGAATACCCCTTTAAAAGGAAAAAAAAACGGAATGGAATTCTATGACAACTTTTTAGAGGTAAAAAAAACAAGCCACGCACAATTTGTATTTTACACAAATTCTAAGCTTTTTTTTTTTCCGCAAAAAAATAGAACGTGTCCTATTATAGGGTAGGACTGTTCTATTAGGGGCCAGCTGTTCCAGTCCGCGAAATACGGAAGGCACACGGACGTCATCCATATTTTTTGTAGATCCGTTTTTGCGTGCTGCAAAGTACATACGGTTCTGTGCAAGAGCCCTTAGTGGACAGCAAACTAAACTGTAGAGACCAGCGTCTGGAGGAAAGAAGGTTTGTACATCGACATAGAAGAGGATTCTTTACGGTAAGGGTACTTTCACACTGGCGGCAGAGGAATCCGGCAATCTGCATGCAAACGGACAGCATTGGTAGACGGATCCAGATGCGGATCAATCTCACAATTGCATTGCAATGACGGCTGTCATCCGGAAAAACGGATCCGATTTTTTATTTTTATATATTTTTAAAGGTCTGCGCATGCACAGACCGGATCTGTCAATGCGGTATTTTTAATACATTCCGTCCAGAAAACGTTTATTGACTGAACTGAAGACACCCTGATGCATCCTGAGCGGATTGCTCTCCATTCAGAATGCCTTAGGATTAAACTGATCAGTTCTTTTCCGGCATAAAGCCCCGAGGATGGAACTCAATCCCGGAAAAGAATAACGCTAGTGTGACAGTACCCTAACAGGCCGAACTGGATGGACAGATGTCGTTTTTAGCCTGATAAACTATGTTACTATGTTACTGTCACTATGCTACAAAACACACCTGTTTGTCCTGTTTTTAGTATTTTTGTTAGCAAACCTGCTCACGCTGCAGATTGTGCTTTTGTTTTTGTTTTTTTGCGTGGATTTTTATGCAGAAAAACCTCAACATAATACAGTACCAGCAAATCTCATGGACACTTTGCTTTTGTGTAAACTGACTGGTCATGAGGATTGTTAAATCCGCAGCATATGCAATTCCGCACCTTCTGTGGTCTTCCGCATAGACTTCAGTGCGGGTGTTAACCACTTCAGCCCCCCTAGCTTAAACACCCTTAATGACCAGGCCACTTTTTACAATTCTGCACTACACTACTTTCACCGTTTATTGCTCGGCCATACAACTTACCACCCAAATGAATTTTACCTCCTTTTCTTCTCACTAATAGAGCTTTCATTTGGTGGTATTTCATTGTTGCTGACATTTTTACTTTTTTTGCTATTAATCAAAAATGACCGAAATTTTTGCAAAAAAATGACATTTTTCACTTTCTGTTGTAAATTTTTTAAAAAAACTACATTTCTATATAAATTTTTCTCTAAATTTATTGTTCTACATGTCTTTGATAAAAAAAAAGTCCAATAAGTGTATATTTATTGGTTTGGGTAAAAGTTATAGCGTTTACAAACTATGGTGCAAAAAGTGAATTTCGGCATTTTGAAGCAGCTCTGACTTTCTGAGCACCTGTCATGTTTCTTCAGGTGCTAGAATGTCAGGAAAGTATAAATACCCCCAAATGACACCATTTTAGAAAGAAGACACCCCAAAGTATTCACGGAGGGGCTTGGTGAGTTCATGTATCATTTCATTTTTTTTCACACGTTAGCGGAAAATGACACTTTCTGAGAGAAAAAAAAAAAGTTTCAATTTCTGATAACTTCTGGCAAAAAAAAAAAATCTCAGACGGACTCACTATGCCCCTCAGTGAATACCTTGGGGTGTCTACTTCCGAAATGGGGTCATTTGTGGGGTGTGTTTACTGTTCTGGCATTTTGGGCGGGGCTAAATTGTGAGCCGCCATGTAAAACCTAAAGGTACTCGTTGGAATTTGGGCCTCTTTGCGCAGGCTGCAAAAGTGTTACTCATGTGGTATGCCGTACTCAGGAGAAGTAGGGCAATGTGTTTTGGGGTGTATTTTTACATATACCCATGTTGGGTGAGAGAAATATCTCTGTAAATTGTCAACTTTGTATAAAATTTTTAAAAGTTGTTGTTTACAGAGATATTTTTCACACAAAGTATGGGTATATATAAAAATACACCCCAAAACACATTGCCCTACTTCTCCTGAGTACGGCGATACCACATGTGTGCCACTTTTGCAGCCTGGGTGCAAAGGCCCTAAAACCAATGAGTACCTTTAGGATTTCACAGGGCATTTTTACGCATTTGGATTCCAGACTTCTTCTCACGCTTTAGGGGCCCCTAAAATGCCAGGACAGTATAAATACCCCACATGTGACCCCATTTTGGAAAGAAGACACCCCAAGGTATTCTGTGAGGGGTATGGTGAGTTCATGTAAAATTTGATTTTTGTCACAAGTTAGTGGAATATGAGACTTTGTAAAAACAAAATTAAAAAAAAAAAACAATTTCCGCTGACTTGTGCCAAAAATAAAAATTCTGTGGACTCACCATGCCCCTCACGGAATACCTTGGGGTGTCTTCTTTCTAAAATGGGGTCACATGTGGGGTATTTATACTGCCCTGGCATTTTAGGGGTCCTAAAGCGTGAGAATCCAAATGCATAAAAATGGCCTGTGAAATCCTAAAGGTACTCATTGGTTTTAGGGCCCCTTTGCATCTAGGCTGCAAAAGTGTCACTCATGTGGTATCGCCGTACTCAGGAGAAGTAGGGCAATGTGTTTTGGGGTGTATTTTACATATACCCATGCTGCGTGTGAGAAATATCGCTGTAAACGACAACTTTTACATTTTTTATTCAAAGTTGTCAATTTACAGAGATATTTCTCTCACCCAGTATGGGTATATGTAAAAATACACCCTAAACACATTGCCCTACTTCTCCTGAGTACGGCGATACCACATAAGTGACACTTTTTGCAGCCAAGATGCGCAAAGTGGCCCAAATTCCAATGAGTACCTTTAGGAGGGCATTTTTACGCATTTTTCTTCTCACGCTTTAGGGCTCCTAAATGCCAGGGCAGTAGAAATACCCCACATGTGACCCCATTTTGGAAAGAAGACACCCTAAGGTATTCCATGAGGGGCATGGCGAGTTCATAGAAGATTTTTTTGGCACAAGTTAGTGGAAATTGATTTTTATTGTTTTTCTCACAAAGTCTCCCTTTCCGCTAACTTTTGACAAAAAGTTTAATTTTTCATGGACTCATTATGCCCCTCAGCGAATACCTTGGGGTGTCTTCTTTCCAAAATGGGGTCACATGTGGGTATTTCTACTGCCCTGGCATTTTAGGGGCCCTAAAGCGTGAGAAGAAAATGCATAAAAATGCCCTCCTAAAAGGTACTCGTTGGAATTTGGGCCTTTGCGCATCTTGGCTGCAAAAGCGTCACACATGTGGCATCGCCGTACTCAGGAGAAGTAGGGCAATGTGTTTTGGGGTGTATTTTTACATATACCCATGCTGGGTGAGAGAAATATCTCTGTAAATTGACAACTTTGAATAAAAAATGTAAAAAGTTGTCGTTTACAGCGATATTTCTCGCACCCAGCATGGGTATATGTAAAAATACACCCCAAACACATTGCCCTACTTCTCCTGAGTACGGCGATACCACATAAGTGACACTTTTTGCAGCCAAGATCGCAAAGGGGCCCTAAAACCAATGAGTACCTTTAGGATTTTACAGGCCATTTTTACGCATTTGGATTCTCATGCTTTAGGACCCTAAATTGCCAGGGCAGTATAAATACTCCACATGTGACCCCATTGTGGAAAGAAGACACCCCAAGGTATTCTGTGAGGGGCATGGCGAGTTCACAGAAAAAAAAAATTTGGCACAAGTTAGCGGAAATTGATTTTTTTTTTTTTTTTTTTACAAAGTCTCATATTCCACTAACTTGTGACAAAAATAAAATTTTGCATGAACTCACCATACCCCTCACGGAATACCTTGGGGTGTCTTCTTTCTAAAATGGGGTCACATGTGAGGTGTTTGTACTGCCCTGGCATTTGAGGGTCTCCGCAATCATTACACGTATGGCCAGCATTAGGAGTTTCTGCGATTCTCCTTATATTGAGCATACGGGTAATGAGATTTTTTTCCGTTCACCCTCTGCGCTGAAAAAAAAAAAATGAACGGCACAGATTTTTTCATTCGCGTCGGTCAATGTGGATGAAAAATCTCTGCCAAAATCAGTGACTGCGGTGCGGTGGGCTGGGCGCTAGCTACCTAACAAGTAGCTAGCTAACTGGCGGTGATAGGGGACCCTTATGCCCCATTCACACGTCCGAAATTCTGTTTGCGGAACGGAATTGCGGACCCATTTATTTCTATGGGGACAGACTTTGTCCCGCTCGGATCCGAATTACGGATCCGCGCTTCCGAGTCTGCACTTCCGTTCCGCAAAAATATAGAACATGTCCTATTCTTGTCCGCAATTGCGGACAAGAAAAGCATTTTCTATATAGTTCTGGCAATGTGCGGATCTGCAAAATGCGGAAAGCACATTGCCGGTGTCCGTGTTTTGAGGATCTGCGGATCGGATCCGCGGATCCGTGAATCCACGGATCCGTGAATCCACGGATCCGCAAAACACATATGGACGTCTGAATGGAGCCTTACAAGGGGTGTGATCAATGACAGGGGGTGATCAGGGGTCTAGATGGGGTGATCAAGGGGTTAATAGGTGAGGGGGGGGGGGGTTAGTGTAGTGTTTGGTGCAACTTTACATACCTACCTGGTCCTCTGGTGGTCGATCCCAGCAAATGGGACCACCAGAGGACCAGGTAGCAGGTATATCAGACGCTGTTCACAAAACAGCGTCTGATATACTTGTTTGATGCGATTTATATCGCATCTACAGCCTGCCAGTGATTGATCATCGCTGGCAGGCTGTAGTCCAACTCTTCACAGGAAGTCTCGCGTCTCGCGAGATGACGCGCCGCCGCGTCCGATCAGAAGAACAGGACCGCCCGCAGGACGCAATCCTGCGTACGGCGGTCCTGAAGAAGTTAAAGTGTAACTGTCTCTTTTTTTATTGTTTTATGTATGGGGCAGTGATACTGACTATTCTTGTAATATACACTAATTACTGACATCATACATTTCTATTAGAAAATAGCTCTAAAGTGGCCCGTTTTGAGCCTTAGTAACGCCCCTGTCTTCTGTTTACATAACAGTGGAGACTTGCTAACACTGACTGTTATGTAAACAGAAGACAGGGGGCGTTACTAAGGCTCAAAATGGGCCACTTTAGAGCTATTTTTGTAATAGAAAGGTATGATTTCAGTAATTAAAGTATATTACAAAAATGGTTAATATCATTTCCCCTTTACATTACAAAAAAAAAGAATGACAGTTACACTTTAAAGGGGTATTCCCAACAGAGACAATGGATATGCCCCCATTGTCAAATAGGTGCGGGTCCCTCCCCTGGGACCCGCACCTACAAGGAGAAGCGGGGAGAGCTGTGGCTGGAGGACCCCGGACTTTCCAGGGTCCGTCCACCGCCAAGCGTTACTCCCATAAAAGTGAAAGGGAGCACACTGCGCATGCGCGGCCCGTGATCTCATTCATTTCTATGGAGAAGACGGAAATAGCCGAGCCAGCGCTCGGCTGTTTACGTCAGCCCCGTAGAAATAAATGGAGGGTTGCGCCGCATGCGCAGTGCGCCCTCCGTTCATTTCCCCGCTCCGTTCTTATTGTAGGTGCGGGTCCCAGAGGTGGGACCCGCACCTATTAGATAACGGGGGCATATCGTGTCTGTGATGGGAATACCCATATAATATCAACAGAAAATTCACACCAAAAAATGCACAAAAACCCACGGTTAATAGTGTGGATTTAGGTGCAGTTTTTATGGTGCAGATTTCTCCCTTCCAAATCTGCAGCGTGTGCAGCAACCTTTAGGCCCCATTCACACGTCTTCATTTTAGTCCGCATCTATTCCGCAATTCTGCGGAATAGATGCGGACCCATTCATTGTGAATGGGGCCGGACGTGATGCGGAGAGCACACTATGTGCTCTCCGCTTCCGCATTTGCGGAGCCGCGGCTCCGCAAAAGATAGAGCATGTCCTATTCTTGTCCGCAGCCTGCAGCCAAGAATAGGCTCTCTATGGGGAGTGCCAGCATGGTGTGTTGCAATTTGCGGATCCGCAACACACCACGGATGTGTAGAATGGAGCCTTAGGCTACCTGCACACATTGTGGATTACTTGCGTTTTTTCTGCATGACCATTTACGAAAATACAGTACCAGCAAAGTTTATAAGATTTTTCTTTTGTGCGGAAACTAACGTGCCATGCGGATTTTTGAATCCGTTTCTCCTTTTTCAATGCAAAGATTAGATCTGCAGAAAAATTGCATCAAATTCACAACAAAATCTACTAGTTAGGCCTCATGCACACGACCGTTTTTTTATGCTGTCCGCTAAAAGGGGTTCCGTTGTTCAGTGATCCGTGTCCGTTTTTGCCTTCCGTTGTGTTTCCGTGTGTCTTCCGTTTTTTTTAGCGGACATGACCCAAAAGATTTTACCAAAAGACAGGCTGACAATGTTTCCCAAGTGCCTGGCAAGGGATCCGCAAAAAAAACGGACACGGAACGCGGATGACACACGGATGGCCATCCGCATTTTTCACGGACCCATTGACTTGAATGGGTCTGTGAACCGTTTTTCACGGACAAGAATAGGACAGGTTATATTTTTTTGACGGACTGGAATCACGGACCACGGACGCGGAGGACAAACGGTGCATTTGCCGAGGTTTCCACGGACCCATTGAAAACCAATGGGTCCGCAGAAAATCACGAAAAACGGAGCAACGGACACGGAATCAAACAACGGTCGTGTGCATGAGGCCTTAGGCCTCTTTCACACGAACGATACGGATTGGCTCTGGATGCATTCAGGGTGCCTGCAGTGAAACTCGCACCATTTTGCAAGCAAGTTCAGTCAGTTTTGCCTGATTGCGTTCAGTTGGTCAGATTTTTCCTCGCGGGTGCAAAGCGTTTTGATGTGTATTTTATGCGCGTGATAAAAAAAACTGAAGGTTTACAAACAATATCTCTTAGCAACCATCAGTGAAAACGCATCGCATCCGCACTTGCTTCCAGATGCAATGCGTTTTTCACTGAAGCCCCATTCACTTCTATGGGGCCAGGGCTGCGTGAAAAACGCAGAATATGGCTACATGTACACGACAGTTGTTTTTCTCGGCTTCCTTTTAATTTTTTTTTTTTTGCGGATAGGATAGGAACCTATTCATTTCAATGGGTCAGCAAAAAAATGCTGACAGTTCATCCGTTTGTGTCCCGCGTCCGCTATCCGTGTTTCCCTTCAGCAAAACAAGTAGATTTTTTCCCTTCAGCTAAAGCACGTGTGGATGCGCAGGTAGACTGAGGCCTCTGGCGCACAGGCAATGTCTGTGCTGTGGCCGGGATGGATCGAGACCCATTCAACGTGAATGGGTCTGTGATCCGTCCGCACTGCAAAAAATGTTTTTTTGCGGTGTGGAGGCACGGACAGAAACACCACGGAAGCACTCCGTAGTGCTTCCGTGGGATTCCGATCTGTGCTTCTGTCCCGCATCTCCGTGATTGCGGACCCATTCAAGTGAACGGGTCCACATCCGTGATGCGGAGTGCACACGGGCCGGTGCCCGTGTATTGCGGACGCGCTGTATGCAGGCATACAACGGCCATGTGCAATAGGCCTGAGGCGTCTTTCAGGATGTGTTCTGGAAAACCCTGATGGTTTTGCAGGCAAGTTCAGTCAGTTTTGTCTGCGATTACGTTCAGTGCGTGCATTTTTCCCATCTGGATTGCATGCATTTTCACTCACATGTAGAAAAACTGAAGAATAACACTCAACGTCTATGAGCAATTATCAGTGGAGATGGCCCGAACTATTCGCCGGCGAACATAGCTTGTTTGCGTCCGCCGCGGCGGGCGAACATATTCGATGTTTGCGTTCGCCCCTATACTTTATCATTGAGCAAACTTTGACCCTGTACCTCACAAACAGCAGACACATTCCAGCCAATCAGCATACCCTCCCTCCCAGACCCTCCCACCTCCTATCTAAACGCAAGGACGGCATCCATCTTAGATTCATTCTGAAGCTGCAGTGTTAGTAATTGTAAATCGCAATGCGATTAATATAATCTGTATTATTCGCATTGCGATTACAACTTAGATCAAGTGCTTGAGCTTTTTTGGGGGCGTTTGTCGCGCGTTTTGGCCCATAGACTTCAATGGGAACGCGCAACGCTTGTATTTTGTGCGTTTTTGACACTGAAAACATGCATTCGAACGCGCGTTTATGAATTTGCAACATGCTGGAAAGGCCAAACTTCATATAGACAGGGATATTTGGTCATTGGACAACACTGCAGTCAATCACACAAACGCACGTAAAACGTGCGTTTACTATTGCCAAAAACGCGCGGAAAACACGCATCTCAGAAACGCTCAGGTCTGAACCCAGCGGGAGGAACCCAGTTCTAAGTTGAATTTGCAATTCGATTAACGCTGGGTTCACACCTGAGCGTTTCTGAGACGCGCGTTTTCCGTGCGTTTTTGTCGCGCGTTTTTGGTAATAGTAAACGCGCGTTTGTGTGATTGACTGCAGTGTTGTTCAATGACCAAATATACCTGTCTATATGAAGTTTGGCCTTTCCAGCATGTTGCAAATTCATAAACGCGCGTTCGATCGCGCGTTTTCAGTGTCAAAAACGCGCAAAATACAAGCGTTGCGCGTTCCCATTGAAGTCTATGGGCCAAAACGCGCGACAAACACCCCAAAAAAAGCTCAAGTACTTGTTTATGAGTCAGGCGTTTTTCAGCGCGTTCGAACGCGCTGTAAAACGCGAAAATGTGAACCAGTCCCATAGGGAAGCATTGGTTTGCATTGGTTATGCATTTTACAGTGCATTCGAACGCGCTGTAGAACGCGCAAGTGTGAACTGAGGGTTAATCGCATTGCGATTACAACTACCACACTCTGCGTCCACTACGTAATTTTCCATGGGAGTTTTGCCATGGATCCCCCTCCGGCATGCCACAGTCCAGGTGTTAGTCCCCTTGAAACAACTTTTCCATCACTATTGTGGCCAGAAAGAGTCCCTGTGGGTTTTAAAATTCGCCTGTCTATTGAAGTCTATGGCGGTTCGCTCTATTCGCATGTTCGCGAACATTTGCGGAAGTTCGCGTTCGCCCTTCGCGAACTGAAAATTTGATGTTCGCGACATCACTAATTATCAGTGAAAAACACATTTGGGAAGATTTATCAAAACTGGTGTAAAGGAAAACTGGTTTAGTTGCCTATAGCAACCAATCAGATTCCACCTTAAATTTTACAAATGAGCTCTAAAAATCAAAGGTAGAATCTGATTGGTTGCTATGGGCAACTAAGCCAGTTTTTTCCCCCATTTGTATCCGGATGCCTTCCTTTTTTCATGCAAGCCCCATTCACTTCTATGGAGCCAGAGCTGTGTGGAAAACGCATAATAAAGAACATACTGCAATTTTTCCTGAACGCAAAGGTTATCAGTGAGAAACGACCTTTATGTGCGCAGACCCATTGTAATGATTGGATCAGGATTCAGTCAGGATGCCATGTGTTCACTACATGCATCACATCCGGAAAACTCACTCGTGTGGTTTTGATGCAGTTTTAGGGTGGGTTCACATCACGTGTTATGCCTCTGTTTGCCTCCGTATACGTTAGAAGAAAAAAAAACATACCAAAACGCATGGTAAGACGGACCATGTGATTGGACCATGTGATGTGACGTCATCACAGGTCTTTTAGATCTTAGCTGATGCAGGGAAAGAGGACAGATCGCAACTACGCGATCAAGTGGCTAAGGTAAGTTAACTTTTATTATTTTTAACCCTTCCACTTAATTTTTTTATGCATTCTTTATTAAGAATGCTATTATTTCCCCTTATAACCATGTTATAAGGGAAAATAATAAAGATTGGGTCCCGTTGCTAAGCAACCATGCGGGAAAATCGCACTGCATCTGCACTTGCTTGTGGATGCTTGCGATTTTCCCGCAGCCCTACTCACTTCTATGGGGCCTGCGTTGCGTGAAAAACGCACAATATACAGTCATGTGAAAAAATTAGGACACCCTTTGAAAGCATGTGGTTTTTTGTAACATTTTTAATAAATGGTTATTTCATCTCCGTTTCAACAATACAGAGAGATTAAAGTAATCCGACTAAACAAAGAAAACTGAAGAAAAGTCTTTTCAAGATCTTCTGTAAATGTCATTCTACAAAAATGCCTATTCTAACTGAGGAAAAAGATAGGACACCCTTGCCCCTAATAGCGAGTGTTACCTCCTTTGGCTGAAATAACTGCAGTGAGACGGTTCTTGTAGCCATCTACCAGTCTTCGACATCGGTCTGAGGAAATTTTACCCCACTCCTCAATGCAGAACTTTTTCAGCTGTGAGATGTTTGAGGGGTTTCTTGCACGTACAGCCCTTTTCAAGTCACCCCACAGCATCTCAATGGGATTCAAATCTGGACTTTGACTTGGCCATTCCAGGACTCTCCATTTCTTCTTTTTCAGCCAATCTTTGGTTGATTTACTAGTATGTTTTGGGTCATTGTCATGTTGCATGGTCCAGTTCCGCTTCAGCTTTAATTTTCTAACTGATGGTCTCACATGTTCTTCAAGCACCTTCTGATACACAGTAGAATTCATCGTGGATTCTATGATGGTGAGCTGACCAGGTCCTGCTGCAGCAAAGCAGCCCCAAACCATGACACTTCCACCTCCATGCTTCACAGTTGGTATGAGGTTCTTTTCTTGGAATGCTGTGTTTGGTTTACGCCAAACATGTCCTCTGCTGTTGTGTCCAAATAATTCAAATCGCAGCGCTCAGCTCATATTCAGGATATGAGCTGAGCGCTGCGATTGGCCAGCGCTCCAGCCCTGGGAGAAGAAGACGCCCAGGGCAGAAGAAGAAGTCTCCGCCCCAGGCAAAATTACAGCAGCAGGAGGATGCTACAGAGGATGAACGGAGCGGCACCCAGGGATACAAGTAAGTGCAGGGACATCCCTGGGTGCCGCTCTCAATGTACATACCATTAACTGATAAACTGTGGACCAGTGAAAGGTCCTCTTTAAACTTTTTTGGTTTTTTTTTCCCTTCAACTTTTTATTTAATAAATATTTAGCCTTCTTAGGAGCTAGAACCCTTGTCCTATTCACCCTGATAGATCTCTGACAGGGTAAATAGGACTTGACACTGTCCCTGCTGCCCGGTGCTTTGTGCACACAGCAGCAGGGAGCTGACTATAGCAGCCAGGACATCAGTAGTGTCCTGGCTGCCATGGTAACCGATTGGATCCCCAGCTGGGGCTCCGATCACAACTGCCACTGCCAGCAATGAGTGAATAGAAACGTAGCCTGCATGTGCTGGCCATATACCATACTGGGCCTCTGTGACTGCACTCTGCAATCCACCGCAATTAACCCCTCAGGTTCTGAGGGGTTAATTGCGGCGGATCGCAGCAGGCAGTCATAGAAGCCGGGTATGGGATATGGCTTGCACATACAGGCCTTTAGGACCTTTTATTAGGTAGCAGCACATAGGGGGCACTTACTATTATATCTGTGCGGGGCTCCGTTCACATGCTCTGGCCCCCGTCGCATGGTGGGAACACCAGGGAGGAGACATCAGCTTCTCTCCCCGGGCGTTCCTTCTCCCTGCCTGTGACGTTCTGCACTGCCCCGCTCTCATTGGTGGCAGTGGCCACAGTCCCTCCCCTCCTCCGCTCTCATTGGTGGCAGTGCCTACAGTCCCTCCCCTCCTCCTCTCTCATTGGTGGCTCTCAGTGGGGAGGGAGGGACTCCCTCCTTCTCCACTGTGCTGGCTCAGGAGAACATGGTATGCGCCGAGAGCGGCCCATACCATGTTCTATCGCAATATGGCGATATAGACAAAATCGATATCGTGGCACAAATTCATATCGCATATCGTCTATATCGCCATATCGCCCCACCCCTAGTTTGGACCTTAAAGCCGTGTATGGTGAAGATCCTTGTGTGAATTCCCCCCGGAAGAGAGCTAATCCCTTACAAATCGTAAAAAAAGTATACTTTTTTTTACAATGGAACTCTATGGTGGATGGATGCGACTGTATGGCATCAGTCTGAGGTGTCCGTTTAACATATTTTTTTTGTATACGTTAAACGGATGGAACAAACATGATGTGAATCCACCCTTAACCACAACTCAACTTCTACTGAATTTGAAAGAAACATCTCCTTTAACCCACAATAGTGTGCGGCCGTGGACTGCGGCGGGTAGACGGGATGGCAGCTTTTTGCAGTTTTGACATTTTTGGTGCAGAAACGCACAGGAATCTATATGGAAATTCATGCAGAATTTTTACAAGATAGCCCACACATGGGTGCAGTTTGTCTAAGGGTACGCCCACAAGTAAATAACCTACAAAAATCTTACCGTCCGATCAGACCGCAACAACATCCTATAGAAAAAAACTATGTCTACGCATACCAAAAATGGCTATGAGACTCCAAATATGAAAAAACTTAACAATCTTTATTAAATAAATATTAAAAATATAAATAATTATTCAAAAGAAAAAAAAAGATGCTTTGCAAAGGGCATTAACCCAAGTATAGGGATCAGTGCCTTTAAGATATAAGATCGAAATAGGGACTTCCGGTTCCGGCGCGCACATGTAAGGACGGGAGAGACCTCGGCTCCGCTATCCTCAACCCCTAAGCTGGGTGCCAGCACCTCTAAGGGACCCAGGTCCCCAATAAAAGCTCCCTACTACCTTGGGGAAGCTCCTATGGAGAAATTCTTGGCACGGTGCGGCACCCCAGCGGCTCCTCCGTTACCCCCATCCAACAGGGGAGAGAGAAAGCAGCGTGGCAAGATGGCGCCTTCAAAAAAAGCGAGCAGACTAACGCGGTCTGCATCACAGCCCACAGCACACGACCTGGAACAACCAGAGGAGGATATCACAACAGATGGGGACACCCTCCCCTTGGATCCCAACTTGCCTGTATCCTGTAAGGCCATGGCAATTGAAGTGGCCAGGCTGTTGGGACCAGACATTGAAGACACGTTGGAAGCAACAGTGATCACCGCACTTCAACAACTGTAGGGAGAAGTACAGAGGCATTCCTCCCAACTGACGGAGCTGGAGCACCGGGTCGAGATGATGGAGGAGGACATGGACAAATCCCAGTCGCAAATGAGGGAATTAAGCCGGGCAAATCAACTTTTGAGAGGTAAGGTGGACGATTTTCGCTCCAGAAGGAGCAACCTTAGAATCGTGGTCCTACCGGAGTCCATTCCCCCCAGGTCAACTGTCATGACTGTCATGGAGTGTGTGGTGGAACGCGCCCACAGATTGGGTCTTTAGAGGCCCCTGACCAGGATCTTGGCCCACCAAGACCGAGGGCCGTAATAGTTAAATACCTGAATTATGCAGCTAAAGAGGCGATCCTCACCAAATATAGGCAAGCTACCCTTCCAGTGCTGGTGAGAGGGCACAAGCTACTACTGTTCGGTGATTATTCAGCTGAGGTGGCCAGACGCATGCGCACCTTTTCATCCATATGCTCGGCTCTGGTGAAACGCAAAATCAAGTTCGCTCTTGTGTACCTGGCGACACTGCGAGCTTACGGCCCGGATGGCTGCGTTGATACATTTAAATCTCCAAAGGAAGCGGCGGAGGCCCTGGAGAACAACAATGAGGAATTTGCCTTCCAATCTACTCAGCCTCAGCGATTCCCTCTATCGGGGAGGGGAAGGAGAGAGAGAACCCCGGGGAGCAGAGATTCACTGAGAGCATCCAGAGGAGAAGAGGGACCTGCAGACAACTTGCCCCAGAGTCAGCGTTCGGACTGGGACTAAGAGACCGTCGGCCCTGAAGGGGCGCACGTGAGATCACAAATGTTACCAGAACTGTTATGTGTCTGTTTACACGTTTAGGTGGACACTAGATGTGAGAATTAAGGGGAGGAATTGGTGGGTGCTCAGTGGAGGGGAGAGTAAAACGTTGAGTAACCCTCATAGGGCTCTGTGGGGAATGGGGTGGAGATAGAGATATGGTATCCAAGGTTGAGGATGATGCGGAGGGGCGAGAACCCAGATCTCTAAAAAGTTGGAGGTGAGAATATGGTTGACGATACTGGTCACACCGTCGAATATGCGAAAAAAGTGAGGCTCACAATGGTTATCTGTTTGTTGATGTTAACGTTCAGTTGGGGGGGGGAGGGGAGGGACTTCAAACCATCGTTCCACATGCTTTGTAGATATATTGATTTATCTGCAGTCACCGAGCGCACATCTGCAAAAGGTTCTGGAGGTTTTGGAGTATTATGGGGCAGTCACAGGGTCAATGCCTCTAAGAGCCAATTACTGTTTCTCCGTTCAGGGCAGCACAGCACTAACCTCCACGCTACTGTCGAGGTAAGGACCACCTTTATTACCTGTTTGGGAGTCAAGAAAGGGACAACCCCGCAGTCGTTATATACATTAAATTTTCCCCCTCTCATCAATAAAATTGAGAATTAACTAGAACGGTAGAGGGACCTACCCTTGTTTTTAAATGGGAGAGCCCAATTAATCAAAATGGTGAGCTTCGCTAGACTCTTATACCCACTACAAACAATACCCCTGTTATTAAAACATTCAGACATCAGGAGATTGCAGGCTGCATTCAGCTCCTTCCTTTGGAGGAAAAAGCGACCCAGATTTTCCTATGCTAAATTAACTCTGCTCAAGTGGGAAGGGGGGCTCCAGTTACCCAATCTTAGACATTATAATCTGGTGGCTCTACTCAGACACGTCAGGGACTGGATATGGAACACGTCACACTTCTCGGAGAGCCAGTTAGAAAAGGAGATTCGGGCTCCCTGGGATTTGGTGGCACTCCTACACACCAGACTCAGAGATCTCCCAGCTCACGTTAAGCAATCCATACTACTAAAGGACATGATCATGGCATGGAAAGCCACAAGGAAGATATACAAACTCCCGATATATCTCTCTTCTCACATGCCCTTGTGGTCATTACCGGCCTTTTCCCAAGGTAGAAATACCAAAATGTATGAGGTCTGGAGACAGAAGGGCATCAAAACCTTACAGGACATATTGGATGATGTTTTTCTAATGGTTTATATAATATGTTTGGAGGTGTATAAACTCCAATTTAAATGTGCCTGCTTTTCATCTACAGGCTACATTTAGGTGCACTTGGTAGGCTCTGGGCCATATCAGCCGGTCTCGGGTTGGGCTCACAGGCACCTCCCATTGCAAGCATGGTTACATGCTGGAGGTCACTGGTGAGCTGTTTGTGAGTCAGGCCTTACGCTCCCGTAATGCCCAACGGCCCCTGGTATCGCCCATACAGCACAGGTAGGTTAAGTGGTAGGGCCTCGGGCTACTTGAGAGACCCCGACGTGGTGTCCGAGCTTAAGACATGTCCTCCTAGTAGGATATATCGAACTAACCTCTCAATTTTAACATCAGTGTGAGGGTTTAGTATAGCCGCAGAGTGCACCTGCCTTTGCTATGGTCATATTGGATGATACTAGGCAGAATGTGCTGTCCTGGGAAACTTTTTGCGCCAAATTTTCAGTCTCGACGGCCCATTTTCTTCCCCTCCTCCAGATTCGCTCATATTGCAGATCAAAGGCGGAGAGAATGGGTAACTCGAATAGACTGGCTTGGTTCAGAGCACTGATAGGACACAATGCCATGGCACTCCCCTTATCGATGCTATACCGCAAGGGACATGACACACAAACAGTAGGGTTGGTGTCAGCTACCTTTGCCCACTGGGAAAGGGAAATGACAGCCCCAGACTTGACCAAGCTTATACTAAATGGTTATGAATATATCTGCAGGGCCATTTACAGTGAGCAATGGAGAGAAACTCAACTAAGGATTATGCATTAGTCTGCAGCTAAATTCTTCAAAAAGTGGAGGAAATTCATTGAATACGCCTTGCCAGATTAAGAAATTAAAGAAGTCATGTCGCCCTTCTGCCACACGAAGTGGTATCTAGAATTTCAGTTGAAAGGCACTCTGCGAAGGCTGTGAGGCGATGTTAATCATCGCTGTTGCTTGGTATGGAGCGATGGTGATGGGACATACTCATTTGAAGATTTTGTTACTGATCGGGGGGGTGGGATGTTACTCATGTTGGGAGGGAGAGGGGGGGGGGGGATCTCTTTTTGGGGCTGGTCAGAGGGGAGAAAAAAGAAAATTCTTTGACATTCTGGACATTGTTATACTATACTGACCATAAGTTATCACCTATTATCTGATGTACTATCTGCACAGATTTTGTCCTTTAAATGCTGTGATGTCTGGAATCCAATAAAAATTTATGTTAAAAAAAAAAAAAAAGATGGAAATAAATGGCGCTACTGAGCGTAATACACTACAAACCTAATGAGCTAGAAAATCTCTAATAATCACCAATAAATTACAAAAGGACATCAATATGTTCAGTTATTAGATAGTAAAATAGCGCCACAGGTATGTCAAACATCCGTAACATTGCACTGGCAGTGTTGCTGGACAAATCAAAATAACCAAAGACTATATAAAAGATGTAATCACAAAAGATAATAACCAGCATGAATAAACTGCACTAGTATGCCAAATATATAATCTGTACAACAACACTGCAGATGCATTCAATATACCAAAAAGTATACATATAATACACCTCAAAATAAAAGGATGAAACAAAGATATCCTAATCAAACATACCCTGTCACATGGTTCACTATAATATGGAATGCCGGCGCCGCACGCACAGAAACCTCGACGCGCATTTCACCCTCAAGGCTTCATCAGGAGGTAATAGATATAAGAAATACAGGGTGTTGTGGGGAGTCGCTCTGGTAGATAGCGGTGCGGGTGCAGTACAGAGGCAAAACAGGGAGTCCAGAAGGTGCAATGAACAGTGTTTTATTCACACAAAAACAAACGATATAAACAGTCTCTTGGTGTTCGTTCACACATACCAGAAATCATGAGGCAAAACAAAACAGTCCAAATCAGGTTCTAGTCACCTGGGAGGTTTTAGGTGCAGGTTCGCACCTGGCTGTCAGTCCAGCCGCAAGACAGTCGCCGTCAGGCTTCCAGGTCGTCTGCACTCCTCCTGCTGGGCTCTTGCTTCCAGCCCAGAGAACTTCCAAACACAAGTGACTCCACAGCCTAACAGCAGCTCCAGGACAATCACACCCACCTGCTGGTGCTGGCTGTGTTTTAAAGCCCGGCAAAGTCCGGCCTGACCGTGGGAGTAGGCACCCACCCAACTCTTGCCTACTCCCAGTAAGAGCCGGCCCGGATTGGCTTTGCAGCCAAACTAACTATAAATGTCAAGCAGCACTAGCTGCTGCTGACATAAAAACCCGGCTCTCACCTCACCGAGGCCAGGAACCTCGGTGACACGTACCTCCCGTCGACAACGGTACCTTGCACCTACCACATACCCCCTTTGTTCAACTCCTGAGGGGGTGAACACATGTGAGGCAGTGGACGCGGGACAGGGCATCTGCATTACCCTGCAAGCGGCCTGCCCTGTGTTCTACCGAAAATTTGAAATTTTGCAAGGATAGGAACCACCTGGTGACCCGAGCATTCCTCTCCTTGGCCTGGCTCATCCACTTGAGAGGGGAATGGTCGGTCACCAGACGGAACCTCCTCCCTAACAGGTAATAGCGGAGAGATTCGAGTGCCCACTTGATAGCCAGGCACTCCCTCTCCACTATACTATACCTGGTCTCGGCTGGGGTGAGTTTACGGCTCAGGAAGACAACGGATGTTCTTCCCCATTGACCTCCTGAGACAGTACTGCACCGAGACCTACCTCCGAGGCATCCGCCTGAACGACGAACTCCCTGTTGAAGTCGGGTGTCACCAAAACCGGGGACCCACACAGGACCGACTTCAACGCGGAGAAAGCCTCCTCCGCCTTCTCATTCCAGCTAACCTTCCCCGACTTTCGCCCCTTCAACAGGTCTGTCAACGGCGCTGCTATTGTGGCAAAGTGGGGCACAAACCGCATGTAGTACCCTACAATTCCCAGGAAGGACTTTACCTGCCTGGTGGTGACCGGTCGGGGCCAGTTACGAATGGCCTCTACCTTAGTTACCTGCGGCTTGATGACTCCGCGCCCAATAACATATCCCAGATATTTGGTCTCTTCCAACCCAATCGCACACTTCTTTGGATTGGCGGTTAGACCAGCTTTCCTCAGGGCATCTACTACCGCCTGCACTTTGGGCAAATGGCTTTCCCAGTCGGTGCTGTGGATGATTACATCATCTAAGTAGGCCGAGGCGCACCGACGATGAGGTCGCAGCACAATATCCATTAACCTTGGAAGGTGGCGGGGCGCCATGCAGGCCAAAGGGTAACACCTTGTAATGATACAGGCCCTGCGGAGTAACACAAGCGTTTTTCCTTGGCCGCTCCGTTAAGGGTACTTGCCAGTATCCTTTAGTGAGGTCTAGCACAGAAAATAACGGGCTTGCTCCTAAATTCTCAACAAGCTCGTCTACCCGGGCATGGGATACGCATCGAACTTGGACACTTCATTTAATTTATGAAAATCGTTGCAGAACCGCAACGCCCCATCCGGCTTGGGTATTAGAACTATGGGACTGGCCCACTCACTTTTCGATTCCTCAATGACATCAAGCTTCAACATTAATTGCACTTCCTCCGCGATGGCCCGTCGCCGAGCCTCGGGTACCCGGTATGGTTTTAACCGGATTTTGGCCTGAGGCTCAGTGACGATGTCATGTTGGATGAGAGACGTGCGGCCAGGGAGGTCCGAGAACACATCCGTGTTCCGACTGATGAACTCCTGACTTCCTGAACTTGTTTGGAAGACAGGCTGTCTGTACTTTTACCGTGGCTACCGCTCGCAGGCCTCGAACTGTGGGGCTGGACCCTTGTCACCTAGAAGCCCTGGCCGGGGCTGCTGTCGCCGGCCGTGTCCCTGTCTTTCCACGGCTTCAGTAAATTCACGTGGTACACCTGCTCCGGCTTGCGCCGCCCTGGCTGGTGTACTTTGTAATTTACTTCCCTACCTTCTCGATAACCTCATAGGGGCCCTGCCACCTGGCTAGGAACTTGTTGTCAAGGGTGGGCACCAGAACCAAAACCCGATCTCCCGGGTTGAAGTTCCGCACTCGAGCCTGACGATTATACACCCTACTCTGGGCTTGTTGCGCTGCCTCCATATGCTCCCAGACCAGCGGCAACACCCTTTCCATCCGGTCCTGCATCTGGGTGACATACTCAACGACACTTTTGTGGGGGACAGGCTGTTGTTCCCACGCTTCCTTGGCGATATCCAACAGGCCCCGAGGGTGTCTGCCATAAAGCAGTTCGAAGGGCGAGAACCCAGTAGAGGCCTGGGGCACCTCTCGCACGGCGAACATGAGATAGGGCAGAAGCAGGTCCCAGTCCTTCCCATCTCTGGACACCACCCTTTTAACATATTTTTAGAGTTTGGTTGAACCTTTCGACAAGACCGTCTGTTTGCGGATGGTAAACGGACGTCCGTAACTGCTTTATACGCAACAATTTACACAGTTCCCTCATAACTTTGGACATAAAAGGGGTCCCTTGGTCGGTCAGAATCTCTTTTGGCAGGCCCACACGGGAAAACATTTCCATTAACTCTTTGGCAATGAGCTTAGCCGAGGTATGTTGCAGAGGCACCGCCTCTGGATACCGAGTAGCATAGTCCAGAACCACCAGGATATGTTGGTGACCCCTAGCAGACTTCGGTACGGGTCCGACCAGATCCATGGCAATACGCTCGAATGGGACCTCAATTATTGGGAGAGGGACCAGGGGACTTCTGTAATGCGCCTGTTTACCTGACAGGTCGGACAGGACTTACAGAACTCCTCTACTTCCTTAAACAAACCGGGCCAGTAAAATCGCTGTAGTACGCGGTCCTGCGTTTTCTGCCACCCCATGTGTCCCCCAAGAACATGTTGGTGGGCAAGCTCCATAACAAGCTTGCGGTATGCGGTGGGCACCACCAACTGTTCAACTGGCTCACCTCGGATTTGGTTCACCCGATACAACATATCCTGAAGAACAATAAATCGCGGAAACATTAATTCAGCACCATCAATCATTACAACACTTTCCCAGGCCCTGGTTAGGGTTTGGTCCCGGTGTTGTGCGGTCCCAAAATTTTCCCCGGATACCTTGCACCTTACGATACCTTGCACCTTACCACAGTGTATATATATGGGATGCAATAGGAGTACGTAATAATAAGTATAATCAACCTGGATTTCGACCTGTACGCCATGATGGCCAACTCAATCCTTCAGCATGTCCCTGCCACACCACTGCGCATGTGATGACAACACATGAGAGCATGTTCAGATAGAGCCGGACAGCGCTTGCGCCAGATTGTGACCCGATGGAAACACAGGAGATCTATCTTAAAAGGTACACTACATCAAGAATACCGAAATTACTCAAACCTATTAATAACTTAACAGGATCACAAGTCTCATAATTTAAAATAATGCACATCCCACAATTACTTTTACCCACAAGTCCATAATACGTGACAGTATTACTAGATTATAACAGCATACTTATATTAATGAAACCATGATCATACATAAGATAATATGACATATAAATGATTCTTTATTGTATAAAAAAAAAACTATATAAAGTGACTTCAGTGCAATCAATGGTCCCTAGTGAAATATAAAGTGACATCAATTTATTAATAAAAGGTTTGCGTCAGCGCCCCTCCCAAACAAAAAGGGAATGGAGAGCCGAGGCAAATTACCCAAAGTGTCATACAAAATAAGGGCTCATGCAAACGGCCGTAGGTGGTCCGTTCCGTGCATTGGGGACTGCAATTTGCTGTCCCCAATGCACGGGCAACCTCTGTACGGCTGCCGAGATCAATGCAGACCAATTCAACTTGAATACTTGAATGGGTCTGCATTCGTCCATTCCGCAAAAAGATAGGACATGTTCTATTTTATTGCAGTACGGAACGGAACCCCAAAGAAGCACTCTGTAGTATTCCGTTCCGCATCTCCGGATTTGCGGACCCATTTAAGTGAATGGGTGTGCATCCGTGATGCGGAATGCAAACGGAACGGTGCCCGTGTATTGTGGATCTGCAAATGCGGACCGCAATACGGCAACGGTCAGCACACGTTCGTGTGCATGAGCACTAAATGATAAATCAAAACTATCTAAAAATACCAATAAAAAAAAGGATGTGGTATGACCCACCGGGGTTCCACGCGTGCCTGAAAATATGGCAGAAAAGACCACAGAGGTTTTTCCGCAGCAAAGACCATGACAGGCACCACATAAGATTTTTTTGCCACAGTAATAACTGTGGATTCACCATTTCCTTTGAAGGTGAAATCTGGTGTGTAGATCTGTAGCACATAGGAACTTGAACTTGAGCTACTTCTCCCTAGCTGAGAGACCAGCGCTGCGATTGGCTGCTCTCTCAGCCGGGGAAGCCAGCACACACGCCCCTAACCAGAATGTTTAGCAACGCCCCGTACAAAAGTCCGCCTCATTTGCATATGAGGCGGCAGAAGAAACGGGGCGATTAGGAAGGAATTAGGGGGTCGATTAAAATAAAAAATAAATTGGGGAACATCAGTGGATGACGCACTATCCGGTAGGAGGGTTATTTGGGGGGTATTATATTGGTGAAAGGTCCTCTTTAAAGCTCAAGGAAGAAAAGGGCACGGCTTTCAAGTCATACTACTGGAGGCTGGCCCAGAAAACCTCTCTGGTCTAGCTGCGGCATGTTCTACAATAGACGTGCTCTGACTTATGGCACATGCTGCCATGTTACCACTTCCGCTGCCACTGTTCTTCTACGTAGCACTGGGGAACTGTGACAGGAGTAGGGGCTCAGTTACCCCAGCTTCTTCTGCACCCCAGTAGATACACCACTATAGATACGTGCCCCTTCCCTTTCTGACTCTTAAATGCAGCTCAACATGCCTATATGTTAATAACTAATATCAATTAATATCAATAGGCACACTGTATGCCACACATTGGTGACTTTGGGAGGAACTGTATTGTCCCCTAGAAAAAATGCTTTTATGGGAGAATAATATATATATATATATATATATATATATTTTAGGAGATGGAAGTAAAAGAAAAAACTGAGGGGGAGATTTATTAAAACTAGGATAGGAAAATTACCTCCTGATATTAAGAACTTCCCGATACTCTGGCACACAGTGTTGGCCTGGCGCAAAACGCTAAAAATAGGTGGGCTGGACGGCTCGCTACTTGCTTCCAACCCTTTCTGAAGCACCCAAACTTTTTGGAGGGTAAAGCGCCCAGAATATATAATACTTTGATCGCTCAAGGCTGTATATATGTATTTGATTTGCTAAACTCTAATTATTCTCCTCTCTTTCACGGAAGCCTCGCTGAAGTTTCCAGCTTTTCTACATAATCCGCTTATTTCTACAGGCCAGGAGCTTCGCCCAGCGCTGTGTTCACCAGATACCAGAGGACTTACGGACATCTGGCCTTAATGTGTTCATTAAGAACACTAGATCCCAGCTCTCCTCTACTAGTCGTATTTATAATTTTGTCAGGCCCTCTATTAAGTGGGAAACTGTTAACTCCGGACCTGGCAAATGGCTGTCAGATTTTCCTGACCTAGACGTCAAAACATTATTAGACGCTACACTTAAAATTAACAAACACTCTTCCGTTAGTAGCTATACTGATATGGCAATCTTAATTTTCACAGAGCTTATATCACTCCTTATATTAAAAATAGGATGACAAGAGATTGTGTGTTTTCTTGTTCCAAATGTAATGTGCCAAACACGGATTTGTTCCATCATCTTTGGGATTGTACCGAAATCAGGGCATTATGGAACCAAGTACAGTCTCACATTTCCTCTACTTATGGGATCTCCTTCACTATGACTCCTCAATGGGCTATTTTCAATATGTTAGCGGATGAGGATCACGGGCTAGCTAGAAGTAAAAAAGCTATTCTACACACCTGGGCAGCTGCGACTAGGAAAAGTATACTGCATCTGTGGTTAGACCCCAACACCCCTACTATCCCTTTTATTTTGACCAAGATACAATTTCTTTTCCAGATGGACTGGATTTTTACCTCTCTGAAAAGAAAAACTGACCAGGAAATTCTTTGAAAAATGGGCTTTATTTATGCGAACCTTATCTCCGCAGGTTAAAACAAAGCTTATCTCACATTTTGAAAATACTACATGGTACTTGTATGAAACTCTCAATGGACGCACGCCTTTAGTGGCTGGTTCTACGCAGTGAGACATACCCGACGGCTATTGTTTGTTGTGATGGCGCACATGTTGGGGGGGAACTGTTTCTTGTTCTTCTTATGTTCCTTTTTGGATATTCGCTCGATATATCTTAATTCAGCAAGATGCAATGTATCTCTGTCTAATTGTTCTTGTATCATTCCGCTTTGCTGCAAAACTTATAAATAAAGTTTTAAAAAACTAGGATAGGAAATCACGGCCAATTGCGCATGAGTCCGAGGGTAGTGAAAACTTACTGGGCTGTAAGTTTTCACTAGCCTTAGCGCATGCGCAATTGGCCATGATTTTTCCCTACCCTAGGCACTAGAATAGACAAGATTCAACAAGCCGCGAGTGTGCACTGGGCTGTAAGTTTTCACTACCCTCGGGCGCATGCACAATTGGCCGTGAGTTTTCCCTACCCTAGGCGCGTTCAGTTAGCCGCGCTCGCCTGTGCTGACTCCTACTCAGCCACTCAGTAAGCGAGGCATGCATGACACACCTCCTTCCACACCCGCAAACGTCACCACCGGAAATTACATGGGTAGGGAAAGTTCACGGGTAGTGAAATATAACGGAACATCGGCGATCTTTGCCATGCTGCTCCGTATCTCCACTCTCCGCCTTATTATAGTCAATGGGGATGGAGCAGCAGCATGGCAGTGAACGGGTACTTGTGGCATGGCGGATCTGGCAGGCAGGTTACTCGCCAGAACAGCCTGCTGGATAGCTATGCCGCTAGTGTGAAAGTACCCTTGCACGTGCTCCAGTAGCTAAGACTTTTAACTTATATTGCTTTTAAACCATAACTAAACACCCAACATGAGACTGATTAAAAGTCTCAGCAGTTGGCAGACTTTTGCCGTATATTTTATCCAGTTTTATATTTTGCCGTATATTTTATCCAGTCTCTGAAAGGTTAATTCAGCTGCTGTTTGTTTCTCCCAAGCAGCTTGTTAAATGGGAAACAATGTAGCCAGCTTTTTGTTCACCTTCATTGGCTACATAGCTATCTTGTTTCCTACTCTTTCCCTATATAATTAGGTCATGATACCGGCTGTCTGTACCAAACTACTGTGTTTAAAATACACAAACCCGTTTACTGCCTCCCTTAAAATACACAAACACGTTTAATGCCGCGCCTCCCCAAAATACAGGGGGCCGTAAACGTGTTTGTGTATTTTAAACACAGTAGTTTGGTACAGTCATCCCGTATCATGACCTAATTATATAGGGAAAGAGTAGGAAACAAGATAGCTATGTAGCCTGTGAAGGTGCGAAACTAGCTGGCTACATTGTTTCCCATTTAACCCCTTAAGGACCCGCGCAGTACATGTACAGCTCTGGTGCCCGAGACTTAAGGACCAACAGGGGCTGCGCCCGCCCGATCAGCAGCACGGATCCGACAATCACTGACAGCCGAGCCCCTGCTGCATACGCCGGCATCGATGAAAACACTGATGTCAGGCATTAACCCTTGATGTGCGCTGACTGCGGCACGTGCGATGTCCGTGCAGGGTTTGGAGCTGCCATCAGGTCCCCGATGCCTTCCTTAGGCATCGTGGCTGCCTTCCGTGACAGCCTGTGAGATCCATCCCCCTGGATATTACAGGCAAGCAGGCTGTAAGTGTATTACACTGGCAATACACTAAGGCTGGGTTCAGACTTGCGCGTTTTACAGCGCATTCAAACGTGCTGTAAAACGCTCATATGAAAACCAATGCTTCCCTATGGCCCTGGTTCTCACTTGAGCGTTTTACAGCGCGTTTGAACGCGCTGAAAAACGCCCTACGCTCAAAAAAGTTCTTGAGCTTCTTTGGGGCGTTTTGTCGTGCGTATTGTGATTGACGCCACAGTAGTCAATCACACGAACGCGCGTACGACAGAAGTATTGTAAAGGGGATCAGACCCCCAAAAGTTGAAGTCCCAGAGTGGGACAAAAAATAAAGTGAAAAAGAAGATAAAAAAAGTTCGATTTTTTTTTTTAAATTTTCAAGTAAAAAAAGCATCCTTTTCCCAAAATAAAGTAAAAAAAATTTGGAAGAAAATAGGGAAAAAAGAAAAGTAGACATATTATGTATCACCGCGACCGTATCGACTGGCTCTATAAAAATATCACATGACCTAATCCCTCAGGTGAATACCGTCAAAAATAAAATAAAAACTATTTTTTTGTCACCTTACATCACTAAAAGTGTAATAGCAAACGATCAAAAAGTCACACGCACCCCAAAATAGTGCCAATCAAACCGTCATCTCATCCCGCAGAAAATGAGACCCTGCCTAAGACAATCGTCCTAAAAATAAATAAAAAACTATGGCTCTCAGACTATGGAGACACTAAAACATGATTTTTTGTTTTGTTTCAAAAATGATATTGTTGTGTAAAACTTAAATAAATAAATAAAAAAAAGTATACATATTATGCATTGCCACATCCGTAAGAACCTGCTGTATAAAAATATCACATGAACTAACCCCTCAGGTGAACACCGTAAAGAAAAAAAAAAGGTGTAAAAAATAATATTTTTAGTGTCTCCATATCCTGAAAGTCATAGTTTTTTTTATTTTTTGGGTGACCGTCTTATGTAGGGGCTCATTTTTTTTCGGTACGAGATGACGTTTGATTGGTACTATTTTAGGGTGCATATGACTTTTTGATCGCTTGCCATTACACTTTTTGCGATGTAAGGTGACAAAAAGCTGGCTTTTTTTTTCAAAAATGCTTTATTATGTACAACTGAAACAAACAAACAAAAAAATATTTGTTATTGCCGTGTCCATAACAACCTGCTCTATAAAAATACCACATGATCTAACCTGTCAGATGAACATTATAAATAACAAAAAATAAAAACAGTTCCAAACAGCTATTTTTTGTTACTTTGCCTCACAAAAAGGGCAATATAAAGCAACCAAAAATCATATGTACCCTTAAATAGTACCAACAAAACTGCCACCTTATCCTGTAGTTTCCAAAATGGAGATATTTTTTTGGGGGAATTTCTACTCTAGGGGTGCATCAGGGGGGCTTCAAATGTGACATGGAAGCTTAAAATTATCCAGGGAAATCTGCCCTCCAAAAACCATATGGTGTTCCTTTCCTTCTACGCCCTGCCGTGTGCCCGTACAGCTGTTTACGACCACATATGTAGTGTTTCTGTAAACTACAGAATCAGGGCAATAAATCTTGAGTTTTGTTTGGCTGTTAACCCTTGCTTTGTTACTGGAAAAAATTATCAAAATGGAAAATCTGCCAAAAAAGTAAAATTCTGAAGTTTCATCTACATTTACCTTTAATGCTTGTGGAACACCTAAAGGGTTAACAAAGTTTGTAAAATCAGTTTTAAATACCTTGAGGGGTGTAGTTTCTAAAATGGGGTCATTTTGGGTGATTTCTATTCTGTAAGCCTCACAAGGTGACTTCAGACCTGAACTGGTCCTTAAAAAGTGGGTTTTGGAAAAAATAAAATGGCATTCACAAAATGATCCAAACATACAGTAGACATATGGGGAATGTAAAGTAATAACTATTATATCAGGTATCACTATCTTTTTTAAAAGCAGAGAAATAAAAATTTGGAAAGTTGCAAATTTTTGTAATTTTTTTTTTGGTAAATTTCATATATATATTTTTTAAATTAAAATGAAATATTTCCATAGCATCACCACGACGGCCATACAAGGAGATTGACCCCTGACCTCTGTAGGGGCAGGAAGCAGAGAAGGGTTTAAATACCCCCCTCCCACCACCAAACACCAGTGTTTCCTGTCCCTACAGAGGACAGGGGCGGAGAAAGGTCTCCATGTGCAGCCCCTGTGGAGATGAAGGTCCAAAGAGACGGAGGAGTCGCGTACATGCTATGGCGGGACCCCCTCTGCCCGCCCGCGGTCTAGTACTAACGCTGGGCAGGGGGGTTGGGGAGAGACTCGCCTTCGGTTTTATCTGGGGCCTACTCCCAGAGCACATGCGCCCTCAGGCTTCCCTAACCTGGCCACCGGGTCGCGCGCACAATATTGCGGTACCTCCCTGCCCGCCCACTTGCGCTCGGTCATACTCGCCTCCGGTACCTGTGAGGCCTGTTCCCGATGCGCAGACGCCCGCTGACTCCTGGGGGACGCGCCGCTGGGTCGGGCGCTTAGCGCTGTTCGGTGCTATATAAATTCATCACTTCCGGTCCTAGATGTCGTCACCCGAAGTGACGCGGACGGCAGTTGGCCTCTGGATGGCGGGATCCATGAAGCATTTAAAAGGGATCACCTGTCTGCAGCGTCCTGTGGGTCAGTACTTTATGTATACTTAACCCTGTATACCATTCCTCTGTCTATGGTCAGGATGTCTGTGTCTGAACCCAATGAGGCCTCTACCCTGCCGTCTGTAAGTTCCCCATGGGGAGAGTTTTGTTTTCTCACCTGGACACACTTTTAGATCCGTTTCTGGTTCTAATGGGCTTTTCTCTTGCTGTTCCAGACTAAGGATCCGCAGAGAAAGCCTAAGAGATCCCCAAAGTGCATTTCCTGTTTTAAGCGGTTGCCTGAGGACCACCCTAAGAAACTATGTGGGGACTGCATTGCTAAGATTGTCCGTGAGGAACAGCCGTCCCTCATGGATGAGATTAGATCCATGATGCAAGAAGAAATTAAAACCTCCTTTGTGGCCATTACCGCCCTCCAAAGAGAGAAGCCCACTTTTACGGAGCCTCCTCCCAAACGGCAAAAATCGATTGATGATGGGTCTTCTGATTCTGACGAATTAGGCGAGTCTGCTTCCTCTTCCAAATTCTTTGAAGATGAAGAAATACTCTCTGAGCGAGAATATTCAGAGAGCAGAAGAAAATTCTATTTCTCTTCTGAAGAAATGCCCGAACTTTTAAAAGCTGTCAGGGCTACGATGGGGGTGGAAGAGGTGCAGTTCACTCCGTCAGTTCAAGATGAGATGTTCGGAGGGCTCAGAGTAAAGAAATCTAAGGTTTTCCCTATCAATGAAAACATTAAGGGAATGATTTTAGACGAATGGGAATGAGTCGGTACGTTTTGCAGCAAAAGACTCAGGCCTTTCTAATGCAGCTCAGCGTGCCTTGTGGGTTAAATGCTGGTCAGGGGATAGGATTTCAAAATCCAAACTCTGTGCCATTCCTTTTTCTGGGGAGTATATTTTTGGCCCAGAATTAGATAAAATCTTAGAGAAGGCCTCTGATAAAAGGAAGGGTTTTCCATAAGAAAGGGTATATAAAAGAAAATATCCCTTTCGTGCCCCTTCCAATCAAAATAGGCAGTACAGTGGTAAAGGTTAGTCGGGACGGTTTAGTTACCCCAAGGGAGGCAAAGGCAAAGCCTCTTCCTTCTCCTCTCAAAAAGGGAACGACAACCCGTGATGCCAAGGTGGGGAGGGGGGGATTGAGGATGTTTTTTCCCCGCTGGGAGGAAATATCCTCAAGCTCTTGGGCCCTGAGGATAATAAGATCGGGTTATCAAATCCAGTTCTCGGACCCTCCCCCAAAAAGATTTGTAGTCACGAGGATTCCGGTGTCAGATCCCAATCATCCCATCCGTTTAAGTGTTCAGGAGCTTCTTTCAATAGGAGCAGAAGTTGAGGTTCCACCTTCCGAACGTGGAAGGGGGTTCTATTCGAACCTATTCCTTGTAAAAAAGAAGGAGGGCTCCTTTCGTACCATAATAAACCTAAAATTGTTGAACAAGTTCATTACTTATCAAAAATTCAGGATGGAGACCCTAAAGTCGATAGTACCTCTGCTTCAGAGCAACTAAGTAATATGTATGGTCAATCTGACCGACGCGTACTATCATATTCCGATCCATCCGAACTCTCAACGGTTTCTGAGATTCGCAATCAGAAATCACATTGGGAGAGTTCTACATTTCCAATTCACCTGTCTACCCTTTGGCATATCATCAGCTCCTCGGCTGTTCACAAAGCTAATGATAGAGGTAGTGGCCTTTCTAAGGAAAGAGGGTCTAACAATTTTTCCTTACTTAGACGATTTTCTGATTGCAAACAGCTCACCTTTACTCCTACAGAGAGATCTGAATCTCTTCTGTCAGACCATGGAGGGTTTAGGTTGGATAATCAACCTAAGAAAGTCGCATTTAGAACCGACGACAAAGATCCAGTTCTTGGGAGTAGTTCTGGATTCTCAGAAACAATTGACTTGCTTACCCCTAGAGAAGATTCAGGACATCAAGAGGAGGATCTCCATCTTCAATTCAAAAATGTCTTACTCCATGATCAAAAGTTCATCCCTCATTCCCTTGATGTTAGACTTGCAGTCCTTGACTACTTAGATACCACTAAAGATTTTAGGAAATCGGATTGTTTGTTTGTTCAATTCGGAGGAAGAAACAAGGGACAGAAGGTATCCAAATCATCCATTGCAAGATGGATCAAGGCTCCCATCGCTTCTTGCTATTCCCTACAGAACTTATCTTGTCCTGATAGAGTCAAGGCCCACTCAACTAGGGCAATGTCTTCTTCCCAAGCTGAAAGAGCAGGTGTCTCCTCGAGGAGATCTGCAGGCAGCCACTTGGTCCAGTATCCATACGCTTACCAAACATTACAGGCTGGATCTGTTTAAGAAAACAGATATGTCTTTTGGACAGAAAGTCCTTCAGTCTGTTACCCCCTTAATGTTCATATTTGATATATCTTCTAGTATCGTCGTGGTGATGCTATGGAAAGCCGGAATTAGACTCACCGTAATTCTTTTCCATGAGATCACCACGATGGCCCGTTTTCCCCTCCCTTTTTGAGGGTTGATATGAAGTAATATCTTCTCCTACTTTATTTATCTTTCACATATGTAACCACCACCTTTTACTCTGGTATTTTGGAAGAACTGGTGTTTGGGGGTGGGAGGGGGGTATTTAAACCTTTCTCTGCTTCCTGCCCCTACAGAGGTCAGGGGTCAATCTTCTTGTATGGCCGTCGTGGTGATCTCATGGAAAAAGAATTACCGGTAAGTCTAATTCCGGCTTTTGACTGAATTTTACCACTGTCATAAAGTACAATATGTGACGAGAAAAAAGGTCTCATAATGGCCTGTATAAGTAAAAGCGTTTTAAAGTTATTTTAAAGAGATGTTTTAATTGGTACAGGGTGGATTTGATTTAAATGAGACTGATTTAAATCACGATTTAAATTACTAGTCAGTAAGGCTTGATTTAAATCAGTTTTCTACATAAAGACTAAGGCTACGTTCACACGACGACATTTGTCGCGCGACAAATAGGGCACAACTTCACTGCAACATTTGTCGCGCTACAATCTTTATACTTTCAATAATTTTTTATTGAATATATCATAAAGATAAATCATAAAAGTACAGTTGAGAAATACATACAGTAAATCCTTGGATATAATAGGATGCAGTAGTGACATAGGGATACATACTAGAGAGACAAGCACATTAACAGGGCATACCTTCATAATATGACATTCATAAGGCAGACCGTTAATGCAATAGCACTTACAATGACCCATACAATATACATTTCCATCCCCGGTTCCCATTTTCATCCCCCAATTCGCACAATCGCCCCACATGTGTTTATAATCATGCAATATAGTGCGGTAACGCGGTCGCATAGTTGCTAGACAACCACGTTAGCCATTGATTATGGGCTCTAATCCTGGCCTTAATATCGGGTGCAAACATCACCTCACAGTGCATATGAAAGTTCACCGAATGTACCAGATCTGGAAGCGAGGGTCGGACCGCTTGTTTCCACTTCCTCGCTATAATATTTCTTGCTGCACATAAAACATGCGAAACCACCCATCTATGGTCACCCGGAATATCCACCAAATCTATGCCTAGGAGGGCCATTTCCGGTGATATTGATACAGTACTAGCAGTAACTTCCTGCGGCAGGTGTGTTACCTCGTCCCAGAAGGGTCTGACCACAGGGCAGGTCCACCACATATGATACGGGGTCCCCACATGTCCACAGCTCCTCCAGCACAATGGGGAATAACGTGGTGCCATATGTGTAATTCTGTTGGGCGTTAGGTACCATCTCAACTGAACCTTCCTCGCCTGTTCTACATGGTTGATGCATCTAGTACTTTTGCACGTCCAATAGAACGCTTTTTGCCATCTAGAGGTGGAAAACTCTATCCCTAATTCCTCCTCCCAACGGGACATATAGGGCAATTTACTCCCCGCATCACTTACTCCTATGATGGAATAGAAGGTGGAGAGCCTAGGTCTCTTACCCGTGCCGTCTAGTAAGAACTTGGAAATCGTACCTGTGGTCGAGGTGAGCGGGGCACCTTTCAAAGTAGTCAAAAAATGTCTAATCTGAAGGAATTGGTAGAACCTCGAATTAGGAAGTTGGTATTGCCGATGCAGGTATTCAAAATCTACCATATGAGAATCTACATACAATTGCCCAACAGAACGGATACCCTGTGCCGTCCATTCCTTAAGGGATAGGTTGGGTATAAGATATTCCAGCGACCTCAAAGGAATATTAGTATGGGGTACATGGGGGAGCTTCTTAGCCTTGAGCAAGTAGGACCAGATGTGTGTGGTAGCCTGCATGGTATGAAGTGGTGCATCACCCCAGCATCCTCCCAAACCGTACGCTGCCAAGCAAGATTTTAATGATCCGCTTTTAGTGTAATGTTCTTCAATTGCTAACTATTTCTGTGGGGAAGTAGGGGACCACCACTCCAGTGCCTGTTCTGCTAGGCTGGCCAAGTAGTAATTATAGAGGTTCGGTACACCTAGGCCTCCTGATTTCGTTGGAAGATACAGTGCCGATTTAGCTATTCTAGGTCGGTGGCGGTTCCAAATAAATTGCAACATATCCGTCTGCAGGTTAGCAATTCTACCCCTCGTTATCAGAACTGGCAAACACCGAAGCGTGTATAGAATTTTCGGCAAAGCCAGCATTTTAGCTGCACTGATGCGAGCTATCCAAGAGAGGTTCACCTGGGCCATTGAGGCGTAGTCCTTTTTGAGGGAAGCCCTCAGTTTGGAGAGGTTAATATCAACAATATCTGGGATAGAAGTTGACAGTTCAACTCCCAGATACCAATTAAACATGTGCCTCTGTTGGATACGGTCTCTCATACTCGGGGGGGGGGGGGGGTGTAAAATGACAGTACATTCGTTTTTTTAGCATTTAACTTATAGTAAGAGCAGCGGGCATAAGATTCCAATATCTGGGAGACAGCTATTAGAGACTCTTCTGGGTTAGTTAAGACCAATATCACATCGTCTGCATATAATCCAATAACATGCGCTGAGTCCCCAACATTAATGCCGGTAATCTGTGGGCAGCTTCTTATCAGTGCAGCCAGGGGTTCGATAACCATCGTGAATATCAGGGGGGAGAGTGGACACCCCTGCCTCGTCCCGTTGGTAATTGCGAAAGGTGCCGAGAGGAAACCTGAGGCCAGTACCGAAGCAGACGGGCAGGTGTAAAGCCCATAATCGCAGAGTGAATTGGACCTCTCAGACCAAATTTACAGAGAACCTGATCCAGGAATCCCCAGTGGACCCTATCAAACGCTTTTTCGGCGTCCAGTGAAGCGAACACTGTGGGATTTCTGGATCTCTTGGCCAATTGAACCAAATCCAGCATGCGTCTGGTGCCATCTCTGCACTGTCTTCCCTCAATGAAGCCAACCTGATCTGGGTTTATTAGATTGGGTAAGAGAGGATTAAGACGTAGAGCCAGCACCTTGGCATATAACTTTAAATCAACGTTTAATAAAAAGATGGGGCGATAGTTAACCGGCTCATCTGGGTTTTTACCCGGTTTGGGCAAGGTTACAACTGTTGCCTTTAGCATTTCGGGGGGGGATAACTCCTGTTGACATAAACCCATTATAAAGGTTTGTAAGTCGGGGGACTAAAAGCTCCTGAAAGGTTCTATAATAACCTACTATAAAGCCGTCCGGCCCGGGAGCTTTCCCCAGCGGAGCGGATTTAATGGCGGTCATAATTTCGGAGTCTGTGATCGGCTCATTCAGCTTAGCTAATTGGGATGGCGAGAGATTGGGGAGGGAGATAGGATCCAGAAAGGAAGAAGGATGAGGAGTAGAGGCGTCATCTTTTAGGTTATACAGGGCAGCATAGTAGGAGGCAAAGGTATTCGCTATTTCTTGGGGATGTGTTACCACTGACTGCTTGTATGACAGTTTTTCTATTCTGTTATCCGCAACCCTGCATTTAGGTCTCCTTGCTAGAAGCGCACCAGCCCTGTCCCCCATGTGGTAGAACGACATCTTAAGCCGACTAAGAGTTTTTTCATGCTGGTACAGCAGGAGAGTTCGAAGTAATCGACGCTTGCTATTTACTATTTCTAAGTTAGACACTGAAGGGCAGTTTGTGTATAACATACTAGCAGTCTCGAGTTGGTTCAAGGCACTGGTCACTTCCCGCTCCCTTAATCGTTTCAACCGTGCAGCAGATTTCAACAGAACCCCTCTCATATAAGCCTTATGAGCTAGCCATATGGTGGCCGGGGACACTTCAGATGATTCATTGAACTTCAGGTATTCTTCTAAACAGGTTTTATATTCCGCAATCCTGTCCTTGCTTTTAAGCAAGAAAGGGTTGAGCCTCCATTGAGGGGGCGGGGGGGCAGGTATGCCGTTATCCACCACTAGCGAGACAGGAGCATGGTCCGACCAGGTCGCACAACTGATATCCGTCCTGAGCACTCGATGTAGCATGTCCCTAGACACCAAGAAATAATCTATACGGGATTGGGAAGAGTGCGCAGAAGAGACATGGGTGTAGTCTCTCTCCCCTCCATGTAGATACCTCCAAATGTCATGAAATGGGGAGTATCGCAGCGATTTTTTCAAATCCTCTCTCTTGCCATGTGATGAAGAACGGCAATCCAGCTCGGCATCGACCGGGATATTAAAATCCCCGCCGAGGACCACGGAACCCCTCGCCACCTTCTAAACTTTTTTAAACAGTTTGTGAAGAAACGACTTCTGCCTGATATTAGGAGTGTAGACCGACACAATCGTATATTGAGCCCCATCTAACATGCATAGTAGTATCACATAGCGCCCCGCACTATCCTTAATACACTGCTGATAGGTAAATGCGACAGAGGCCCCAACACATATCAAGGATCCAGCTTTCCGTTTCCTAATGGCTGGTGAATGAAACACATGAGGAAACCGTCGGTGGTTACATCTGTGTATATCAGCCTCCAACAAGTGGGTTTCTTGTATTAGGGCGACGTCGCATCCAGATCTCAGCAGGTCAGACCACAATTGAGATCTGCGGAACGGGGAGTTCAGTCCCCGAACATTATTAGAATAGAGTTTTAACCCCATATTGACCTATGTACTAGAACTGCAGGTACCTTGCCCCTCCCTATCTCGTAACCAATGCCATCTAGTTTCCCAAATGTCACTTTTAAGAGATTTACATCATATCCAAGGGAATAACATAAAAGAAAATTGCAAAAACATAAGGAAAATAAAACAAAAACTGAACGGTTTACAACCAGTAACATTAGATCAGTGAACCGATATACCCAACGTCTTCCCTGGGGCCTAACCCGACCCCACCGAAAGAAGCAGACCATTAGTGGGGAAAAAAGGTATATCTACCAAAGTCACTGACGTAACTCAGCACCAGACATAAAAGGACTAGCCTGATGAAGGTGGTGTTCATGCAACATCCCAGTCCGGTGAAATTCTGTCCATGCCCACTTGGGAATCCTTGCCGATGGACGGAGGTTTAGGGGTCTTTCCCCAAGCATATAGCTGCTGTGCCGCTTCAAACGGCGAGGTACAAACATAGGTTTTTCCATCCCGGGAAATTAGGAGCTTGATAGGGAAGCCCCACCGGTATTTAACTTGCTGCTCCCTCAGGATCCTGGTGACTTGTGCGAACTCCCTCCTTTTCGCTAGCGTTGCCGCAGATAGATCCGGGTACACTGAAATGCCCTGGAAAGCAGGTGTAGGCATAGGGTTAACTCGGAGCGCCCGCAGGAAGAGATCTTTCGTTTGATAGAAGTGAATCCTGGCGATCACATCTCTGTGAACTGAGGCGTCCAGGCCTTTGGGTTTCGGAATACGATGTATCCTGTCTATCAGAATGTCTCGGTCCGACACTGTAGGCATGGCATCCTTCAGAAGGGACTTGAGGAGAGGTTCTAGGGCCTCAGAGTCCACCGTCTCTGGTACGCCCCTAAGCCTCACATTGTTTCGCCGGTGTCGGTCATCCATGTCCTGCATCTTGCGCCGGATTGCCCCTAACTCTTCCTCCAGCACTTCATGCGCATCAATCAGTGAGTTGTGGGAGAGCGCGAATTCCGCCATTTTAGACTCGACGTGGGAAGTGCGTTCACCCAGGCCCTGGAGTTCGCGCCGGAATTCTCTCACCAGGCTCGCCATGTCATCTTTCAGGGAAGCGCGTAGTGCGGACATCATAGTCTGCATTGCCCCCTCCGTGAGCGGTAGTGAGTTATTGCCCGGTGTTTGAGGTAAATGCGCCGGCGAGGAATCACCGGGAGGCTGCTCCGGCGAGGCTGCGGCCTGTGGTTGCAGGATGGAGCTCCCGTGTTCCGGCGTCGATGTTCTGGCGAAAAACTCCGTCAAGCGTTTCAGAGCTTGCCTCTTTCGCAGCTTGCCCATGGCTACGTTGTGCCCGGTTCTAGGGATGAGATGTATGACGGTCTCAGGCGTCTTCTGTGAGCCGCAGTGAAAAGTCTGGTGCGGAGCAACTCAGTTAAGCGGCCAGCTTTATAATGGGAGTCTATGGTGTCGCATTGCGACATGCGACATGCTGCGACTGCGACGCGACAGTCGCAGAAAAACCCATCTTGAATGGATTTTTTGTGACTATCGCAGTCGCAGCATGTTGCAATGCAAGACCATAGACTCCCATTATAAAAATTGTAGCGCGACAATAGTGCGACTTTTTGTCGCACGACAAATGTCGTCGTGTGAACGTAGCCTTATTCTTGCTGGTATAAGTTATAATATGCAAGTAGATGAAGATTTTTAGAATAACAACTTTTCATATTAGTTTTTTTATCCCCAGTTTAATAGGTTAATCATTCATATTTGGACAACTTTTCTGTTGTACTTAGGAAGGAGAAAAAATATTTGGGGAGATTTATCAAAACTGGTGTAAAGTAGAACTGGCTTAGTTGCCCATAGCAACCAATCAGATTCCACCTTTCATTTTACAAAGGAGCTCTGAAAACTAATAGGTAGAATCTGATTGGTTGCTATGGGCAACTAAGCCAGTTCTACTTTACACTAGTTTTGATAAATCTCCCCCATTGTTTCTATTCTATTCACTGAACTTCTTTAAACTCAGCACTGAAGGGGTTGATTCTGTATTCATAGGTTTGTAGAAGTTAGGATTAAGGTCTTTTTCTCAACTGTTCATGTGAAGAAGAGGCCTGTGATCTCTGCTGAGTCACATTCAGTTTTGAGAACTGCAAAAGTAAACCCAGCATCTGTGATAATATCTTGTAGGCAGAGAAACTGCCCAATAATCTTACAAAAACCTCTGGAAGAGCATGACATTGTGAATGGATTAATGGAATTTATTTACCCAAAAAATTTAACATATACAGCCTTATTCTACATAATTAAAAAACGAATCTTTATTTCATGATGGAATAACCTTTGGATGGTTAAAAAAAAATTCCTCCAAAAGCATTTTATATAAAAAAAATCCAATTAAATTAAAAAAATAAGATTTATTATTATTTTTTTAAATCATTGATTTTTATCCACCCTGAATTGGTACCATGTTTGGGTACATATGACATTTTGATCACTTTATATTACGCATTTTGTTGAGGTGGCAAAAAGATGACTGTTTTGACTGTTTTATTTCTTTTTGCAGATTTTTACCTGACAAGTTAGCTCATATAATATTTGTATATATTAGGTTGTTATGGACCTCCCAATACCTAATAGGTTTATTTTTTTTTATTTTTAAGTTTTACACAGTAAAAGCATTTTTGAAAAGAAAAAGTCGTGTTTTTGTGTTGCCATTTTCTGAGAGTCATATTTTTATTTTATTTTTCAGGCTATGCACACCTGACTAGTGGATCCGCCCTGTAGGCTGGTTTTAAAGTCAGTATAAAACTGAGTCTGCTTTATAGAACTTACCAGAAGCCATTTGGTTCCAGGAGAAGTACTAGTGGGCTCAGCATGCATGTTGGTATTTGCATCCCTTGATCTGATGAACACTGTATGGCACCAGACGGGGTTACAAGCAGAGTGTATCTGGCATGCATGCTGCACCTGCACTCCCTGGATTTTGTGTGGCTGATATGGCCCATAAAAGGTAAGAATTAATGTTAGGGACCACTCATAGAGGCAACCGTGACGTGGTGGGTGGCTTACATAATTTGGCCAAAATATAAACTAATGCCTCTTCTAACATCCAGCATAGTGGCAGGACGGAGCTCTAGCTGCAGTGTGCCATTGCACCTTTGTTTTTACGTTTGTATGTGTATTTCACCATAGCAACGTGCACCTGCGTATTGGGTTGTGCTGACTGCAATCCCCATTTTAATCCTTTTTCAGGCTATTGTCTTACTGCATTTTTTGCAGGATGAGGCGACGTTTTCATTGGTACTATTTTGGGGTACATATAACTTTTCCATCGCTGGATATTACACTTTTTTGTGAGGCAAGGTGACTAAAAATGGCTGTTTTGGCACAGTTTTTATTTTTTTACAGAATTTTACAGTAGATCATGTATTTTTTTTATTTTTTTTTTATGTTTTACACAGTAAGGGTCCATTCACACGTCTGCAAATGGGTCCGCATTCATTCTTTATGGGGCCGGACATGATGTGGAGAGCACACTATGTGCTCTCCGCTTCCGCATTTGTGGAGCGCGGCCCGAACTTCCGGGCTTCGGCCCCGAACTTCCGGTCCGCGGCTCCGCAAAAGATAGAACATGTCCTATTCTTGTCCGCAGCTGCGGACAAGAATAGGCATTTCTATAGGGGGGGGCGGCCGGGTGTGTTGCGGATCCGCAACACACCACGGACGTGTGAATGGACCCTAAAAACATTTTTGAAAATAAAAAAAATCTTGTTTTTGTGTTGCCTTTTTCTGAAAGCCATATATTTGTTAAAGGGGTTGTCCAGGTTCAGAGCTGAACCCAGACACAACCCGATCGGTACTCAGGGATTAGTACAACTATCATGATTGTTGTTGTCTCTGCACTGCTTTTGAGAGAAGATTGCACTTTAATAAACCTTGGAACTGCGCTTTTTGCTGCTATATGTACCACTAATACGCTCACCATCAACTCAGTAAAAAGACTGTTCCACCACTGCCAGCTACTTCATCCACACTCCTGCCTTGCACCCAGCCAAACATCCTCCATCAAGGGCACCCCAGCAACCACCAGGCAGGAGCCCCAATACCAGGCCATGCCCTGAGGGAAGAAGGTTTGTACCCTCCAACCACTGCATGGCCCCAGAGAGCACTAGAGGGAGGACTGCCAACGTGATCTGTGAGTACTACTCCTCTTAGGGCGACAACCGCTACTTCCAACTTCTCTGCCCTGTGCCTCCCCTCTGAGTCACTGCACATTTTCTGGCCAGAAACATGGATGACTCTAAGGCCTCATTCACGTGATCGTATTTTTTAATCCGCATCCAATTGTCACGGATCAGCGGATGTGAACCCACTGTGCCACTGACTGGCTATACTCTGGAGGGGTGTGTCTAAGCAACTACCTGGTTTTCGCTAGGGCCTCAGGTGGTGAGTATAGGCTTGAGCCGTTAGGGTAGTTGCCAGGGGCTACTCCAGACCAATCCCCGAGTCGGTGGCAGCTGGTCTGGGCAGACCAGGAAGTACCTGAGTAGGTACCAGAAGTACAAGCGGAGTCAGGCCGGCAGAGCGTCACCAAGTGCAACAGAGCAGAACCAAAGGATGAGGCAGAGGTGTAGTCAGACAGGCAATAGGTCAGGGCAGGCGGAACAGGAACAGGTCAGGCAATCCGGGTTGGCAACAGGAGAGACAAAGCAAGCAGGCAGGGATCAGACGATAAGTGTAGTTCAGGAACAAAGTATAGATCAGGAGCACCAGTGGTTCTCAGACTCTTTAGCAAAAGACAAGGACCTTGACACTGAGGCATCTGGGAAGGGGGCTGAGCCACTTAAGTGCAAGCAGGAGAGCCAGGGTTGGTCAGCAAGATCACCTAACTCAACCCAGCCCCACCCAGGGAGTGATGCGTACCGCCCATAGAGCAGTGTAACACGAAATCAGCTAAACTCATGCTGTGTCCAGGCTAAATGGAAGCTGTGGGCGGAATCCTCAGAAGCAATATCACTTATACAAACAGAATGTCCCGGACTGCAGCGATAAACGAGGAAACAGTGGTCCACCGCAGCCGTTGTTACACCAATCCACATTTTTTTTCATATTAGATGTGGACCCATTAATCTCAATGGCTCCGCAAAAAATGCCGACAGCACTCTGTGTGCTGTCCGCATCTGTATATCCGTTCTGCAGTCCCCCATCTGAGGACAAGAATAGCCATGTGTTACAATGGATCCACCAAGAAATGCGGACATCACACAGACATAATCTGTATTTTTTGCGTACCACAAAATACAAACGGTCCATTTTTCTTGCAGACCCATCCATTGGAAGAAGTAGGTCTTGTAGGTAAATCTGACAATGACGGGATTGCTGCAATTTCTCCACACAGACCAATGCCCCATGTGGAAGATCGCCCCTTTTGTGAAGATGCCCATTCAGTTGAACAGGTCAGTGTTCAGTCCATTTACTGTCCATTCAAAACTCGGAGAGGCCCCAGACAGAAAGCAGCCTTAGCACTAAGGGGCACATTTATTATTAAGACCGGTCTTAATAACCCCTATACCTGGCGCCGGCCTCTACATAACGTTGGCGGATCCACCGCTGCTTCTAAATGTAAGAAAGTTTCCTAGCTGTCTTACATTTAGACCATTTTCAATGAATAAAACCCGGCATCAGGGGCGTAACTATAGGGGAAGCAGGGGAAGCGGCTGCTTTGGGGCCCTGACCCAGAAGGGGTCCATCCAAGAGGAGGAGAAGTACTAAAAGATTTTGTCAGGTCCCCTCAACATTATTACACAATGAAATAATATACAGTGGCAGTATAGACAGTGTAGAAAACGGATGGAACAGCTCCCAGGCCTGGTCTGAGAGAGCAATCTTTAGTAGCCACAGGAAAGGGGGCGGCATGAAAGGAAGGGGTTGTGAAAAAATTACTGGGAGAGGGGGCCCCATTCAAAAATTTGCTGTGGGGCCAAGTCATTTCTAGTTACGCCACTGCCCGGCACGTCCACCTTTTTAGACCCAGGGTGAACGGGGAAAAGTCACAGGAACTTTGCACCGCAATCTGTGCCAGAAATACGCCTAATTTAGGCGTATTTCTGTTTAATAAATGACCCTGTAAATACACACCTCTCATATAGAGTCAGATTACAACAAACTTAACGGGCCTAAAAGAAGCCATGTGGTGCCTGCAATACTTTACTGCTGCACGGGTCTGCTTTTGTTAGAACTGAATACTTTTCTTCTGCAGAACACGTTCTTGTGTTTAAATAAAAGATAGGAGCAGGTGTGCCAAACTAGTAGACAAACAGTAGTACATATAGGCTCCTGATAACCTTCTGAACCTACAAAAACCCTGCGGCTTGCAGGGCATACACAAACCCAGAATCACAGCTGCCCCATTCTACTGTCACTGTTTGCAGATAGTAATCCTTTGCATGACTTAGGTTGGCACACCCCAGATTGGGGGACACACCCTGTATGTAACGCTTCTATGGGAGGACAGTGGTAAACAAGGATCCAGCACTGCCTTTCTCCAAACTGTAGACTTTATTGAAGTGTACACATGCAATAAAAAAAAATAGTTTTTCCATTTTTCACTTGAATGGGTCCGCAATCCGGAGGGTGCAGTGCGGAACGGAGGCACGGAAGCACTACGGAGTACTTCCGTGGGGTATTTTTGTCCATGCCTCATAGAACATGTTCTATTTTTTTTGGGTGCACACGAATCACAGACCCATTCAAGTTGAATGGGTATGGATCCATCTGCAGAATCCGCACGGATGTTGCCCGTGCAATGGGGACTGCAAATTCCCCAATGCACAGAATGGCCGAACAACGGCCGCGTGAATGAGCCCTTCCAATATTGATCCAGAAACGGTTTATCTGGTTCCTATGTGCATATTAGAGCCCACCTTGTATATTATTTCATTATTTGATGAAATTTTAGATATTTCTATATTCTGATAATTTTTGCACTATTCTGTGTAAAAGAAAACTATTGAAGTGTATAGATATGCAGGAAAAACTGGTCTTTCACACCATGAACCATAAATTTCCCTCTTTGATCATCCAAAAAGCTGAGAGATATGCTTATGACAAGCAGGCACTGCTGCATCCGCTGTTGTACACGCAGCAGAGAGATGCAAGCTTTACCATGGCATGTGCTCAACTCCCACATGATGGCACCCTGCGTCCTTTATGTGTATTACACATAGATGAGCTTTTCCCTACTTTTATTTCTTTGTGGAGAAATGCACTGTTCTATTTTTGGTGCAATATCACCACCTTGTGGACAGCACTATCCACTACAGTTCATTAAAATGATAGGGATTTTCCTACTGATAGGTCATCAGTAGCTGACTGGTGGGTGTCCGACATCCGTTTGAGAAGGCACTGGCACTCCTGTGAGCATTGCCTCCTTCTCCTGCTTACCAGGCACAGCCCCACACATTGTATAGTGGCTGTGCGTGGTACCGCACTCAGCCCCGTTCACTTCTATGGCGCTGAGCACGATGCCAAGCACTGCTCAGTGCTATACAATGAATAGCACTCTGGAGGATATGTCATCAGTATAAAAATCCCGTAAAAGGGGTATTCCAGTATTCCATATGCTGTCAAAAAATAACAGCACTTATACATATTTCACCAACTCGCAGCCACTGCCCTTCTGATTGTGCCTGGATCCCGGCTGCACTCCACATCCTTCTACTGCCTCAACAAGACAGGAAATGGCTGGGAAAGCAGCTCAGCCAATCACTGGCTGCAGCAATGACTCTTCAAACGTGCAAATGTAAAAGAACCCTTAGGCCCCTTTCACACGAGAGAGTTTTCCGCATGGGTGCAATGTGTGACGTGAACGCATTGCACCCGCACTGAATCCTGACCCATTCATTTCAACGGGTCTGTGTACATGAGCGTTGTTTTTCACACATCACTTCTGCGTTGCATGAAAATCGCAGTATGTTCTATATTATGCTTTTTTCACGCATGGTTATAAGGGAAAATAATAGCACTCAGAATGCTTAGTAAAATGTGGATTGAGGGGTTAAAAAATAAAATAAATCAACTCCCCTTATCCATTTAATCGCACATCCAGCATCGTCTTCTTTCAGGACCTTTGATGACATGGTGAGCGCGGTGACATCAGCGCAGGTCCTGCTGAATGAAGTAGAAGAATCCTTCAAATCCATCAAAGGTCCTTTTGCAGGTCCTGCAGGGTTTCTCGCATTGCACCCGGGAAGCATCCGGAGCAAATCCGGGACACCGGTGTGAAAGAGGCCTTACTGTCAACTAAAATTCCTAGGTCCTTTTCCATGTCAGTGTTACCCAGTGTTTTACCATTTAGTATGTACGGGTGACTTGCATTATTCCCATGTGCATAACCTTACATTTGTCAGTGTTAAACTTCATCTGGCACTTCTCTGCCCAAGCCTCCAATCTATCCAGATCCCTCTGTAGCAGTATACTGTCCTCTTCCGTGTTATTTACTTTACACAGTTTAGTATCCTCTGCAAATTTACTGTGCAAGCCTTCTACAAGATCATTAATAAATATACTGAATAGAATAGGCCCAATACTTACCTCTGAGGTGCCCCACTAGTGACAGTGACCCAATCTGAGTGTGTACCATTAATAACCACCCTCTGTTTTCTATCACTGAGCCAGTTACCTACCCACATACAGACATTTTCTCCCAGTCCAAGCATTCTAATTTTATATACTTACCTTTTATGTGGTACAGTATCAAATGTTTTGGAGAAGTCCAGATATACGACATCCATTGATTTGCCACGGTCAAGTCTAGAACTTACCTCCTCATAGAAACTGATTAAATTAGTTTGACATGACCGATCCCTCATGAAGCCATGCTGATATGGTGTTATTTGCTTATTTTCATTGAGGTACTCCAAGATAGCATCTCTTAGAAAACCTTCAAACAGTTTACCTACGACAGATGTTAAACTTACCCGCCTATAGTTTCCGGGCTCTGTTTTTGGACCTTTTTTGAATATTGGAACATTTGCTAAGCGCCAATCCTGTGGAACACTCTCTGTCAGTATAGAGTCCTTAAATATCAGAGATAAGGGTCTGTCTATGACATTACTTAATTCTCTTAGGATAGTATGCCATCTGGTTCCAGCAATTTGTCTATTTTAATCTTTTAAGACATCACTGCACTTCTTCCTAGGTCAGACAGGGCACTTTCAATCTGGTAAATACATGGGGTATAGGGTGAAAAACTGAGTATGACACTGTTGTATTTACCTCCCTCTCCTGACATCATCTGTTTGGGAAAAGTGGGGAACTCCCCATTTACCCGGCCATAGACCTTACAGGGAAATTTTACAGCGAGCGGATGCCCAGGCGCCACCTGAGTCCTCCTCATGGCTGGCCAGTGTAAGTTTTTGGGTATGTATTTTTGATGGACTGTGGTATTTGGATACCAGGGCCATTCACGTCACAAGATCTGATGGTGATATTGTTCAGTAGGCAGGCCAGGATAGATTTTCCTGTACTCTGTTAATATTGACCTCATTCATGGTGCTGTTTTTATAATTCTCTTGTTTGTATATGCTTAAAAATGTTTACTATAAAACATCATTAACTATGTAATTAAGGATGTGACATGCAAGTACTCATGAAAAATAATAAATTAGTATCTACTATCCGTATTCCTGTCATGGTTCCTGGCAATTGCTTACTCCACTAAAGAAAAAACATGCATGCTTAGCCAAGTGTGCATGTGTCTGGGGAGGCCAGAGGAAGTAGGTGTCTGATCACCCCCCCCCCCACCACCAAAAAAAAATAATAAAATAAAATAAAAAATTAGGTAACAATAATCAATTAAAGGACATCTGTCAGCAGATTTGTGCCTATGACACTGTCTGACATGTTACATGTGCTCTTGGCAGCTGAAGGCATCTGTGTTGGTCCCATGTTCATATGTGCCAATGCTAAGAAAAATGATATTTCAATATATGCAAATTAGGCTCTAGGAGTAAGAGGCGCATTGTTATTACACCTAGAGGCTCTGCTCTCTCTGCAACTGCTGCGCCCTCTGCACTATACAAGTCAAGGCCAGGCACTGACGACATCATGCCTGTTCAAAAGTGATGCTATTTTAATTATTATCTTTACAAAAAAATGCACTCATTGACAAAAAAAAATAAAAACAATGATCCAAGAATGAGTTGTTTGAATCAAATGTGTGAATGTAATGATGAGATATATAAGTGATTATAACATTAGAGGAAAAGGATAAGTTTATTGGGGAAAACCGCGCATTCGAATGAAGGCTCTAGTACCCTGTTGGGCCACCTCTAGCCTGGATACAAGATGAGATACTGTGGGACATGGAGGCCTACAGGTTCCATATGGTATCCTGCACCACATTTACCCACAGATGTTGCAGCTGGGCCTGAAAATCCTGTAGACTTGTGGGTCGCCAAAGCTGGTGTCCCATCTGTTCTCATAACTGCAATCTGGTAGAGACAGTCCTGGATGGGTGAACATTATCCTGCCGAAAAATGACAGATGGAAGTCCTGAAATGAGAGGCAACACATGTGGCCGCAGGATGTCCTGCACATATCGTTGAGCTGTTATTGTCCCTGTTATCAATACTAGGGGTGACCGCCTGTCGTATACAATGGCTCCCCAGATCATCACACCCGCAGCTGGGGCAGTGTGTCTCTTCACAGCCATTAGCAGAGCACTCTTACTACCTATATATCTATTCAGACTAAAGGGCCGAGCCCCACAGCAGTCACTATCACTGGTACCCCAGCAGTTCTGCACTGCGCATCCTTACAGCTGCACACAATTCTCTGGAATCATACTGGAAGGACTGGCAAAACTGAAGTTACTCCATCAGCAGCCTTGGTCCAACACACAGTGAACTCAGTGAACAAGGAGAGGCGAGCCTAAGGCCCCTTTCACACAAGCGAGTTTTCTACACGGTTGCAATGCGTGCGTTGAATGCATTGCACCCGCACTGAATCCTGACTCATTCATTTCAATGGGTCTGTGTACATGAGCACTTTTTTTCACGCATCACTTCTGAGTTGCGTGAAAAACGCAGCATGTTCTATATTCTGCATTTGTAGCAGATGTTGTTTGTAAACCTTCAGTTTTTTATCATGCGCGTGAAAAACGCATCAAAACGCATTGCACCCGTGCGGAAAAAATGAACACCTGAATGCAATCGCAGACAAAATTGAGTGAAACTTGCTTGCAAAGTGGTGTGAGTTTCACTGAATGCATCCAGACCTAATCCGTCACGCTCGTGTAAGAGGCCTAAGGCCTTAGTTTTTTAAACATAGGTACAATACACCTGTCTGAATGAGGCCTTCTGTATATAAAAAGCAGGTTTCCTCCTAGTGATTTCCCCATGGGATATACAGCAGGAAGGCTCAGCTGTGAAGTTTGCCTATTTTCAGCAGGACTATCCCAGGAGAGAGATCAGGCAGCCAGTGTTCTTGTGGGAAATTGAACACCTGAAGTAGTAGTTTTACTTGAAGAAGATCTAACTTTTTTTTTTATTTTCCAAAGTAAAAAAATTATTAATATTCATAAAATATTATTTTTACGTTTTGTCTTAGTGGTTTTGTCAGTGTGGCATAAATAGGTGTTACCTTTATTCTATGGGTTGATGCATGCACAGTGATATTAAGTATGCATTTTATGCTTTACTACTTCTGCACTATAGTAGCACATTTTGTGAAAACTATTTGTATGTTTGTTTTACATTGATATAGCCTAATGAGGGGTTGTTTTTTGCAAGATGAGTCATATTTTTAATAGAACCATTTTCGGTACACATAAGAGCTCCCTTCACTGATTTAGCCTGAATGAGTGGAGCATTAGAGCATTTCTAGCTCAGATGCTCCCTGTTACCCTGTGATGCATAGCACAGGACAAGTGCTATTTGTTTACTTCTGTTGACGTACCAGGCTTTTTCTTAGTATGCTAGGCGGGGGCTTCCGTCTAGCAGTGATCCCGGTGACATCACCTGCACAAATGGGCAATCTTTACCACTACCCGAGCCTGTAAAACAGCCTAGGGCAGCGCTAAAGACCGCCCATTTGTGGCAGAGACGTGACCGGGCTCACTGCTAGGCAGAAGCCTCCACCTAGCCCAGAAAAAGTCCTTGCCCTGCACAGGGCAAGGGGGAGCATAGGAGCAAGAAATGCTCCAATGCTCCACTCATATGGGTTAAATGAGTGAAGGGAGCTTATTCCAGGTTCAGCTCTGAACCTGGACAACCCCTTTAACTTTTACCCTCAGTTCACACCTGAGCGTTTTACAGCGCGTTCAAACGCGCTGTAAAACGCTCAACACATGAAAACCAATGCTTCCCTATGGCCCTGGTTCTCACTTGAGTGTTTTACAGCGCGTTTGAACGCGCTGTAAAACGCCCTACGCTCAAAAAAGTTCTTGAGCTTCTTTGGGGCGTTTTGTCGCGCGTTTGCACCCATAGACTTCAATGGGAACGCGCGTTAAACGTGCGTTAAGTGTAGATATGCCTTTTTTGCAATTGGTCTCCAGAGTCACGAACGCGCGTATGACGCGCGTTTCCTATTTCCAAAATGCACTACGTAATACACGCGTATCAAATATGCTCAAGTGTGAACCCAGCGTTATAATTTTTGGAGGGGTCTGCTCTCTCTACAACTGCTGCGCCCTCTGCACTTTAAAAGGCCTGGCCCTGTCAAAGTAGAGAGAGCGCAGCAGTTGCAGAGAGCAGTGCCTCTATGTGTAACAGCCACCCCTTACATTGCTCTTAGATGCTCATTTACATATATTAAAACTTAATATTTCTCAGTAATGTGCGCACATACACTATTCACAAAAAGTTAGGGAGATTTGGCTTGTGGGTGAAATTTCAGGATAAACCTAAAATGCACTCTAACTTTTACAGGTGAACTTTAACCTTTTGAATGTACATGTCCAACTGCTCAATTTTTCTGTACTTTTTGCACAATTTTCTGTTCTCTAACGAGGAGCTTAATGGCAAAATTTGCAACAGGTGTTTGATCCATGAATCGCCCAATACATTTCCTTGTTCAATTAGAATTGGTATTTAAACAGTCCTCCTCGTCTTGTTGTTCACATTTTGACATCATGAGACCAAGACGACACTTAACAATTGATCAACAGTACCTCGCCATTGCGAGGCTTCAAGCAGGATCTACTCAGACAGAAGAGGACACTGAGCTTAGAGTGTCACAGAGTGTCATCAGCAGGTTACAACAGAGATACAGAGCGACTGGAAAACTCACAGAAAGACATAGAAGTGAACGTCCGTTGTCTACATCCCATACCGATGACCGCACCGTTGTGAACAATGCCTTGTGGTACTGGATGATGAATGCCACACAACTCCAGGCACATTTAAGGGAGGTGAGAGGCACCCAAGTGTCACGTCAGACCATTCAAAAACATTTACATCAGCGTGGTCTGCGTACTAGACAATCTGCAAAGGTACCTGACGACAGGCATCATCGTCTTGCATGGGTCAGGGAGCATCTACGCTGGATGAGGGACCAATGGGCCTCAGTGCTGTTCACTGATGAAAGTCGATTCACGCTGAGCAGAAATGATGGCCGTCAACAATGTTGGAGACGTTAAGGAGAGTGCTGTGCATCAGCCACGGTTGTCACCAGCCGAGCCTTTAGTGCTATTACAATGTGGGCAGGTGTGTGCCCTACACTTTGTGAATGGTACAGTGACAAGCCCATACTACTTGAATAACATCATTAGTCCAGTCATTGTGCCTCTGCATGAACAACACAGGCCTATTTTCATCTTCATGGACAACAATGCGCCAGCATATCGAGGTTGCATCATTAGGGAATGGTTGCTGGAGACTGGGGTATCTCAAATGGAGTGGCCTGCACTTTCTCCAGACCTGAATCCAATTGAAAACCTATGGGATCAGCTGAGGGCAGCCCTTCAAGAAGAGTGGGATGCCATGCCACAGCAGACAATAAGTCGACTTGTGAACAGCATGAGACATCGTCAAGCTGTAATTGATGCTCAAGGCCACATGACAAGCTATTGAGACATTGACATTTTTTGTGGGGATACCACTGTTTGCTTTTGTTTCAGTGAGACAGTTTCATAGGTAAAAATCTGCTGACAGATGCCCTTTGAAGGGGTTCTCTGGGATATATATATATATTAATGGCCTATCCTCAAGTGCTATTTCCTTATCAAAAACCAACAGTGTGTGGGATATCAGAAGTCTCATCGGCACACTGTAATTACAAGTGCTTGTTCCATTTACTTGAATAGGATGAGCACTTGTAATTACACTGTGCTGCTGCAAGCGAGGCAATGTACATAATCTTGAACAGGAAGCAGCCATCATACGAGCACCCCTTCCTGTTCAAACAGCTAATTGGCGCGTGTGCGGACCCCACCTATCAGATATTGATGACATATTCTGAGGATAGGTCATAAATATGTACTGGTTGCACAACCCCTTTAAGTCTGCTATGCTGCTGGTGGGTTTGTTTGAGTGATATGACAGCTGGTTCTGTCCAGGATGAGAGGTTTCTCGCCACACATTTCTTTATACAGCAGGAGGCCGGAGGTCAATCACCACTGGTCTCCTGCAGTAATCGCACGGGCATAGCTTCTATGCAGCAACAGTCTCAGCACAATGATGTACTAATACATGGTGAAGAAAGGGGTCAAGGAAAACTTTTCAACAAAGTCATTGGGAAAAAATTGTATTGACGCCTTCTGAATGCAGCTATGGTATTTCATGCCTTCGGGATTCAACAGCATTCGAAAGCTGTAACTTTTCAGTTTTTCTATTTACATAGCTATATGAGGGTTTCAGTTGTATTTTTTCATGGCACCAGCATCATTTTGGACTACATATACTGTGTTAATAAGATGAACAAGCAAGTGGATTTTTTTTTTTTATTACCCACAAGTCACAAAACATAGTAACATAGTACATAAGACCGAAAAAAGACATCTGTCCATCCAGTTCGGCCTGTCATCCTGCTAGCTGATCCAAAGGAAGGCTAAAACCCCTGTGAGGCAAAAGCCAATTTTCCCCACTAAAATACCTTCCCGACTCCAATCAGGCAATCAGAATAACTCCCTGGATCAACGACCCCTCTCTAGTAGCTATAACCTGTAATATTATTACACTCCAGAAATACATCCAGGCCCCTCTTGAATTCCTTTATTGTACTCACCATCACCACCTCCTCAGGCAGAGAGTACCATAGTCTCAATGCTCTTACCGTAAAGAATCCTCTTCTATGTTTGTGTAGAAACCTTCTTTCCTCCAGAGGCAGAGGATGTCCCCTCGTCACAGTCACAGTCCTGGGGATAAATAGATGATGGGACAGATCTCTGTACTGACCCCTGATATATTTATACATAGTTATTAGATCTCCCCTCAGTCGTCTTTTTTCTAAAGTGAATAACCTTAATTTTGATAATCTTTCAGGGTACTGTAGTCCCCTCATTCCAGTTATTACTTTAGTTGCCCTCCTCTGAACCCTCTCCAGCTCTGCCTTGTTCACAGGAGACCAGAACTGTACACAGCAATCCATGTGTGGTCTGACTAGCGATTTGTAAAGTGGTAGGACTATGTTCTTATCACTGGCATCTATGCCCCTTTTGATGCAACCCATTATCTTATTGGCCTTGGCGGCATCTGGCTGACACTGATTTTTGCAGCTTATTGAAATGCTGTTTATCAAAATTCCTAGATCCTTTTCCATATCAGTGTTAACGATTGTTGTACCAGTTAGTATGTACGGGTGACTTGCATTATTCCTTCCCATATGCATAACTTTACATTTGTTACATCAGCAAAAATTGATATTTTACTATGCAAGCCTTCTACAAGATCATTAATAAATATATTGAAAAGAATAGGGTCACAATACTAACCCCTGAGGTACCCCACTAGTGACAGTCACCCAATCTGAGTATCTACCGTTAATAACCACCTTCTGTTTTCTATCACTGAGCCAGTTACTTACCCACATACAGACATTTTCTCCCAGTCTGAGCATCCTCATTTTATATACTAACCTTTTATGAGGTAGTGTCAAATGCTTTGGAGAAGTCCAGATATACGACATCCACTGAGTCGCCGCTGTCAAGTCTAGAACTTACCTCCTCATAGAAGCTGATTAAATTAGTTTACCAAGACTAATCCCTCATAAAGCCATGCTGATATGGCGTTATTTGCTTATTTCCGTTGAGACCCTCTAAGACAGCATCTCTCAGAAAACTTTCAAACAGTTTACCCACAACTTATGTTAAACTCACTGGCTTATAGTTTCCGGGCTCTGTTTTTGGACCCTTTTTGAATATTGGCACCACATTTGCTATGCGCCAATCCTGTGGAACATTCCCTGTCAGTATAGAGTCCACAAATATCAGAAATAAGGGTCTGGCTATGACATTACTTAATTCCCTTAGGATACGGGGGTGTATGCCATCCGATCCTAGCGATTTGTCTATTTTAATCTTTTTAAGTTGCTGTTTTACTTCTTCCTGGGTCAGACAGGAAACTTTTAATGGGGAATTTATTTTTACATTCAGCATTTCATTTGACAGTTTATTTTCCTCAGTGAATACATTGGAGAAAAAAATATTTAACAGCTTTTCTTTCTCCTCATCGCTCTCTGCAACTGAGGGGGTCATTACTCTTTAAAGGGCCGACACCTTCAGATTTATACTTTTTAAGATTTATATAATTGAAGAACATTTTAGGGTTAGTTTTACTCTCTTTGTCAAATAATCTCTCGGTCTCTAGTTTGGCCACTTTTATTTGTTTTTTTACATGTTCTATTTTCTTCCTTATAGTTTTTCAGTGCGTCCTCGCTACCCTCCTGGTTTAGTGATTTATAGATGCTGAAAATGGTCCCCATTTGCATCTATGCATCTTTGAGCAGGTCTGATTATGTTGGCTGATACTGCTTGTGATGCTGCAGATAGTGTCTGCGATGTTTTCCTTGAGTTCATCCAGGGGATGTGGATTGTTAGCGGACACTTTCCATGTTTTAAGTTTCACCACAGATAAAAATCACATATGGACAAGTCTGGGGAACGTGGTGGCATAACCTCTTGCTCACAGTTTGCTCTTCCGTAAACAGTTCATGAGCCCATGCCAATGAGTTCCATGAGGTGCGGCATGTTTCCCATCTTGTTGGAAAAAGCAGGACATTTTTTCTTCTGGTGTTAGTTGGTTGTAAAACTGTTCAAAGATGTCCGGGTAAATTGAGGTATTCACAGTTGATTGGAAGAAAATTGGGCCCACTATTCGTGTTCCTGACACTCCGCACCAAATGCCAATTTTCTGGTCATGAAGTGGTGTTTCGTGAGTCAAATAGAGATTTTCAGTGGACCAGTAGTTTGTTTTCTGGGAATTTATGTGACCTGATAAATGAAACCAAGCTTCGTCCGTCATGAAGTACAGCAATGGGTCTAAATGTCTGTCAGCAATCATAGTCAACAACCAAGTCCAGTAATTTGCGCTTTGTAAGACTCTTTCTGCCCACATGTTCTTCGGTACGGTTTCCGAGATTTCAGCATTCTCTGACATTTGCAATGTCGTTTGCAATATACCAACATCCTAAAACAGTCTTCGATTTGATTTTTGGAGGCTACTTGCAATTTTCTACTGAATTTCTTGCACAACCTCAGCCTTCCTGATCAATGGAGGCCTTGCTTTCTTCATGTTCGCAACAGAGCCAGTTTGATGCCATTTCCGAACCAGATTGTGAATACAACGTTTTGTCCCTGGGTACTTGTCGGCAAAGGTCTCTTGTGTTTCATTAATCGATCTGCTTCGCACATAGCCTTCCACAATCACTATTCTCTGTTCCAGGGAGAACACCACCATTCTGACACAACAGGATGTTTTTATCAAACTGAATAATAAATCAACCAATCAGAGCTCAGCTTTCAGTTCCCAGATGGCTCTTCAAAAATGAAAGCTGAGCTCTGATTGGTTGCTATGGACAACTAAGACAGATTTACTAGTTTGGCAGCTGAAGGCATCCATGTTGGTCCCATGTTCATATGCCCCTGTATTACTGAGAAAAATTATGTTTATATATGCAAATGAACCTCTAAGAACAATGAGGGCGTTGCCTTTACTCCTAGAGGCTCAGCTCTCTCTGCAACTGCTGTGCCATATGCCCTTTGAGAGCCAGGAGTGATGACGTTTACACTGCCGGGCCCTGTCAAAGTTAAGACGGTTCGGCAGTTGCAGAAAGAGCTGAACCTCTAGGCGCCCTCATTGTTCCTAGCAGTTCATTTGCATATATAAACATCATTTTTCTCAGTAATGCAGATCCATATGAACATGGGACTAACACAGATGCCTTCAGCTGCTAAGTGAACATTTAACAGGTCAGCCAGTTTCATAGGTACAAATCTGATGACAGATGCCCTTTAAAGTTCTTTTCTGCACAATGGCACTCCTGGTCAGTGCCATTACTTTGGTCGGAAAACCCTATTGTGTCCTCAGGAGACAGGCTGTATCCTAGTCTTAGTCCATACATATGAACTCTCCTGGAACGTCCTGGAGGCTCCAGGGAAAGACCTCCCAGAAGAGGCAGCAAATCTCCCAGACACAGCATTGGCTGGCACACTGTACAAAGGTAGTGGGGCGAAGCGCAAAAAAGGCACAGCACCCTGTGAGAGATTGACAAAAGGGGTGAGACTCCATACATGGAAACTTTCAGAAAGCATGCTTCATGACGCACTAACTGATCTGCCAAAAGACATGTCCTAGCCCAGGGATCAGCAACCCCCGGCACTCCAGCTGTTATCAAATTACAACTCCCAGTGTGCTCCATTCACTTCTGTGGGAGGTTATAAGAACAGCCAAGCATGTTTGCATGCTGGGAGTTGTAGTTTCACAGCAGCTGGAGTGCCGAAGGTTGCTGATCCCTGTCCTAGTGACACGTGGCGGCAGTAAGATTACAACTCCCAGCATGCTATGTGTTATTAGTTAAATGTACTTTCCAATAAGTAAAATCCTTGGAGAATAGACCACAATGCGCGTCCTTAGCAGTGCCGCTCAGGTGGTTTGATCTCCGTAGAGAAGGAGTTCTAGTCGCTCTTCTAAGCGGGTCACAGCACTACAGCGTGTCACACCGCACAGCTGAGTCTCAAATAGGAGCCATTTTTGCAGAGGCGATGATCCATTGAACTCTAGAGGTGGCGTCAAAAACATGGCTCCTAGAATTCTATTTTGTACAGTGCCGTCAGCTGACAGCTTTCGTGTGTAACGATACGGTTGCGTCTGGATTGGAGTTGTTACTAGCAGGTCCTAGCAGGTCCCTACAGCAACTCCACTCCAGTTACATCACTAGTGAGTTTACTAGAATAGAGTTGCTGAAGGCAGGATCTACCAGGAGCAACTTCAATCTAGACAGTTCAGCAGTCAGGAGGCTAGAATGGAGTTGCTAGAGGTAGAAACTGCCAGGATCAACTCTAATCTAGACCAGTGTTTCCCAACCAGTGTGCCTCCAGCTGTTGCAAAACTACAACTCCCAGCATGCCCGCACAGCAAAAGTCTGTCCAGGCATGCTGGGAGTTGTAGTTTTGCAACAGCTAGAGGCACACTGGTTGGGAAACACTGATCTAGACAGATCACTGCTTGGTAGTGACTAGAATGGAGTTGGTGGCAAGACCTATTCATAGAAAATCCATTCTAGTGGTTTCTTTACAGCAGTGTTCCTCGACTCCAGCGCTCAGGGCCCACCTACTGGTCATGTTTTCAGGATTTCCTTAGGGTGCTGGCACACAGTGCAGTTCTGACATGCATTCAGGATGCAGTTATTTATTGTGGCTAGCTTAAATTCATTAAATCATCCCCACTATGCAGAACAAAAATAGAACATGTCCGCATTACGGAAAAGGATAGTACTGTTCTATTAGGGACCAGCTGTTCCGTTCCGCAAAATACAGAATGCCATAATAGTACGGCTCTGCAGGAAGTGATTTCCCGACCAGCGCCGTAGTGCTAAAATGCAGGGGACCGGCTGCTGCCGTTAGCAGAACTCTTGCTGTATGCACCGATGCCGGCGCATTAACCCTCACTATGCCACGGTCAGCGGTAATACAGATGTATTGTAATGCATTGAAGAGGTGATCAGACCCCCAAAAGTTGTGAGGAAAAAAAAGTCACAAAAAAAAGTTAAACTAAAGTTTTGCATATAAAAAAAAAAATTGTTTAAAAAAAAAAAAGTGTTCTTTTACCATATTAAAGCTTTTAAAAAAAATGTAAAAAAAATAGAACAAAAAGAAAAGTAGACGTATTAGGTATTGCCGTGTCCGTATCGACCGCCTCTATAAAAATATCACATGATCCACCCCGTCAGATGAACACAGTATTAAAAAATTAAAATAAAATCAGCCATTTTTTGGTTACCTTCCAACCAAAATGGTACCGAATTGTCAAATTGTCATCTCATCCTGCAAAAAATGAGTCCTTACCTAAGACAATCGTCCAAAAAGTTAAAAAAATATGTCTCTCGGAAACCGGCACCACAAAAACAAGATTTTATTCTGTTCAAAAATGCTTTTACTGTGTAATATAAAAATAATACACATTGGGTATCGCCCGCATCCATAACAACCTGCTCTATAAAAATATCCCATTATATGCCCCCTCAGGTGAATGCGTCCCTACCTAAGACAATCACTCATTCAGGAGAAAATGTGTAACAAATTATGGGGTGCTTTTTCTCCTGTTACCCCTTGTGAAAATAAAAAAATTGGGGCTAAAGCAACATTTTATTGGAAGAAATTAAACTTTTCATTTTCAGAGCCAAGTGTTTCAAAATTTCATAAAACGCTTAGGGGGTCATAGTGCTCAGTACCCCCCTTAATATATTCTTACCCTCAGTTCACACTTGCGCGTTTTACAGCGCGTTCGAACACGCTGTAAAACGCATAACCGATGCAAACCAATGCTTCCCTATGAGACTGGTTCACATTTTCGCGTTTTACAGCGCGTTCGAACGCGCTGAAAAACGCCCGACGCATAAACAAGTACTTGAGCTTTTTTGGGGGCGTTTGTCGCGCGTTTTGGCCCATAGACTTCAATGGGAACGCATAACGCTTGTATTTTGCGCGTTTTTGACACTGAAAACGCGCGTTTGACTGCGTGTTTATGAATTTGCAACATACTGGAAAGGCCAAACCCCAGGTGCTAGGCACAGTTTTTGCATAATGCACTCTGATTGGCCAAACTTCATATAGACAGGGATATTTGGTCATTGGACAACACTGCAGTCAATCACACAAACGCGCGTAAAACGCGCATTTACTATTGCCAAAAACGCCGTCTCAGAAACGCTCAGGTCTGAACCCAGCGTTAGAAGGGTAGTTTCCAAAATGGGGTCACTTTTTCACGGTTTCCACTGTAGGGGTACATCAGGGTTTCTTCAAATACAAAATTGTGCCCAAAAACCATCCTAGCAAAATCTGCCTCCAAAATCCATATGGTGCTCCTTTCCTTCTGACCATTGCCATGTGCCCATAGAGCGGTTTACCACCACATATGGGGTATTTCTGTAAACTGCAGAATCAGAGTAATGCATATTGAGGTTTATTTTGCTGTTAACCCTTGCTGTGTTGCAATAAAAAATTTATTGACATGAAAAACCTGCATAAAAAAATACAATTTTGAAATTTCACCTCTTTTCCTATAATTCTTGTGGAACAGCTAAAGGGTTAACAAAGTTTGTAACATCAGTTTTGAATAATTTGAGGGGTGTAGTTTCTAAAATGGGGTCATTTATGGGTGGTTACCATTATCTAAACCCCTCAAAATCCTTTTATATCTGAATTGGTGCATAAAAAAATGGTTTTGGAAATGTTGTTGAAAATTTGAAAAATTGCTTCTAAACAAGCCTTCTAACAGCCTAAAAAAAAAAACGACATTTACAAAATGATGCCAACATAAAGCAGACATATGGGGAATGATGACTGATCACTATTTTATAAGCCATTACTAGCTATCTTGAAAGTAGAGAAACTCAATATTCTAAATACAGTATTCTAACAAAGTTTTATGCGAATCGACTTATATCTCATCCGAAGTCGATTCGCGCATAACTAGTGCTGAGCTTGATAAAGAACGTCTAGGTCGAAACGTCGCTGTCATTTTTGGGTGCAAATAAAGAAGAGAAGATTGACTGAGATTGTAGTGTCGCTGCTTTTTTCGTTTTTCTTAGTGCTGAGCTTAGCGATCTGCCAGGGCGCCAGCTGAGCGGTGAGTGTGGCGACTTCCTGAAACAGCTGATCAGAGTGAGTGCTAGAGCCCCCACTCCCCCCAAGTGATAATGAAGAACTATCCTGAGGATAGCAAATCATCAATTCCTTGATAACCCCCTTTAAATTAGCCTGTATTGCTGCAAACAGATGTATGGTCACAGCAAAATCTTTACCTTTAATCATATGCAAATTAGGTTATTGGAACACTAGGGAGCTGTCCTAGTCTTGGAGCGCCACGTCACCTCCTCCTCTCCCTCATCGCCATTACCCTCATGGTCTAATTTGACAGGGTCATGCATCCTCATTGGTCAGAAGCCTGGCCCTAAAGTCTTTTGCTTGCACTGGTGAGACTTCATTGGCACATGTGCAGTTGGTCTCACAAGGCTTTCCCTGCTGAATTCTGCACTAGGTAAGCGTCTATGATGTTAGTCTCCTCTCAGAAGAGTCTTCTTCCTTTTGGAGGAAACCGACATCAGCACTTGTGCAGTGTAGGTCTCAGTGGGGAGAACCTTGTGAGATTAACCGTACATGTGCCAATCAATCTCACCGATGCAAGCACAAGATTTCAGGACTAGGCTTCCAAACAATGGAGATGCCTGACCCTGTGAAACCGGCTATGGCAGGAATTACAATGGGGGAGAGGAGAAGGTGAAGTGGTGCTCCAAAGGGCATGGCCTGCCTCCCAGTGCTCTGAGCACCTCATTTGCAAAATAAAAGATTTTTCTACAACTATAGGGCTCATTTAATTCAACTTGATCAACCCTATTAGGCAGTATGTAAGATAAAGGAATCTGTCGGCAAGCTCTTGGACTATAATGTGCAGTAATATATAAGTAGTACTGCATTTAAGGATTCCAGATCACTAGTGTTTTCTAATGCTCCCCATTATGCCACTGAACGCTGAAATCTGCACTGAAATACACATCCTGGACTGCCATGCCGTGCTAATCGAGAAGACTCCTGTTAGCATGCACGGCAGTCTAGACTCTGTATTTCAGTGCAGCTCTGAGTGCTGATTCCTTATCTGTAGGACTACTCATATATTACTGCAGATAACAGTCCAAGACGGTGGTGACAGATTCTTTTTAGGGGGAGGCACTCTTGGAAAAGGAACAGTTTTAATTATGTCAGGTAACACTACACTGCATTGCCATGGTTTACATTTAGTAAAATTAGGCGACCTTCCCTTTAATAGGGTTGATCCTGGTGACATTCCCTTTAGTATCGTTGATCCTGGTGACAGCTGCTATTTAACAGTATAAATCTTTAAACTGAAGCCACTTTTTAAAAAAAATTAGTGTCACTGAAAACAATATTACTACCACAGGAGGAGGGGACAATGCTGGCATTATAATATTGGGGGGAAGGAAACAACACAATGCTTGTATTATAATCTGGTGGGGGGACGGACAGGGGACAATGGTGGTATTATAATACCGGATGAGAAGCTAGAGCTGCTGTCCAGTAAATACACATGTCAGACTCATCAGATTCACCAACCACTTCTCCAAGCTATTGGACAGCAGGGGGCGCTGTATCAATGCTAAGTGTCATTGCCTGGGGAAAAAAAACTGAAAAAGTCACAATCATCTGAGACTTATGTCAGATGATCTCGATAAATACCCATTTAGAATAAAAAACTTAAAAAAACGCTTGGGGCCACAAAGAGACAGTATATTTTATGGGGACCACAAGGAGACAATATACTATATGGGGTCACAAGGAGACAGTATAATGTATGGGGGGCCAAATTCTCAATCTAACCACTTCTCCCAGCCCTACTATTAGGTCTCCTGCACACAACCATATCCATTTTGCTGTTCGGAAATCATGGATCTGCAAAATACAGTCTGCGTGCATCCCGCGCTAGAAATGCCTATTCTTGTGCGGATACAGACAGCACACGGATTTAGAAATGAATGGTTCCACATTCGATCTGCAAAAAATGCGGATCGGATGCGGACTGGTAGGTCATCAATATAAATCCCTGCACAACCCCTTTAGGACACTGCCATATTTCAGCTTAAGAACCAGGCCATTTTTGGCCATTCTGAGATTTTTCGTCACAAATTGTACTTCATAACACAAAATGGAGTCGAAAAAATTCATTTTTATTTATAAAAAAATACCAAATTTACCAAAAATGTTGAAAAATTTGCAATTTTCCAAGTTTCAATTTCTCTACTTCTATAATATATTACAACACTTACGGTCAAAATGGGGGTGTAACGCACCCTATGTATACTGATTGGGAGCTCTCCCCAGACATGTACACTAAACACACTAATATAAAATCACAAAAAACAAATGATAAATTAAAAATAAATTTTATTATACTCAAATCAAAATATAAAATATAGCAAAAAAATATACAGGACACAGCAGGTAAATAATACCTTCACCCTAAATAAATACTGAGAGGAATGCCTAATGCCTAATTAGAGGAAAAATATACGCATATTTGTAATTGCAGCATGCGCCCTATGCAGCATACGCACTCCTCCTGAGGAAGCGGATCACGCGAAACGCGCGTCGAGGAGCGTCTGTACTTATTTCCCTCACCCTGACACTATTAGGTAAAAAAAATTGTCTTATTGCTGTTAATGTTACTGTTTTGTTTATTGAGGCGCACGTTTTTGCACGCCACCACGGTCTATGGCTGATGGTTAGCAGCTTGTCTGCAATTATATATATTATATTGGCCGTGTAGGGCGTACGCTGCAATTACAAATATGCGTATATTTTTCCTCTAATTAGGCATTAGGCATTCCTCTCCTGTGTCCTGTATATTTTTTTGCTATATTTTATATTTTGATTTGAGTATAATAAAATTTATTTTTCATTTATCATTTGTTTTTTGTGATTTATATTAGTGTGTTTAATATTCTATAATATATTGTAATACCGCCAAAAAAAAAAAAGTTATTTATTTACATTCCCCATATGTCTACTTCATGTATTGATCATTTTGGGAATGCTATTTCATTTTTTGGGGACGTTACAAGGCTTAAAAGTTTAGAAGCAAATCTTAGGGACCAGTTCAGGTCTGAAGTCACTTTGTGAGACTTACATAATAGATACCACCCAAAAATGACCCCATTCTAGAAACTACACCCCTCAAGGTATTCAAAACTGATTTTACAAACGTCGTTAACCCTTTAGATTTTCCACAAGAGTTAATGGCAAATGGAGATAAAATTTCTGAATTTCGATATTTTGGAACATTTTCCATTTTAATCCATTTTTCCAGTAACAAAGCAAGGGTTAACAGCCAAACAAAACTCAATATTTATTGCCCTGATTCTGTAGTTTGCAGAAACACCCCATATGTGGGCGTAAACTGTTGTATGGCCAAACTGCAGGGCACAGAATGAAGGGAACGCCATATCGTTTTTAGAAGGCTGATTTTGCTGTACTGGTTTTTTGACACCATGTCCCATTTGAAGCCCCCCGATGCACCCCTAGAGTAGAAACTCCATAAAAGTGACTCCATCTAAGAAAGTACACCCCTCAAGGTATTCAAAACTGATTTTACAAACTTTGTTAACCCTTTAGGTGTTCCACAAGAGTTATTGGCAAATGGAGGTGAAATTTCAGAATTTCTATTTTTTGTTACCTTGCCTCAAAAAAAGTGTAATATAGAGCAACCAAAAATCATATTTACCCTAAAATAATACAAACTTAACTGCCACCTTATCCCGTAGTTTCCAAAATGGGGTCACTTTTTTTGGAGTTTCTACTGTAGGGGTGCATCAGGGGGGCTTCAAATGGGACATAGTGTCAAAAAACCAGTCCAGCAAAATCCACCTTCCAAAAACCATATGGCGTTCCCTTCCTTCTATTCCCTGCCGTTTGGCCATACAGCAGTTTACAACCACATATGGGGTGTTTCTGCAAACTACAGAATCAGGGCAATAAATATTGAGTTTTGTTTGGCTGTTAACCCTTGCTTTGTTACTGGAAAAATGGATTAAAATGGAAAATGTGCAAAAAAATAGCTGTTTTGGGACAGTTTTTTTTTTTGTTATTTGCGTAGTTGATCTGACAGGTTAGATCGAGTGATATTTCAATAGAGCAGGTTGTTATGGACGCAACAATACCAAATCTGACTACTTTTTTGTTTTTTTTTGTTTCAGTTTTTCATAACAAAGCATTTTTGAAAAAATGATTTTTTTAGTGTCTCCATTTTCTGAAAGCCATATTTTATTTTTTGGGCGACTGTCTTTTATGTAGGGGCTCATTTTTTGCGGTATGAGATGACGGTTTGATTGGAACTATCTTGAGGTGCATATGACATTTTGGTCGCTTGCTATTACACTTTTTGTGATGTAAGGTGACAAAAATGGCTTTTGATATGGTATATATTTTTTCTGTGTTCACCTGAGGGGTTAGATCATGTGTTAGTTTTATAGAGCAAGTTGTTATGGATGCGGCGATACCCAATATGTATACTTTTTATTTATTTAAGTTTTACACAATAATATCATTTTTGAAAGAAAATAAAATCATGTTTTAATGTCTCCATAGTCTGAGAGCCATATTTTCATTTAATTTTTTGGGCGATTGTCCTATGTAGGGTATCATTTTTTGCGGGATGAGATGGCGGTTTGATTGGCACTATTTTGGGGTGCATATAACTTTTTGATCGCTTGCTATTACAGTTTTTGTAAAGTGAGGTGACAAAAATGTTTTTTTACATTGTTTTTATTAATTTTTTTATGGTATATAGAGGGGTTAGATCATGTGATATTTTTATAGAGCACGTTTACTTTATTTAGTTTACTTTAACACAATAACAGCATTTTAGAAAAAAATATAATGTTTTAGTGTCTCTATAGTCTGAGAGCCATATTTTTTTTGTTGGGGTGATTGTCCTATGTAGGGGCTCATTTTTTGCGGGATGAGATAGCGGTTTATTTGGTACTATTTAGAGAGGCATACGCCTTTTGCATCGCTTGGTATTGCAATTTCTGTGATGTAAGGTGACATTTTTTTTTACGGTATTTACTTGAGGGGTTAGGTCATGTGATATTTTTATAGAGCAGGTTTTTACGGACGCAGCAATACATAATATGTGTAGTATATTTTATTTTTTGAATTTTTATTCAGTGATATGTGTTTTTTTTTATTTTTTACTTTTTTTTTTTTTTATCCAGACCCACTTGGTTCTTGAAGATCCAGTGGGTCTGATGTCAGTATAATACAGTACAGTACACTATATAGTGTACTGTATTTTTAACTTTTCTCTAGTCTGGTCAGACTTCTGCCTTTAGCAGAAGTCAGATTAGACTTACAGTACCATGGCAACCATAGTAACCATCACCCGCTACCAGAACAGAGAAGCAGGTGATGGGGAGGGAGGGGGGCTCCCTCCCTCTGCAATCCCATCAAGAATCGGGGGCTGCAAGGGTACAGCAGCCCCCGATGGGAGAGAGAGGGAGCTCCCTCCCTGTTAACCCCTTCCATACAGCAGTCCGTAAGGACAGCGGCATGGAAGGGGTTAAACTGCTGACATCTGCCGCACAGATGTCAGCAGTTTTTAGCAGAGTGTCAGCAATGTGCGGACACTCTGCTAAAACCACTATACCACCAACAATTACTACAAAGGAGGTGGGCGGGGGATCGCCTGCCTCCCGCACCTCCCACAATCACCCCCCCGCCACAATATGATTGGGGGCTGCAGGGGGGGGGGTTAAAATTTAACCGTTTAGGCACATTTTAAGTCTCTGATCCCCAAGACTGCAGAAAGCGCTGCAAACGGCTGAGCAGCAGTGATCGGAAATACTTATGATGTACCAGTACGTCATGTGTCCTTAAGTACCAGAACACCATGACGTACCGGTACATCATGTGTCCTTAAGGGGTTAAAGACATCTTTGGATAGGCATCACATACAGCTCTACAAAACATACAGGGTAATACAGCGCCACATACATCTTGCATCTTCTCTTATGTAGGTTCTCGTTTCTCATCTTCTCCATTCAGAGATCAGACCACCATGACAATTTCTTCCAGCGACGTCTCGTCTCTGCAGAGTTTGACACACACATATCTTAGATTCCTCACATCGGCCCCCTCCTGGTGCCCAAAAAGTGTCATCCTGCTGCTACACCAATACTGCGCTGTGCTCCCTAATGCCCACAAACACTATACTGTAGAAATAATAGTGCTAAACTGATAGTCCCCCATCCAATAACTCACATCTCTCAATAGTAATAGTGCCCCCTACAGTACTCCCAATAGCAATCTATTAGTAGTAGTGCCTTCCATACTGTGCCCAATAAAGCCCCCACAGTACCTTTAATATTAATAATGCCCCCATAGGGAATTAAGTCCCCCATATGGTGCCCCAAGCAGTAACAAGGCCCCCTTATAAGGCACCCCTTTAGAGCCCTAAGTAATAAAAAAAATCCCCACATTCTCCCCAGTAGTTATAATGCCTCCTGTGGTAGCCCTAGTATTTATAAAGCCATGATGCAGTGTCCCTTTGGTTATAATGAACCCCTGTAGTGTAACCTGTATTGTATGCCCCCTTAAGTACCAGTATGTGTAGGGCCCTTGTAGTGCTCCAGCCTGTATTATAATGCCTCCCTGTAGTTCTATCTGTATTATAATACTCTGTGTAGTTGTCGGGCCTGTATTATAATGCCTCTCCTGCAGTATAATGGCAATTCCTGTGGTGCTAGTATGTATAAGGCCCTCACCCCCTCCCATACCCCCCCCCCCCCCGCAGCAGTAGTACATAAGGCTCTACCTTTGCAGTATCATGCCCCCCTATATATAATGTTCCCCTTGTAGTGTAATGGCCCTATTATAATGCCTCAAGTTATAAAATGCTCTCCTCCTCTAGTATAAGCCCCCCATATATAATTCTCCTCCTGTAGTATGATGCCCCCATATATAAAACTCTCCCCCTCTAGTATAATGCTCCCATATATAATGCCCTCATATATAATGCTCTGCACCTGTAGTATGATGCCCCCCATATATAAAGCTCTCCCCCTCTAATATAATGCTCCCATATATAATGTTCTGCCCCTGTAGTATGATGCCCCCATATATAAAGCTCTCCCACCTCTAGTATAATGCTCCCATATATAATGCCCTCATATATAATGTTCTGCCCCTGTAGTATGATGCCCCCATATATAAAGCTCTCCCCCTCTAGTATAATGCTCCCATATATAATGCCCTCATAAATGCTCCCTGTAGTATGATGCCCCCATATATAAAGCTCTCCCCTCTAGTATAATGCTCCCATATATAATGCCCTCATATATAATGCTCTGCACCTGTAGTATGATGCCCCCATATATAAAGCTCTCCCCCTCTAGTATAATGCTCCCATATATAATGCCCTCATATATAATGTTCTGCCCCTGTAGTATGATGCCCCCATATATAAAGCTCTCCCCCTCTAGTATAATGCTCCCATATATAATGCCCTCATATATAATGCTCTGCACCTGTAGTATGATGCCCCCCATATATAAAGCTCTCCCCCTCTAATATAATGCTCCCATATATAATGCCCTCATATATAATGTTCTGCCCCTGTAGTATGATGCCCCCATATATAAAGCTCTCCCCTCTAGTATAATGCTCCCATATATAATGCCCTCATATATAATGCTCTGCCCTGTAGTATGATGCCCCCATATATAAAGCTCTCCCCTCTAGTATAATGCTCCCATATATAATGCTCTGCCCTGTAGTATGATGCCCCCATATATAAAGCTCTCCCCTCTAGTATAATGCTCCCATATATAATGCTCTGCCCTGTAGTATGATGCCCCCATATATAAAGCTCTCCCCTCTAGTATAATGCTCCCATATATAATGCTCTGCCCCTGTAGTATGATGCCCCCATATATAAAGCTCTCCCCTCTAGTATAATGCTCCCATATATAATGCTCTGCACCTGTAGTATGATGCCCCCCATATATAAAGCTCTCCCCCTCTAATATAATGCTCCCATATATAATGCCCTCATATATAATGTTCTGCCCCTGTAGTATGATGCCCCCATATATAAAGCTCTCCCCCTCTAGTATAATGCTCCCCCTGTAGTATGATGCCCCCATATATAAAGCTCTCCCCCTCTAGTATAATGCTCCCATATATAATGCCCTCATATATAATGCTCTGCACCTGTAGTATGATGCCCCCATATATAAAGCTCTCCCCCTCTAGTATAATGCTCCCATATATAATGCCCTCATATATAATGCTCCCCCTGTAGTATGATGCCCCATATATAAAGCTCTCCCCCTCTAGTATAATGCTCCCATATATAATGCCCTCATATATAATGCTCCCCCTGTAGTATGATGCCCCCATATATAAAGCTCTCCCCCTCTAGTATAATGCTCCCATATATAATGCTCCCCCTGTAGTATGATGCCCCCATATATAAAGCTCTCCCCCTCTAGTATAATGCTCCATATATAATGCTCCCCCTGTAGTATGATGCCCTCATAGATAATGTTCTCCTCCCACCGTAGTGTCATACATAGATATATTTAAGAACACAAAACATTATACTCGCCTGTATCCGTCTGCCGATGCAGACGCTTCCTGATGCGGGCGGTTGCAGTGACATCACCCCAACCTCCTGCGCCAGGTCACAGACGGCATGATGACATAGACATGTGACTGCGTTGTTGTACTGCCCATGAACTGGTGCAGGAGTTCGTGATGATGTTCTCATGATCACTTGCACCATTCTACTGCCTCATAGGCTTCAGGCCTTCTTATGGTAGAAGCTGGCCTGATGTCACTAAAACACTGCGGTAATATGGAAATGGTGATATTGCAGTTACTTAATACTACGGTATATCATAGATACCGGTTTATTGCCGAACCCTACCTTCAACCCCAACAAAAATACCACTAACCTCCCTTCAGATCCCCCCAACATACAGTCCTATGTAAAATACATTACTCCCCCAGCCTTCAGCCGCTCCAGCATACAGTCCCATGTAAAAGACATCACTCCCCCTGCCTTCAGTCCCATGTAAAATACATCACTCTCCCTGCCCTCAGCACAGTCCCATGTAAAATACATCACTCCCCCTGCCTTTAGCCCCTCAGCATACAGTCCCATGTAAAATACATCACTCCCCGCCTTCAGCCCCTCAGCATACAGTCCTATGTAAAATACATCACACCCCCTGCCTTCAACCCTTAGCACAGTCCCATGTAAAATATATCACTCCCCCTGCCTTCAGCCCCTCAGCATACAGTCCCATTTAAAATACATCACTCCCCCTGCCCTCAGCCCCTTAGCATACAGTCCCATGTAAAATACATCACTCCCCCTGCCTTTAGCCCCTCAGTATACAGTCCCATGTAAAATACATCACTCCCCTGCCTTCAGCCCCTCAGCATACAGTCTTATATAAAAAAAAAATCACTCCCCCTGCCTTCAGCCCCTCAGCATACAGTCCTATGTAAAATACATCACTCCCCCTACCTTCAGAGCCTCCAGCATACAGTCCCATGTAAAATACATCACTCCCCCTGCCTTCAGCCCCTCAGCATACAGTCCCATGTAAAATACATCACTCCCCCTACCTTCAGAGCCTCCAGGATACAGTCCTATGTAAAATACATCACTCCCCCTACCTTCAGAGCCTCCAGGATACAGTCCCATGTAAAATACATCACTCCCCCTGCCTTAAGCCCCTCCGCATACAGTCCCATGTAAAATACACCACTCCCCCTGCCTTCAGAATATAGTCCCATGCACAATACATTATTCCCCCTGACTTCAGCCCCTCAGCATACAGTCCCATGTAAAATACATCACTCCCCCTGCCTTCAGCCCCTCAGCATACAGTCCCATGTAAGTAACATCACTCCCCCTGCCTTCAGCCCCTCAGCATACAGTCCCATGTAAGTAACATCACTCCCCCTGCCTTCAGCCCCTCAGCATATAGTCCCATGTAAAATACATCACTCCCCCTGCCTTCAGCCCCTCAGCATACAGTCCCATGTAAAATACATCACTCCCCGCCTTCAGTCCCTCCAGCATACAGTCCCATGTAAAATACATTACCCCGCCCCCCTGCCTTCAGCCCCTCCAGCATACAGTCCCATGTAAAATACATCACTCTCTCTGCCTTCAGCCCCTCCAGCATACAGTCCCATGTAAATAATATCACTTCCCTCTCATATACAGTCTCCAGTACAAAGATCTTTCCTCCTGCCTTCGGCCCCTGCAAAAATGCTCCTAAGTGAAAAATAAGAATCGTCCTTCTCCTCCCCACAGCCAGCCGCAGCCTCCTCTCTGCAGCACCCTACTCTGTACAATCTCCTGCAAATCCTGACGCCCCGCCCCATGGACGACGTGACTCCGCCTCTTCCTATGACGTCATACCTGCCAGGCGCAACTCCATTCTAGTCACTACCGTAACGATACAGATTGATTCTTGTACTTGCGGTTCCGCGACTGACTGGGAGCCTGCTCTTCCACCAGGTGAGGGCCCGCAGAATAAATGCCTGCCGTCTATTACACCGTCTGTGCAGTTTCTGGTGTCTCGTCATCCCCGACCTATGGTCTTCTGTTACTAGGCAGCCAGCCTTATACAGGACGTCAGTCACACCGCCCTTCACTTCTAGTAGGAAAGTTTTGCGTTTTGTTTCAGTTGAAGATAACTTTCCCCCTTCCTATGAGATTCTGCTCAAGGTGCTCAGTGTTTTTTACATGTCCCATCTGTAGTCTGTAAGTGGCACAATGTCCCCTGGTCACAGCATGGAAGGAGCAGTAGTGGGAATATACTTGTGTCATTATATAATGACGGGCATCCTCTGATTGGTACATGCACCACCTTCGCCCGCTGTCCCACCCTGGCAGATGTTAGATTCTACCACAGGCCTGATGGACAAGCGTATTGGTACAGCTACACATTAGGCTGGGCTCACGTCACGTTTTTTCCAGCCGTTTATATAAAAAACGTATCCGTTAACGGATGCCTCCTACAGATGCCTAAAGGTGGGTTCACATAACTTTTTTTCATCCCTTTAACATATAAAAAAAACACGTATACGTTAACGGGTGCCTTACAGTGGCACTTGTTCACCACATTTTTATTTTTTTACTTTGCTACGCTTTTGTAACCTTTTTTTTTTATAATCTATACATCAAATGGATGGCAAAAACGTGACGTGAACCCACCCTTACACGTACAGGACGTTTTATGACGGCCCATTCTAAATCCGTGGCGTTAATATACAGTTAGTCCTCGCTTTCCAGATAAAACCGTGTCCGCTCTTCTGCGAAGGCTTTTTACCAGAGAGTGTCTGGGGGAATTTTCGCCCTTTCACCCAGAAGAACATTTGTGAGGTCAGACACTGAGGCTGGACAAGGGGGGTCTGGCTAGAAATCTCCCGAGGTGTTCGATGGGGTCTAGTTCAGGGCTGTGTGCGGGCCACAACAAACTCTTCAGGGCTCATGCACGTGTGCCGGTGTAACGTTAGATTTCTCTACGTCGTGAGATTTCCCTACCGGTCGCACTGGAAGTGACGTTGTAGGCGTGACGATCTGCGCATGCGCAAAAGGACATTGTAGGGTAAATCTCACAGCGGAATTAGGCTGCACACGGGACACTGTGCATGTGGCGGAGAGCCTCAGTAGGGAAATATTACAGCCCAGTGCGCAAGCGCGGCTAACTCCAGAAAATCCATCAGATCTCCACGCCTGCGCAGTGTGGGGGCAGGAAAAAATTACGGCGCATTGTGCAAGTGCCGAGGGGAGGTCTGATGGCCATTTTTTCCTGTTAAATATATATATATATAGGGGTTGTCTGTGCATTATATAGGGCACACCTCCCTATATATAGCGCAGACATCCCCCCATATACTGCGCAGACAACACCTATATATATATCTATATATATTTATTTAACAGAAAAAATGGCCATCAGATCTCCCCTCGGCTCATGGGCAGTGTCCCGTGTGCAGCCGAACTCCGCTGTGAGATTTTCCCTACAATGTCCTTTTGCGCATACGCAGATCGTCACAACGCCAGGAACGCCTACAACGTCACTTCCGGTGCGACCGGTAGGGAAATCTAACGTTACACCGGCCTTGCCCGTTCTGCGGACCGCATATTGTGATCCACAATGCACAAGCACCAACTGTGTGCCCGCTGCCTGAAGTTCGCCGACCCATTCACTTGACGATCCACAGCCGACAGTCAAACTATTTTTTTGCGTTGCGGAGGCACGGACAGAGAACCCACAGAAGCACTTTGTAGGAATTCCCATCCGCGCCTCTGTTCCGCACTGCACTGTACTTCTCGGATGGGGTGCACACGGCCGGTGCCCGTATATTGTGGGCCACAGTACGGGCACGGCCATGTGCATGAGCGCTCATAGACCTTGCAGTCCCCACAAGGTTGGAATCATGCAATTGTCCAAAATGTCACGGTATGCTAAAGCTTTAAGAAGCCTAGGCCAGCCCCTGAGAAACAGCCCCATAGCATTATCTCTCCTCCACCAAACTTTACCGATGGCACAGTGCATTCAGGCAGGAAACGTTCTCCTGGTATTTACTAAACCCAGACTAGTCCATCAGACTGACAGAGCAGCGTCAATAATCACTCTACAGAACAGGTTTCTACTGCTCCAGAGTCGGCATGGTGCTTGGTGATATAAGGCTTGTGTGCAGCTGCTCTGCCATGGGCTCCTGCCACAGTTCTGATGTTAATGCCAGCGGAGGTCTGCAGTTGAGTCAGCAGGGTACTGGTGACTTTTATGCACCTCAGTACTTGGCAGCTCCTCTCTGTAACTTTCCATCGTCTGCCACGTTGGGATTGATTTGCTGTCGTTCAGAACAGGCATACATTATATGGACAAAAGTATTGGGACACATAATCATTGAATTGAGGGGTTTCATTCTGTGCCATTGCCACAGGTGTATAAAATCCAGCCCCTTACCATGCAGTCTGCTTTTACCAAGAATTGGGAAAGAATGGCTTGTTCTGAAGCTCACTGAACACCAGTGGTACTGCAAGAAGATTCCACACTTCTCTGTCTAATCGCCTGATGGACGAACCTGGGAGAACGTTTCCTGCCTGACTGCACTGTGCCGTCTGTAAAGTTTGGAGGAGGAGGGATAATGCTGTGAGGTTGTTTCTCAGGGGCTGGCCTAGGGCAGGCATCCTCAAACTACGGCCCTCCAGATGTTGTAAAACTGCAACTCCCAGAATGCCCTACTGTAGGCTGATACCTGTAGGCTGTTCGGGGCATGCTGGGAGTTGTAGTTTTGCAACAGCTGGAGGGCCGCAGTTTGAGGATGCCTGGCCCAGGGCCTTAGTTCTAGTAAAGAGCAGTCTTAGGGTACTTTCACGCTAGTGTTATTCTTTTCCGGCATTGAGTTCCGTCCTAGGGGCTCAATACCGGAAAAAAACTGATCAGTTTAATCCTAATGCATTCTGAATGGATGTCTTCAGTTCAATCTCTCTTACGGTATTCGGCCGGAGAAAATACTGCAGCAACACTTGCCAGAACACTTTCCAGAATGCCGGATTCCGCATTAATTTCCGTTGAAATGTATTAGTGCCGGATCCGGCATTAAAATTACCGCATTGACGGATCCGGTTTTCCAGGCTGTGCATGCGTAGACCTTTGAAAATGTGAAAAAGATAAATACCTGATCCGTTTTTCCGGATGACAACCCGGAGAGACGGATCCGTTCTTGCAATGCATTTGTGAGACGGATCCGGCATTAAAATTACCGCATTGAGGGATCCGGTTTTCCGGGCTGCATGCGCAGACCTTAGTTTAAACATGTGAAAAAGATAAATACCGGATCCGTTTTTCCAGATGACAACCCGGAGAGACGGATCCGGTATTGCAATGCATTTGTGAGACGGATCTGTCTACAAGTGGTATCTGTTAGCATACAGATTGCCGGATCCGGCAGGCAGTTCCGGCAACGGACCTGCCTGCCCAAATCCAGTAACGCAAGTGTGAAAGTACTCTTAAAGTTTCAGCATACAAGACATTTAGGACAATTGCGTGCTTCCAAGCGTTCGGGGAAGGCCCGTTTATGTTCCAGTATGACTGTTCCCAGTGCACAAAGCAAGGTCCGTAAAGGCATGGTAGGATCAGTTTGGTATGGAAGAAGTTGAGTGGTCCGGACATAGACCTGATATCAACCACATGAAATACCTTTGGGATGAATCAAAATGGAAATTGTGAGCCAGACCATCTCATCCGACATCACCGTCTGACCTCACAAATGCTATTCTGGTTCAATGAGCAAAAATTCCCACAGATCCACTTAAATGATCTTGTAGAAAACCCTCCCAGAAGAGTGGACGCTGTTTTACCTGCAAAGGGGAGAACAACCAGGAGCAACGGGGATGTTGCCCCTACTCCTAAAGGCTCCATTCTCCCCCCTCTGGGCATGCCCTCGTCATGCTGATTGAGGGTTCACATCATCCTGCCTGGCCCTGTCATTCAAAAATGGAGCCTTTGGGAGTAGGGGCATCGCCCCCATTTCTCCTAGAGGCTCATTTGCACAAAAACGGAGGCACATAGAAAGAAGGGACAACGACTGTTCAGCTGACATTTGCCTATGTCTGAAGGCAGCCAGTTTAATAACCATGTTCCTGATGACAGAACCCCCTTAATGCCTATGGATTTAGAACAGGATCTCATTAGAGCTCCTGTAGGTGTAATGTGGATGTGTCAATACGTTTTCCATATAGTGTGTATACCAGGCATCCTCAAACTGCGGCCCTCCAGCTGTTGTAAAACTACAACTCCCACGATGCCCTGCTGTAGGCTGATACCTGTAGGCTGTTCGGGCATGCTGGGAGTTGTAGTTTTGCAACAGCTGGAGGGCCGCAGTTTGAGGATGCCTGGTGTATACACTGGTCAAAGGGGTTCTCTCACAGCAAATGGCATGTATCATGTAGAGAAAGGTAATACAAGGCACTTACTAATGTATTGGGATTGTCCATATTGCTTCCTTTACTTGGCTTGAGTCATTTTTCCATCTTATTATACACTGCTCGGATCCAGGGGTTACGGTCACCGCTGCAGCGCAAATATGAGGTAACCGGGACAGGAGCCGCTCCCACTGGCTGGAGCTTTTTCCTATAGCGCGCAAACACGACCACCGCTCCTGGATTGCAGGGTGGTCGTAATCCCTGAAAACTAGCAGTGTAAACTGGGATGGGAAAACGATTCCAGCAAGCAAAGGAAGCAATATGGACAATCCCAATACATTAGTAAGTATTAACCTTCTGTATGTGATACACGGCATTTGCTGAAGTGAGACAACCCCTTAACCTCATGCAAGAACCCTTAGACCAGGGGACAGTTCCAGTTTTCTGCCCCTTTACATATCGCCTCATCTTTTCGTTACCCTGTGAGCAGATTACGATTCCATTCTTTGATGTGCGATTTTATCATTGTGTAATTGTGTTATTAAGAATAGAGGGTTTGTTGTTTTTTTTGTTTTTTAAACATGTTTTTGCACGTGTTAATTCATTTTTTCTTTATTTTAGGATGCTTCTCTACATCTGGCAGTATCTGTACAACAATTACTTTAGGTTTTGGCTGAAATGGTTTCTCAGGCAAGTTGATGGCAAATGTGAGCTGCAGCGGATTTGTGACGGTTCCAAGGATGGTGCTCGAAGGACGCATAGGATAGGTATACTCTTATATTGCTTTTTCTTTTTTTCATTATTTTACTGCTTTTTAATTAAAATGTTTTTTTTTTTTCTGGGACTTTGCTATTTCCTCTATCCTGTGGAAAGGCCATCAATATCGGATATTGTCTGAATCCTAAGACCCCAGCCCAGCACCTTGCATACGCCTGTGGTTGTGCCTGGTTCTGCAGCTCGGCCTGCTCCCACAGATGGCATCTGGTGTCCTGCTCTAGATCTGATCACTCGATCCGACAGAGACTTGATGTGACAACCCAGTAAATGATAGCAAAGAAATCTCAGCGGACCGTAGTTTCTTCAACTCCTATGCTTTAGTGTTTATTACATAACTCTATTAAATGGACGCGTTTCGGCCCGTCCAGCCTTCGTCTGCAAACATTCGCAAAATAATAATATATATCTCAATTCATAGTCAGACGCCCAGGTAAAGGCAATGAAGGAAATGCCTGTCAATCAAGTCAGATGGTCGTATTAACTAGCAAGACAAACTAGCGAATAGACATACATAATGCAAGAACATAGTAACCCAGTAAACGATAGGCTCAGTCAGACGTTGCTTCATAGTGAGATGTTCCATGTGGGGTCCATGACCTGTAATGGAGCCCTGAGACGATTCTGGGCACTGTGACCATGGAAGTGAACGGTGCTGTGATCTCTGTGCAGCTTTTTTTGATTCAGCGTTGACTACAGGTATGCTAGAAAAAGGTACATGCTGAAGAAAAGTAGTCAGACTGCATGCCAAGCTATCAGGCACATTGATGGACTCCATGATGGAAACCGAACAGCCCTCTTTATAGTCGGCATGGTCATTCAGGAGCCATTGGTTTCCATCTTGGGACAGATCCTGCAGTGTTGCAGCAACAGATATGATCGAAGCCTTAAAATGTCTCGCACTGTGTTACTGCGTTTCAGGTTGGAACAGGTATAATAGTATCATGATGCAGCTAAGAGATTTTTTTTTTTGTATTTTAGAGTATTCTTTGGACAACTCAAAAAGTAAGGTAAGAGCAGCTTTCATCTGTTGGCATTGTCAGCAATATGTAGACATAATTCATCCGTTTATATTGGAGGTGTCAATAGAGAGTCTTTCTGATTTACAGGGGTTGGCCAGTTTAGAAAACCCATTTTCACGTGCCCTGTTAGTGAATTCTTAGTTAGACCTGGTTCAGATGGACATATTTTCCATCTGTTTGCTAAGGACTGTAGACAAGCCCATTAAAGCCGATGGTTCAGTTCACACGTCCGTTCTTCCGTTGGTCCATGCAGAGAAAGTTGCGCCATATTCTGGTCTTTTTTTCCTCTAACGGTCCTTACCCACGTGGATTTTGAGCTGGCCTTTTTTTACCAGTTTTTTACTGTGGTATTTGGGGCTTCTTTTTCTAAATGTGTGCATCAACCACGCTTTTTTTCACTTTAGTGAAAGGGATGTAATAAGTCCTGAAAAAAAATTGTCGATTTTGAAAAAAAGGCAGGAAGACAAAAAACACCACCCAATAAAAAACGGCTATTCCATAGACTAGGAATGCTCAACCTGCGGCCCTCCAGCTGTTGTAAAAGTACATCTCCGATCACGCCATGCTGTAGGCTGTCCGGGCATGCTGGGAGTTGTAGTTTTGCAACAGCTGGAGGGCCGCAGGTTGGGCATCCCTGCCATAGATTCTCAGCTAACGTCTGGAATTGGAGTTTTTACTTAAGAAAAAAGCACACAAAAAAACACGACTGAAAACGCAAAACTGCAGAAAAATTCCAGCAAAAACATCCTGAGACCTATTCATTCAAGTGTATGGGTACAAAAAAAACGAGAGCCATATAGACCTTCACACAGACTGACATACGTCCATTTTTTGTGGACAGCCGTCGGAACCAGTCCCTATCAAATAGTGTCCCCTCTTCGGGATCTTCATCTCTTGGCCAGAGGGGAGAGCAGTTACAAGCCGCGTCTGTGACTCTGGAGGACCGTCATTACAGAGATAACCTATAGATTGGAATGGGAACTATCTACTGTAATGCGTTCTTTCCCCTGTTGAGGTGGCGCTGGAAATAAAACTAAACATTTACTGCCAGATTTCCCAACAAATAATACTGGGGGTCAGAAATAAGAGGGTTGTCAACTAAACCATGTTTTAAATGCACTATGTATATTGCAATGCTACTGTTATATTTATGAGTAAGTAGCATTAAAAATCTTTTGAGCCCATTGAAGCTTCATATAGAAGTGAGCCGCATTGCCGCTTACCCATCATGCATGCATGAGTATGAAAAACCTATACAGGGTGAATCTATATGGCTTTATTCATTTCGATATATAGTATGCATTGTTGAAAGGAAATATGTATCTTTCACACGTACTGATCTTTCGCTTTCACAGGTGCTGAGACGTGCTGTAGATACTGTTGAAAATGAAGTTGACAGATACGTAGCTGATATTGTACAAGAAAAGAAAATCAATGTGGAAAAGGATAAAAGGTTTGTAGCTTATACAGACAGCGCAGTGGGGGTCCAAGGAGTCCTGAGACCTCCACCGATCTGTAGAACAAGGAGAAGCGCCCACATTGCACGCTGTCTCTCCTCTCTGAAGGAGACAGAATTGAGACAGACCCATAGTCTTTCTATTGGGTCAGTCTCTCTTCTGTCTCCTGCAGTGAGGAGAGAGTCCGCTTTCACACGAGCGAGTGTATGACATAGCTCCCGTCCTGAACTCCTAGCACTGCCGGGGTCGTATAGCATTATATTGATTTATGATGCTATGTAACCCTTACAATTCTGGAATGTATTGGATAACAGTGGCAGCGTAATGTCACTGTTATCCAATACATTCCAGACCTCTAAGGGTTACATAGCATTATAAATCAATGTAATTATATGCAACCCCGGCAGTGCTAGGAGTTCAGGACGGGAGCTATGTCATACACTCGCTCGTGTGAAAGCGGCCAGAGGACAAGATATGAGTGCTTCTTTCTCCTCATTCTAACGATCAATAAGGGTCTCGGCACCCAGACCACCACCGCCCAAAACTTTTGATGTCTCAACAGTATTCTCAAAGTACAGGGACACTTTAAGGGCTCATGCACACAAACTTATTTTTTCCGTGTGCGGAACCATTTTCTTCAATGGGGGCCGCAAAAAAACAAAACGTAATGACTCTGTATGCATTCTGTGTCAGTATGTCCACATGGCCGTTCCGCAAAAAAACAGAACATGTCCTATTATTGTCCACATTATGGACAAGGATAGGATTGTTCTATTAGAGGCTGGACATTCCGTTCCACAAAATGTGGAATGCACGCGACCGTTATGTGTTTTTGGGGACCGCAAAACATCCAATGGTTGTGTGCATGAGACCTAGGAATGAGATTCATTTTCTGCATTTTCTAGGAAGTGTGAAAACAATGATTTGGCTTTAGTAAAAATAAAATTAGCCTTTTTGTTTTAGGATTCAGATAAACCTAAGGATATGCGTATTACAGATCTCTGGGTATAAGAAGCTCTATTTGGATGTGGAGAGTGTAAGGAAGCAGCCATATGACTCCAACAATCCTCAGCATGAACAGCAACTAATGGAGGTGTGTAACCTCTCCTTGTTATCTTGTTATCTGCCATTACCCATCTAATTATACTTGTCCGAAAGGTTTGTGAATTCTTACTTTATGTGGATTTGTCTGTGAATCGCTTCTAAACTAGGACCTTATGATAAAGTCAAAGTTTCCTTCCATGACAAACACTTCATTTATGAAGGATGGCACCAGTAACAAAGAGAACTTGGAACTTCTGGTGGAATACCAGACCACAGTACTCAATCATAATACTCATCTTATCTAATAATATCATATATCAATACTCCAAGCCACTTCAGAACTGAATTGGTCCCTAAAACAATTTTCTTGAAAAATTGTAAAATTGCTGCTAAATTTATAAGCCCTTTAACCTCTCCAAAAAATAAAAGTGCAATTGAACAATGATGCCAACACGAAAGTGGACATATGGTGCATATTCATTTTCTTGTGACCTTTGACTATTTGTCTTAAAAGCAGAGAATTTCAAAGTTGGAAAATTTCAAACTTTGTTAAAATTAAAATTTGGGGATGTTTTAATAAAAAAACTAAATAGAAAAAATGCTATATTAAACAAAATGTATCACTAACATAAAGTATAATGTGTCACAGAATGGCTTGGATAAGTAAAAGCATTCCAAAATTATTACCACTTGAAGTGACACATCAGATTAGAAAAATGGGGCTTCGTCCATAACGCGTACCAAAGTTCTCAAAAAAGTTTGCATTATGGCTGTGCTTCTTTGTACAATCATAACTGTGAAGGAACAGGTCATTTTGGACTTCCCTAATGTCTCTTTCAGTCATCTTTTCTCAACCGTATCATTGGGGGACACAGGCTTGACCCTGGGTATAGCTGTTGCCGCTAGGAGGCGGACACTAAGCACAAAGGTGAGAGATCCTCCCCTTCAGCTATACCCTTCCTACAGGCACTAAGCTAAATCAGTTTTAGCTTAGTGTCTGTAGGAGGCAGACCTCCCTGCATTGCAGGTCTGCTGTTTTTTTTTTTGTTTTTTCTTCTTTGGCTCTCTTTGTTCTTTTTCAGCGGAATTTGGCTTCACTTTTGGCGGTTTGGACTTTTCTGCAGGGGGTGGCGCATGCTGTGCTCCCCCTTTCTGTCCTCCGTTGGATCCTTGGGATCTTAATCTAGTACTCAACGCTCTCCAGTCTTCTCCTTTTGAAACTTTGCGGCAGGTGTCGATTTGCTTCCTGTCTTACAAGGTGGTGTTTTTGGTGGAAATCACGTCCATCCGTAGGGTGTCTGAACTCGCGGCTCTTTTATGTCGGTCACCTTTCCTGATCCTCCATCAAGATAAGGTGGTCCTTTGCCCTGTGCAGTCCTTCCTGCTGGAGGTGCTGTCGGCATTCCATCTAAATGAGAAGATTATTCTCCTTTCATTTTGTCTGCTCCTTCGGCTCGGGCAGTAGGGGCCTCTTGGGCGGTGCATCACGGGGCTTCGGCCCTTCAGGTGTGCGAGTTGGCTACCTGGTCGTCTTTGTATACTTTTTCAAAGTTTTTTAGGGTGCACACTTTTGCGTCTGCTGACGCTTCTCAGGGGCGTAGAGTTTTGCAGACTGTGGTTCTCTGGTTGACCGGAGGGTTGCTTGTTATGCCCACCCTTGGGGACTGCTCTGTAACGTCCCATGGTCAAGCCTGTGTCCCCCAAGGATACGGATGAGAAAACTAGATTTTTCTACTTACCGTAAAATCTGTTTTTTCTTCCGTTCATTGGGGGACACAGCTCCCACCCATTCTTTTGTTTATGGGCCTTTTCGGGCCTGTGTGGTTCTGGGCTTGTACATAGTGGGATTTTTTTATTTTTTTTTGTGTTGCTTCTCCTACTGTATTTGCACTAACTGATTTAGCTTAGTCCCTTTAGGAAGGGTATAGCTGAAGGGGAGGAGCTTAGAATTTGTGTGCTTGGTGTCCGCCTCCTAGCAGTTACAGCTATACCCATGGTCAAGCCTGTGTCCCCCAATTAATGGAATAGAAACAGATTTTACGGTAAGTGCAAAAATCTAGTTATTCCCCTCTTTAGCTGCACAGCTAGATGCATGTCTCTCACAAGCAGGGGGTGCCTCCCTTCTGTGAAATCTGCCTGTGTACTGGTGTGACGTCTTTTCCCTTACTTTCCACTATGTTTATTTTCAGCTTTGGATCTCGTGGAACAGATAAGGAGAGAGAAATCACTCAGAAAGGCAGGAGACTGCTTTGATATTCAGAAGCAGTGTAGAAGTGAGGTGGAAGTAAGACCCCTAGTGGCCTTGACTGTACAGCTTTTTTTCAGGTGGATGCAGGCATATTTTTTTAAAGGCGTGTTGCCCCCATTAAAAATGTATTTGAAAATCTAGTTACCTCCCTAAATATTTCATTATATACATGTTTTTAACCGCTACAGGACCGCCGCACGCAGGATTGCGTCCTGGCGGTGGCCCTGTAGCTCTGATCGGACGCATCGGCGCGTCATCTCGCGAGACGCGAGATGACGCGAGGACGCGCCCGCACATGCGCAATGCGCGCCATCGGCGCGCTCGCATGTAGTTATACTACAGCCTGCCAGCGCCGATCGTGCGCTGGCAGGCTGTATATGGCAGAAAAAATCGCAGATCAGACGTTGTTCTGTGAACGGCGTCTGATCTGCTTGCTACCGCTTCTCTGGTGGTCCCTTTGCTTGGGACCACCAGAGAAAAAATATCAAAGTGCACCAATCACCACACAACCCCCCACCGCCCCCACCCACCCACCACCCCCTGTCACTGATTAACCCCTGATCTCCCATGTCACCCCCTGATCACCCCCTGTCACCCCCTGTCACTGATCACCCCTGTAAGGCTCATTCAGATGTCCGCATGTGTTTTGCGGATCACGGATCCGCAAATCCGCGGATCCGCAAAACACGGACACCAGCAATGTGCTTTCCGCATTTTGCGGATCCGCACATTGCCAGAACTATATAGAAAATGCCTTTTCTTGTCCGCAGTGCGGACAAGAATAGAGACATGTTCTATACTTTTGCGGATCTCCAATTACGGATCCGCAATTACGGATCAGCGGGACAAAGTCTGTCCCCATAGAATTGAATGTATCCACATTTCTGTTCCGCAAAATTTTGCGGAACAGAATTGCGGGCAGCTTGAATGAGGCCTTAGGGTCCCTTAGCGATCGCAGCTTTATAGCTTTTCCCTCTTTTTTTTGCACATTTTTAGAGATTTTTCATCCACATTGATCAATGTGAATGGAAAAATCTGTGGCATTCATTTTTTCTTTCAGCGCAGAGGCTGAACGGAAAAAAATTCTCATTACCCGTATGGTCAATATAAGGAGAATAGCAGAAACTCCTAATTCTGGCCATACGTGTAATGATTGCGGAGACCCCTAAAATGCCAGAGCAGTACAAACACCTCACATGTGACCCCATTTTAGAAAGAAGACACCCCAAGGTATTCCGTGAGGGGTATGGTGAGTTCATGTAAAATTTTATTTTTGTCACAAGTTAGTGGAATGTGAGACTGTAAAAAAAAAAAAAAAAAATACCATTTCCGCTAACTTGTGCCAAATTTTTTTTTCTGTGAACTCGCCATGCCCCTCACGGAATACCTTGGGGTGTCTTCTTTCCACAATGGGGTCACATGTGGGGTATTTATACTGCCCTGGCATTTTAGGGGTCCTAAAGCGTGAAAATCCAAATGCGTAAAAATGTCCTGTGAAATCCTAAAGGTACTCATTGGTTTTAGGGCCCCTTTGCGCATCTTGGCTGCAAAAAGTGTCACTCATGTGGTATCGCCGTACTCAGGAGAAGTAGGGCAATGTGTTTTGGGGTGTATTTTTATATATACCCATGCTGTGTGTGAGAAATATCGCTGTAGCGACAACTTTTTAAATTTTTTATTCAAAGTTGTCAATTTACAGAGATATTTCTCTCACCAGCATGGTATATGTAAAATACACCCCAAACACTCTTGCCTACTACTACATCATGGTGACACTTTGCAGCCAAATGCAAGAGCCCTAAACCAATGATCTGCTAGGAGGGCATTTTTACGCATTTTCTTCTCACGCTTTAGGGCCCCTAAAATGCCAGGGACAGTATAAATACCCCACATGTGACCCCATTTTGAAAGAAGACACCTCAAGGTATTCGCTGAGGGCATAATGAGTCCATGAAAAATTAAACTTTTGTCAAAAGTTAGCGGAAAGAGAGACTTTGTGAGAAAAAACAATAAAAAATCAATTTCCACTAACTTGTGCCAAAAAAAATCTTCTATGAACTCGCCATGCCCCTCACGGATTACCTTGGGGTGTCTTCTTTCCAAAATGGGGTCACATGTGGGGTATTTATACTGCCCTGGCATTTTAGGGGCCCTAAAGCGTGAGAAGAAAAATGCGTAAAAATGCCCTCCTAAAAGGTACTCATTGGAATTAGGGCCCCTTTGCGCATCTTGGCTGCAAAAAGTGTCACTCATGTGGTATCGCCGTACTCAGGAGAAGTAGGGCAATGTGTTTTGGGGTGTATTTTTACATATACCCATACTGGGTGAGAGAAATATCTCTGTAAATTGACAACTTTGAATAAAAAAATTTAAAAAGTTGTCGTTTACAGCGATATTTCTCACACTGCAGCATGGGTATATGTAAAATACACCACAAAGCACATTGCCTACTTCTCCAGTGCGGCGATACCACATGTGTGACTTTTGCAGCCTGAGTGCAAAGGGGCCTAAAACAATGAGTACCTTTAAGATTTCACAGGCCATTTTTATGCATTTGGATTCTCACACTTTAGGAGCCCCTAAAATGCCAGGTGAGTATAAATACCCCACATGTGACCCCATTTTGGAAAGAAGACACCCGTAGGTATTCTGTGAGGGCATGGTGAGTCCACAGAATTTTTATTTTTTGGCATAAGTCAGCGGAAATTGTTTTTTGTTTTTTTAATTTTGTTTTTACAAAGTCTCATATTCCACTAACTTGTGACAAAAAATAAAATTTTACATGAACTCACCATACCCCTCACAGAATACCTTGGGGTGTCTTCTTTCCAAAATGGGGTCACATGTGGGGTATTTATACTGCCCTGGCATTTTAGGGGCCCCTAAAGCGTGAGAAGAAGTCTGGAATCCAAATGCGTAAAAATGCCCTGTGAAATCCTAAAGGTACTCATTGGTTTTAGGGCCCCTTTGCACCCAAGCTGCAAAAAGTGGCACACATGTGGTATCGCCGTACTCAGGAGAAGTAGGGCAATGTGTTTTAGGGTGTATTTTTATATATACCCATACTGTGTGTGAAAAATATCTCTGTAAACGACAACTTTTAAAAATTTTTATACAAAGTTGACAATTTACAGAGATATTTCTCTCACCCAACATGGAGTGTATGTAAAAATACACCCAAACACATTGCCTACTTCTCCTGAGTGCGGCGACTACCACATGGTGACACTTTTGCAGCCTGAGATGCACAAAGGCCAAATTCAACAGTACCTTTAGGTTTTCATGCGACTCACAATTAGCCCGCCCAAAATGCCAGAACAGTAAACACACCCCACAAATGACCCCATTTCGGAAAGTAGACACCCCAAGGTATTCACTGAGGGCATAGTGAGTCCGTCTGAGATTTTTTTTTTTTGCCAGAAGTTATCAGAAGTTGAAACTTTTTTTTTTTTTTTCTCAGAAAGTGTCATTTTCCGCTAACTTGTGAAAAAATGAAATGATACATGAACTCACCAAGCCCCTCCGCGAATACTTTGGGGTGTCTTCTTTCTAAAATGGTGTCATTTGGGGGTATTATACTTTCCTGACATTCTAGCACCTGAAGAAACATGACAGGTGCTCAGAAAGTCAGAGCTGCTTCAAAATGCCGAAATTCACTTTTTGCACCATAGTTTGTAAGCGCTATAACTTTTACCCAAACCAATAAATATACACTTATTGGATTTTTTTATCAAAGACATGTAGAACAATAAATTTAGAGAAAATTTATATAGAAATGTAGTTTTTTGAAAAATTTTACAACAGAAAGTGAAAAATGTCATTTTTGCAAAAATTTCGGTAATTTTTGATTAATAGCAAAAAAGTAAAAATGTCAGCAGCAATGAAATACCACCAAATGAAAGCTCTATTAGTGAGAAGAAAAGGAGGTAAAATTCATTTGGGTGGTAAGTTGCATGACGGAGCAATAAACGGTGAAAGTAGTGTAGTGCGGAATTGTAAAAAGTGGCCTGGTCATTAAGGGTGTTTAAGCTAGGGGGGCTGAAGTGGTTAAAAATGTATAGTTCCCTAGTTATAGGTGTTAGTTTATAGCTGGTTCCTCCTGTTGGATTCTGGCCATTTCCCTTAGCCACCGCAGAAGTTCCATTGCAGTAGGCGAAACTGCGCAGTTCATTCTGTACTGCTTTGTGAAGAGGCTTTTGCCAGCAGTGAGCTCACTCTCGCACTGCCCCTCCCAACTGCTGTTTTCTTTTCTCCCAGATTTCCCAGGCTGTGGGCGGGGCTTAAGCCTAGTCACGTGACAAGCACTCATCCGTGGCACGTCCCCGAGGCTCTAACTGCTAAAACATCATGGTAAGTTGAATAGTCTTTCCTACAACTTTCACTTCCCACAAATCCATTTTTATTTCATGCTCGTTATCTCTGTATTTTCTGTAGCAGTAAGTCTATAGCAGAAGAAAGGGATGCAAATGAGCTGTGTCTCTAATGCAGGGCTTGACAAATTTCCTTGGAATCTAGGAGCCAGCTAAAAAAGTTAGGAGCCAGGCGGAGCCGCGTCATAAAGCCCCCATAGTGCTCCCCCCCCCACTTCTCCATAGAGCCCCCCAATAATGCATGCCAGTACATAGGGCCCCTCGTAGATGCCCCCATAGTGTTCCTTCCCCTGTTCTCCATAGTGCCCCCCATAATGTGCGAGTATATAGGGCTCCCCATAATGGTTCCCCTCTTTAATAGGTTATATGACACGTCAGATGCTGCCAGCGTCTAAGTGATTGCACCTTGCGGCCGCCATGACATGTGGAAACCCTTACAAGGATTACAGGGTCCGGAGGAGAGGGCAGAGGGGTCCGGAGGGCACAAACACAGCAGGCACCATGACATTTTACTGAGCACTACAACCCCAGGTGGCGCTCAGCCTCTGCAGTCCCAGCATCACTACAACGCCCAGCTCTTTCCCCCTCTTGTCATTCACTTTCCCCCCTTGTCATTCTCTCCCCCCCCCCTTGTCATTCTCTCCCCCCCCCCCTTGTCATTCTCTCCCCCCTCTTGTCATTTACTTTCCCCCCTTGCCATTCACTTTCACCCCTTGCCATTCACTTTCACCCCTTGCCATTCTCTTTCCCCCCTTGTCAATCTCTTTCCCCCTCTTGTCATTATCTTTCCTCCTCTTGTCATTATCTTTCCCCCTTGTCATTCACTTTCTCCCCCTTGTCATTCACTTTCCCCTTGTCATTCACTTTCCCCCTTGTCATTCACTTTCCCCTTGTCATTCACTTTCTCCCCCTTGTCATTCACTTCCCTCCTTGTCATTCACTTTCTCCCCCTTGTCATTCACTTTCCCCCTTGTCATTCACTTTCTCCCCCTTGTCATTCACTTTCCCCCTTGTCATTCACTTTCTCCACCCCTTGTCATTCACTTTCCCCCTTGTCATTCACTTCTCCCCCTTGTCATTCACTTCCTCCCCCTTGTCATTCACTTTCTCCCCCTTGTCATTCACAATTCTCTCCCCCTTGTCATTCACTTTCCCCTTGTAATTATCTTTCACCCTTTTGTCATTTTCTCCCTCCCTCCCCTGCCTCTAGTGTAGCGTGGCCGAGCTCTGTATGGTCCCACGGGTACAGGAGCTTCTTGTCAGTCCGGCCAGGTACAGGAGACAGATGCTCCCTGCACCGCGGACCATACAGGGCTCGGCCACGCTACAATGAGGGACTGACAGGAGGGAGCGCTAAGCGCTTCCCTCCTGTCAGTCCCTCTCTTCATGCTGCGCCCGGGAGGTGCGCCCTCATGGACGCGCCAGCCCGGGCAGTGCTGCAGCCGCCTGAGGCTCTATATAGAGCGCTCGGGCGGCTGCAGCATGAAGGGGGCCGGCGCTCCTAGTCCGCGCCGGCCCTGCGCCCTGGCACCTGAGAGAACGGGCTGACAAATACCCTGGGATTTGTCGAGCCCTGCTCTAATGCCACTAGATGTAAGGCGGTTATCCTATAAGTCAATGTACAGCCCTTTAAATAGGCCCTGAGACATGACTCGGATATTAAATAAGCCAGCACCTCATCTGCAGCCAGCTGTTTTGGGGTGATTGCCCCTCATCAGTGCAGAGCAGGGAGTACTGGCTTAACTGGGTGAGAGTCCTAGGTCAGGATTTGGGGGGTACTATCTCTCCTTGGGCAGAAGAGCTCATTTGCATCCCTCTCTTCCCAGAATTCCAGAGGAGCATGTATGGCCTATAAGTGTCCTCACAACGATTAAAGAGGACCTGTCACCCCTCCTGACATGGCTGTTTTAATAGCTTCATGCATTCCCCGTGTAATAACAATTCTGGTGCATCTATTCTTATGGCTCTATGTTGTACCATTCCTTTATTATTCCTGCTAGAAGTTATGAATGAATTGCTAGCAGTCTGCAGTAAGGGTACAGAGGGGTGGTAACCAATTGGGGGGGTGCCTGCACAGTCTGAAAATGGCACCACTGACTGGATACAGTGAAGGTACACACCCCTAACTGGTTACCGCCCCTCTGTACCCTTACTGCAGACTGCTAGCAATTCTTTCATAACTTCTTGTAGAAACAATAAAGGAATGACACAACATAGAGCCATAAGAATAGATGCTCCATAATTGTTATTACATGGGGAATGCATAAAGCTATTAAAACAGGCATGTCAGGAGTGGTGACAGGTCCTCTTTGAGGGGTACTATCCCTCCTTGGGTAGTCCACCTTAAAGTCCATAGCAGAAGAAATGCTGTCTGTTTATCCTCCTGCAGACACTCCAGGATCGTCTGCCTCCTAGCTGTAAACAGTGGGAGGAGGGAGATTCCACTCTGTTTACAGCTAACCTTGTGGCAGACGATCTTGGAGTGTCTGCAGGAGGATAAACAGACAGCATTTCATCTGCTATAGACTTAAGGGCCCTTTATATGGGCTGACAATTGAATAGATTATCTCTACCGAGCGTTACTACTAACGCTTTTTAGCTATGATGTGGCGGTGTAAATGCATCACCGATGAACGAGCAAAATGCTTGTTCATTTAGTAATTGTATCTTTTGTGGAACACAAAAGATGATAGTTTTCCGGTGGCAGATTGTGCTGTGTAAACACGATCTGCTGCCGGGAAGCAACGAGTCAGTATGGGAAAGAGCGATGGTATTAGCGATCACTCCACCCCATACTCTGGAGGAGATCGCTACACCAGTCTCCTACGCTATCTATCAGCAGATTTGTCGAGAAGGAACGCTTCCTTCCCGACAATCTGCTAGATCAGTGTTTCCCAACCAGTGTGCCTCCAGCTGTTGCAAAACTACAACTCCCAGCATGCCCAGACAGCCTTTGGCTGTGCAGGCATGCTGGGAGTTGTAGTTTTGTAACAGCTGGAGGCACACTGGTTGGGAAGCACTGTGCTAGATCATTGTCCCGTGTAAAGGGAACTTTACTGCTACAGAAAATACAGAGATGACGAGGAAGAAATACAGATGCATTTGTGAGAAATGAAAGTAGTAGGACAGATTCTTCAACTTAAAAATCTACAAAACCAACTAATAACCACAAATAAATAATACTGTACACAATGTATATACAAATATATAAATGTTTATTATAACAAAAAAGCAAATGACATACAGGTGGCAAAAAAAAGGGCTAGATGTTAAAACCCAACTATATTGCTACAGACAGAAAGCAAGCCAGGTGGACAAATCAGACCCAAAATTATAGTAATAATAATCACTAGCACCAGTAGCCCTGTGCCAGAAATGTGCCACATATATGTAAATATAACACTATCACAGATGGATGCCTCAAATATGTGCACAGTGGCAAAGTACTGCTAAACAAACTTAATTGTGCACATCTAAAAAGACTTTTTAGGAACCCAATAGAGACCACTCTAGATAGTTCCATTATGGGGAATGCAATATAGCACAAAGTATGTATAAGGCAAAAAATATTACCCATATTACCCATTACCCATATTACCTGTTTTGTTACCAACGCCGTACATGTACGGCGATGGGCAAACATGGCCGGTGGGTCACCGCTGTTTCAAACAGCGGAGACCGGCGGCTAATGACCGCGATTGGCAATAATGGCTATCGCAGTCATTAAAGCTTTTAGATGTCGTGATCTGCGGCCAATGAGGATGACGGTAATTGATTTCAATACCCTGGGCTCTCTGAAGCGACCCAGGCTATTAAAGCTGTAATTCCTGTAATTTTGGCCATCAGGTGGCAGGCCAACATAAGAAATGAACAATTCTGTACCAATATGGATATATAATAAACATAATGGTACAGAATTTTTTTAAAAATACAGCGTTTTGTAGCCTCAAACATGAATAGGGGGAAAAAATTATAAAAATAGGGGGAAAAATATATTTATATAAAAGTTTAAATCACCCCTCTTTTCTTTACAATAAAAAAATAAATACATAAATAACAAAAAACATAAACATCATGGGCATCACCACGTCGGAAAATGCCTGATATATTTCCAATGTGGCAAATGGCGTAACGGAAAAAAGGGTCAAAATGTCCGATTTGACATTTTTACATAGCTTCTCTTAACCCCCCCAAAAAAGTAATCAAACAGTCATACACACTCCATATTGGCATCAATAAAAACTACAGATTGTCCTGCAAAAAACTATACATATGTGGTATCCTTGTAATCGTACTGACCCAGAGAATGAAGGGGCACCGGGCAGTTTTGCCGCAAAGGGAAAGCCGTAGGGACAAAATCCGTAAAACGGTGGAGGAATTGAGTTTTTTTTCCAATCCCACCCCATTTGGATTTTTCCCCCGCTTCCCACCACATCTCGAGCATCGCGAGATTACGGCACTGTAACTTTGTGAGCAAGGAGGAGATTTCTGGATGCAGGTGGTGCTGGGTTCCTTCACAGAAGGCGTGGCTGGGCTCCTTAACCGTAAGTAACCATGCCTTGGGCACCTTACTTGGTTAATTTACATATCTATAAAATCATTTTTTTAAACTAAATAAAACCACACAGAGCTATGGGACAGGTATATTGCGGACATGCTAGCGGAGATCTATCCGTGCATGTCCGCAGCTCTATAGGGTAAAACTAGGTGACAGTTTCTCTTTAACACTGACCTCCATAGCCTACCGTCCCCTTAACTGTGACCTCCACCATTCCCTGCCCTCCTAACAGAGACCTCCACAGCGGCCAACCCCTTTAACAGTGACCTCCACAGCGGCCGCCCCTTTATTAGTGATTTCCCCAGTACCCCGTCTCCTTAACAGGGATTTATACAACACCCCGTCGCCTTAACAATGGTCTCTACAGCAATGTGCCCCTTAACACTGACCTTCATAGTGGATCGTCCCCTTAACTGTGACCTCCACAGTAGCCTCCCCCTAGGGTGGCCAGAGGTCCAGTTTTAGGCCGGACAGGCCGGCTTTCAGAATCCCTGTCCTCTGTCAGGGACTGGGCGGACACAGGGATGTCCTTTTGAAAAGCTCACTCTCAGGCAGCAGCACTTTGCTGTCTGAGCGTGAGCTGCAGGGGGAAAGTCACCCTCCCTCCCACCCCTGCAGCTGACAGAAGTTAATTTTTACCTTCATTTTTTCAATCCCTGTTGGCTGCGGAGTGAGATGGGGCGTGGCCTAACCGGGTAGGGTGTGTGTCTTAGCTGGACCTGGGGGCATGTTTTTTAAGTCCTTCTTTTGAGGGTGGCCTGAATGGCCATTCTACCTGCCCCCTAAACTGTGACCTGCACAGCACTCCGCTCCCTTAACAGTGTCATCCACAGCGCCCTGCCCCTTTAAAGGAAATCTGTCACCAGGATAATCGCTATGGAAGTAAAGCCATAGCCTTATAGCACTTATTATTTCTAGATGTGCCTTTGTTCCAGCAATAGATGTTTTCTATCTTCTGAAAATCCAGTTTATTTGGTATGCAAATGAGCCAGTGAGGTGCCCAGAGGGGCATTACTCTTGCAGGAAGGAGCCCAGGCATGCCTCCTGCTAGTGCCTAAGCCCGCCCTTATGTTGGGAGCAGGAAAAAGGGGGGCAGAGTTATGGCTTGAATGTGATGTAGAAGGGGTGGCTGAACACATTGTGGCAGGAGGTGTGCCGCTGCTCCTTCCTGCAAGAATGACGCCCCTCCGTGAAGAAAAATGGCTGGGTTGTTATGGAAACCTGGTGTAAAACTGTGTGTATGTTGAGAATAAGGGCCTGCGAGCTTCTATTGGCTGATAAGGGACATGTGACTGTTTGTATGGCAGTTGGGATATGAAGTAAGGATATGAAGAGAAAGAACCTGCAGGCTTCTATTGGCTAATGTAGGTCATGTGATGTGCCATTTTTGTATTTTTTTGGGGAATATCTCAGGAACGGTACGTGCTAGAGAGCCGAGACCCTGTCTGAAACAACCAAGAAGCAGGAATAGGCAGGAGAAGCAGCATTTTACAGCTGCCCCCCCCCCTCCCTCCTTTTTGTGTCTACTGAGATGATTGGGCCTATTCTTCCCGTGGAACATTTTGCTTATGCTTTCACCTGCTATGTATCCGTTCCTTTTACCTCCCTCTGCTAGTAAGAAGGGAGAAGGTACTGCTGCCAAGCATCTATGCTACTTGGGCAAAACAATAATGTCGATTTCACCTTGACCAAGCACAGAAATGGTTAATAAATGTACAGTTAAACTTTTTCGTATTTTTGTTTCAGCTTTGGGACTTGCTGATGCCACACGAAAAGCTTAAGTCTAGAATCACTAAGCAGTGGGGTGATATTGGCTTTCAAGGTGATGATCCCAAGACAGATTTCCGTGGCATGGGCTTGCTAGGACTGGCCAATTTATTGTAAGTTCATCATTTAGCTGACTTTGTTGTCTACTCTTTAGGGTGCAAACTGGCAATTTCCGCTACTGTAACACTGCTAGTCACTGCTGCAGTGAATGATTTGGGTACATTTTTAGGGACAGTGCCATATTCTAACAGTCTGAATCAGCTTGGTTTTTTAATGGCCAGAATTTAATAGGTTTCATAGTCCTCAATAAGTAAGAACCCAAAAGACAGGTGCTTTTGCTACCCAGACCCTGAGACTTTTCTCATCTGTTCAGATTTTTAACCCCTTCAGCTATACATGTACAGCGGATGTCTGCGCTTTAAAGATGGCACCAATTCCAGAGCAGAACGTCATAGCCGCCGAATTTCTCCTGTTTCACAAAGCAGATACCTGGAGCTATCAGTGATAATTGCGATTGCAGACGTTTAACCCCTCAGATGCCTTGGTCTGTTGGAACCATAGCATCTGAAGCAGCTTACCTCGTGAGCGCTGCACTCCCAGTGCCTAAAAGACTCCCCAAAGTAGCGATTAGAGGATCTGTTCGTTCCCTGGACTAGCCTCGGTCCCTCTGAAGGATCCGAGGTTCCCACAGCAATAGTCCCTGTTGAGGGCTCTATAGAAACATAGCACTGCTCCCATAGGCTGTAATGGTTATTCATTGCATGTATATAAGACAAGCTATCTAAAAATCGATTATTAAAGTCCCCTGAAGGCACTTAAGTATGTATAAAAAAATAAATAAATAAAAAAAGTATTAAAAGACAAAAAATTTTAAAAAATATATAAAAATTCTAATTACCCCTCTTTTCCCATAATAGAAAAAAATAAACAAAAAAAAGATCTCTAGCACTACCGTGTTCCAAACTGCCTGTCTTATTAAAATATAAACCTATGGAGTATGCTGAACGCTGTAACAGAAAAAAAATCTAAATGACTAATTCACAGTTTTTTATTCGCTTCAGATCCTCAAAATTTGAATAAAAAATTAATATGCTATAATTGAAAGGCTATAGATCAGGGATCAGCAACCTCTGGCACTCCAGCTGTTCAGAAACTGCAACTCCCAAAATGCTCCATTTAGTTCCATGAGAAATAGAACAGCCAAGCATGTTTGCCTGCTGAGAGTTGTAGTTTCACAGCAGGTGGAGAGCCGAAGGTTGCTAATCCCCGCTATAGATCATCCTGCAAAAAAATGAGCCGTCACTCAGCTCCGTAGATGTGAATAATAAAGTTATAGGGGTTAGAATTTGATATCGCTGTAATTATACTGACCAGGAGAATGAAGGGAACAGGTCAGCTTTACTGCAAAAACTGAAAGCCGTAAAAACAAAACCCATAAAACTATGGTGGTATCATTTTTTTCCCAATTCCACACCATTTGGAATTTTTTTCTAACCTTCCACTACATCATATGCAATATTAAATGGAGGCATTAGAAAGTACAACTTGTCCCACAAAAACAAGCCCTCATATGTGTATTTGAACGGAAAAATAAGAAAGTTATGGCTTCAGGAAAGCAGAGAGTAAAAACAAATACACAAAAACGTAAAATTGCCCTGTTCTTAAGGGGTTAAAGTCTAATAATGTTAATTGTTGTTTATGTTTTGTTCTTAGGTATTTTAGTAGAAATTACACAGAGGAATCTCGTTTAATACTGTCTCATTCCAACCATCCAAAAATTGGGTAAGACTATTGATGAGAAACGCCTTTTATATATATTGAAGCTATGTTGAGCAGCAGAGACAGAAAAAAAACATACCTCATCTATTTGCTCAAGGAGAAGCCATCACGGCCATCTTGACTGAAGAAAACGAGCCAAATTATACGCGTGTTGACGCTGGCCGGACGTGGTGTTGTCATCAGTGAAAACGAGATTTGAAATGTTATCGGCCTCTCCGCGAGCAAATGGATGAGGTGTATATATATATATATATATATATATATATATATACATATTTTTTTTTTTTAATGGGGTTATCCAACGTCTCCAACCATGACCCCCCCCTCAATGTGCCGGGCACCTCAGAGGGAACATACTTACCCCGCTCCCTCTGCCTGCCACTCCTGACCCCCGCACCGCCGTTGCTGCTTCTCTCTGTACAAGGAGGAAAACATCCGGGGGGGGGTTGTGCAGCCAATAGCACGCAAGGACGGGGATGAGCCTCCCTAGCAGCGCGGGTGACGCTAGGGAGGTTCATCCCTGTCCCCGCCTGCCATTGGCTGCTCCCCCACCCCTGACACTAGATGTTTTCATCTGTGTACAGGGAGAAGCAGCAGCGGCGGTACGGAGACCAGGAGCGGCGCAGGGAGTGGGGTAAGTATATTACATGGGGGGGCTGTTGGAGACGTTGATAACCCCTTTAACCACCGATAACCCCTGAAAGGCCTCAATGTGACTCTCAAATGCTGCAATCAGCATTGAATGCGGCATCTGAGGGGTTCAATAATGGGGGCGGTGCGATCGCCATTCCCCGTCATTGCACCCGCTACATACAATGGAATGTGATTCATGACAAAGTAATTCGGAACGAATTGAATTTCTTTGTGAACTTGGGCGAAGTAGCCGAATCCAATTTTTGATAACTTCGCTCATCTTTATTATATACTATAACTTCTCCCTGCCTTCACAATAGCAAGCACTTACTGCCCGCTGTCATGTAGGTCCCAGCGGCTGCTTAGTTACTCAGTGTAAAAACTGCAATGGTTGCATGGCACTACAGTTTTTTGTCCCATCTCGTTCTCAATACTGCCGCTTGTGTGGCCTCACCCTGACAGTTGTAGTAATACGTCATATACTAGATATAATATGATAGAAGAATGTATTTATTATATATTTTTTTGCAAACAGCGGTAAATCTCTAATGTTTATCCTATATTTGCAGCTATTACATGCATAGATTAAAAAAACTGTGTCTTTATAGGTATTCCTATGCTATTGTTGGCATTAATCTGACAGAAATGGCGTACAGTTTACTCAAGAGCGGTTCTCTGAAGTCTCACTTCTATAACATGGTTCCTGGGTTCCCTGAAATTAAATGCTTTCATCAGTTTTTTTGTAAGTTTCTTTCTATCGTACTATAGTTTAAATAATATAATTTGATGTCTGTGTTTCTATCTATATCTATTAGCAATACCTACAGTAGGTGATCTGTAGATTACCATAACCTAATGGAAGGAATAAAGCTTGTACTAACACCACATATAAAGTATTACTAGTGGTGGCAGACTTATGGCACGGGTTCTAGAGGCGGCACTCAGAGCCCTCTCTGTGGGCACCCGCACCCTGGTAATAGTCTATGGTGTACCAATATGCTTTAGACTTTTCCTGCCATTCATCAGCGCAGGGCGCACTATAAATAGCACAGGCAGCGCACTGAATGTAGGCAGGATATTAAAGTACATTGAAGATATACTATAGTGCACTGTAGTATTTAGGTTAAATTGTCGTGTTGGCACTTTGCGATAAATAAGTGGGTTTAGGGTTGCAGTTTCGGCCCTTGGCCTCTAAAAGGTTCACCATCACTAGGATAGGTCATCAACGTCAGATCAGCGGGCGTCTGACTTCCGGCCCCCGGTTTAGATGTTGGGGAGAGTCTGATGTGCCATGGTAGTGAGTTCCAAAATATTTGAGATGATTGTGTAAGAAACAGACAAGAGGAGAACAAAGAAGGAAATCTTGTGAGGATCAGCAAGAGTAGCTTTTTAACACTTTTTGGCTCCCATCCCTCGACACTGGACCTGTGGAGCGAGGCATACTTATCTGCTACAAAGAAAAGAATAGAGGTTAGTCAGTACATCCCAATGCAAGGTACACATCGCCATGGCTGAAGGCACGAAAGCAAAAGCAAACACAATGCAACAGCACTCTGCAAACACAAATAATAAAGTAAATACAATAGTGCCATACTCACTATAGGAAATGTACTAATGCTAATGCTGCTTTATAAATGTGAGATTCTTGTACAAATTCATTTGTGCCTGTCCGCCAACGAAAAGGCAATCTCTTTAGGACAGGAACCTACACTAAATACTACCTCCAATGGTGCCATACCAGCCTCTATTAAATTCAGAGAACGCAGGTTCCACATTTATGCTGAGCCCACTCCGTTTTTTTTACCTCTCCTGGTGCCAAATGGCCTCCAATAAAGACAGGGAGAGCAGGCTAGAGCTTTATACTCACACTTATTAAAATCAGTTGTTGGCGGACAGGCTCAAATGATTTTATACTTATCTGCTGCCCGCCAATCAGTTTCAGCTCCTTTGGTCCACTGCTGTGTTTGCCGTGCTCCGGTTTCCGCTTGTAAATTTCCGGCAAGGACGAGAATTATGTCTACCACTGCAGCCAATGACAGGCCTCAGTGGTGACTTGTCTTCCAAGCAGCATGTCACTTGTGACCCTTGACCAGGCGTTGAATGCAGCAGTGAACCAAAGGAGCTGCAACTGGGCGGGGAGGAAAGGGAGTCAAAAAGTGTTAGAAAGCTGGTAAGAGGGAAGCAGAGAAGCCTTGGGTGGATGCCGTATAATGCTGAACTGGTCATAATTTTACTTTACTTTTTTGAAGCAGTTGTTTGCAACTTTTATTTGATGTAACGGATTATTTTGTTTCAGGCTATCTTCTCTATGAATTTGACAAGTTCTGGATCAAAGAAGAACCTGAGAGCATTATGCATTTCAACCAGTACAGAGAAAAGTTCCATGATCAGATCAAGCATCTTCTTAGTGACCCTGATGTCATACTGACTCTTTAAAAGCTTCATCATAATCATAATTTATATGTTCAAGGCCTCGTTACCTCCTATTATCTAATGAAAATTTCCCATGAGCTTGGTTTTGTTCACTGTATATTGTTTTACTATCGCTACCTGACAATCAGATTCTATGTATGTCTGTACCAGAAGTGGGCATTACCACCTGAATGGATTTGCCCGCCATTCCAGTGTTAACCTGTACTTCATCTCTCAAATCTGTATGTTGAATATTATTCTTAGAGCCTGTGGCATAATCTTGATGTCTTAGGGCAGGGCTGGCCAATCTGCGGCTCTCCAGCTTTTGCAAAACTACAATTCCCACCATGCCCTGCTGATAGCTGTAGGCAGACTGGGCATGCTGGGAGTTGTAGTTTTGCAACAGCTGGAGAGCCGCAGGTTGGCCATGCCTGTCTTCCGGGATTTTAATATTGATGGCCTACCTTCAGGGTAGGCCATCAGTATCTGATAGGCAGGTGGATCAATATTAAAATCCCAGAAAACTACTGTAATGCTTATGGTGTACAGTTTATTGCAGGAAATGATGTAGAAGTTTTTCATCTGATGACATTTTTTTGCACTTGATTCCGAGCCTTCATATCTAAGATTCTGTTCGCATGGTGGATTTTTCTTGTCAGATACACTGTGGAATCTGTGGCTGACCCTTGGATTTCTGCAGTTGATTTGGAGTTGGAACTATCGTAGATATACATGTGGGGCTAATCTGTGTGCAGCTACCCAGCCACTGAAGAGCGCCAAGAAATAACATGTTGATTTTTATTATTTGTTTTTCCTGCAAAGCAGATTTCACTTCCATGCCATATAACCTACAGCATGGATTTCCCATTGAAAACAATGGAAGGTAGATTGTGGATTGAGTACAGAATTCACTGCAGAATATGCGCTGAAATCCGCACGGAAAATCCACTGTGTTTACACACACTTAGTTTCCTGCAATAATCTTTAATCTGTTAATGCTTTGGTCACTGTATTCAAGAAAGGTTTGCATGTTTACCACAGATTTATGTCCATTCTAATCATTTACAAGTTGCAGTGTCCTCTGGAATCAGTGATATTTCACTTAAACCCGTCTTCTGCAAGGGGGGCTTTGGTGGGGCACGGTCCTGTAAAGGAAGCATTGGCTGGGGTCTGTGGCAACCAGACCCAAGGAGTGCTACTCGCAAAATTTCCTTTCCTTGACACAGATTACAGTGCTGTTAAAATCAATATCAACGTAAATCATGTCAGAAGATGAGTTCATGTGAAATTTCATGTATGTCAGAAGAAGACTTCTTGCAGAATTTGCTGTATGTCGTGCGTTTACATCCTTTACTTTTCCCTTCATGGGCACAAACCTTGAACTGCTTGCAATCAGTCATTGTTATGACACTTCTTTGACTAGCACTTGTAAGAAAGAAACAAATCTTCAGTCATAACCTTAAAGTACAGTATATTGATGTGTTTAATAGACCTTAATAGTCTTAGGGGGCCATTTATTATCAGATATACGCCGGTTTTTGACATTAATGTGGCACCGATTGTGGCACAAAGGTAATTCATGCCGCAATCTATGACTTTTCCCCTCTTACGCCAGGCCTAAAAAAAAGGAGGCGTGGCCGAGGAAGGGGGCAAGCCAGTCTCATTTATCATTTTCTACACCCGTTTTAGGCGTAGAAAATGGTCTAAATCTATGCCAGCAAGGGAGCTGGCGTAAATTTAGACAGGCAGTGGATATGCCGAAGTTATGTAGAAGCTGGTGCCTCTACATAACTTAGGCACTGCCATCACAAAGGGGTATTAAGACCGGTGTCTAAAACGCCGGTCTTAATAAATGACCCCTATGTCTATAGCTTAAGTCACTCATTGTTTGGTGTGATGTCCATTGCTGGCAATGGGATCAGGTAATTAACATTAGACACGCTCACACTACTCCATATTCCTTTTGCTTGTAATGTTTCCGGTCGCACAGTGTGTTTTCACATTTATTCCTGTTATGTTATTGCATGGTTTTAAAGTAATAATTACAGTTCATCCAAAACAGACGGAGATATCCTAGTGCACCAAATATTTTTCTCTATTCTTCCCTCGACCCTGGTCGAATAACTACTTTGATGTCCAGTGCTGCTCCTTAGAGAATTTGTCAGCCAGGCTAGGGCAGTAATGCACCATTACGGTACATCCATGCTCAGCTACTGTACATAATTATTGGGTGGTCTGAATGGAACTGAGATTTCTTTCCCGGTTTCTTTATAGAGATTCCCTGTCAGTGGGGACAACTTCATTTTTTATGGCTCTGGGATAAGAGATTCAGATTTCTGCACGATTTGGTGCTAGATCTGAAAATAAAGATCAAGCAATAAAAGCCTAGGCTAATCTCCTGAGCTCTTTGTGGGCAGCTTAATTGTCCTCACTCATGACAGAAAAAAGCAGATAAAAAAAAAATTCCGGCACGGGGTGTGTTGCAAAACGGTTGCATCTAGTTGTAAAAAAAATTATTTTCTACGTTTCAGAAGTCAATGACTTCCTGTTCTTCATGGAGCTAATAATGATGCAGACTTACTGTTTCCAGATGACCATTGAATCATTTTAAAAACTGGTATTTTAAGGCTATGTTCTCATCACGTTTGTGATGTAGGTTTAGTGGCTACGCAGGAAAGCTCCTGACATACATACTAAATGTGGCCATAGGGATACATCAGGCCTAACCTCTGTCTGACTGGTGTAGGTCAGTTTTTATGCAACAAAAAAGTATTAATAGGTTAGTAAATTTATGCTTTTTCACACAATGATATTCAGTAATAAAATGCGTATGTTAAATGTAGAATTTTTTTTTTTTTTTTACTTTTTTGGGACCCCATCTTCAGATTTAAAAGGGTTTTCCAGGATTTTTTCTGTATAGATCATCAGTATCTAATTGGTGGAGGTCTGACACCCGGAACCCCCACCGATCAGCTGTTTTTAGAAGGCAACAGTGCTCCTGTGAGCACAGCGGCCTTCTTTCTGTTCACCAAGCACAGTGCCGTACATTGTATAGCAGCTGTGCTTCATTTCGCACTCAGTCCCATTCACTTGATTGGGGCAGAGCTGCACCTAGGCCACACGACATGTGAACGTGTCGTCAGTCAGCCTAGGAAAAGCAGAGAGAAGGCCACCGCGCTCACAGGAGAGCTGCTGCGTTCAAAAAATAGCTGATCGGTGGTGCTTCCGGGCGTCGGACCCCCACTGATCAGATACTGATGACCTATCCCGAGGATAGGTCATCACTATAAAAGTCTCGGAAAACCCCTTTAACAGCTGGTACAATGGTGTCAATAATACAGAGGCTAAGATATGTTCAGTAGTCCTACACTGCTACTGAGCTGTTCTAATTGTATCCTGTAGACCCAACTGAACAGATACACTGTCCACAAAACGTTAGGGATATTTGACTTGTGGGTGATGTTTCAGGATAAACCTAAAATGCACTCTAACCTTTACAGGTGAACTTAATGTGACCTTCTCTAAACTTGAATGCAAGGAGCTTAACGGCAAAATTCGCAACAGGTGTTTGATCCATTAATAGCCCAATACATTTCCTGGATTAATTAGAATTGGTACTTAAACATTTCTCCTCATCATGCTGTTCATATTTTGACATCATGGGACCAAGGCGACACCTAACGACTGATCAACAGTACCTTGCCATTGCGAGGCTTCAAGCAGGATGTTCTCAGATGAAAGTGGCTGCTGAGTATCATTAGCAGGTTGCAAAAGAGAGGCTGGAAGAGTCACAGGAAAGGCATAGAAGTGGATGTCCTTTGGCCACATCCCACACTGATGACCACTTCATTGTGAAACAATTCCACTGCGAAACCAGACGATGAATGCCACACAACTCCAGGCACATTTAAGGGAGGTGAGAGCACCCAAGTGTCACGTCAGACCATTCAAAACCGTTTACATCAGCGTGCTCTGTGTGCTAGATGACCTGCAAGGGTACCTGACCACACCACCAGGCACAGGCGTAATTGTTTTGCATGGTCCAGGGAGCACTAACGCTGGACGAGGGACCAGTGGGCCTCAGTGCTGTTTACTGATGAAAGTCGATTCACACTGAGCAAAACACTATGTTGGACCCGTCAAGAAGAGCACTATATATCAGTCAGACAAGCCTTTGTTGGTGGTGGTGTTACAGTGTGGGCAGGTGTGTCTAGTCAATGCAGAACTGCCCTACACTTTGTGAATGGGGCACTGACAAACCCATCATTAATCCAGTCATTGTGCCTTTGCATGGACAACACAGGCCTATTTTCATCTTCATGGATGACAATGTGCCAGGCTCATCGAGGTTGCATCATTAGGGAACTTCTGCTGGAGACTGGGGTACCTCAAATGGAGTGGCCTGCACTATCTTCAAACCTGAATCCCATTGAAAACCTATAAGATCAGTCGCCGTTTAGAGGCTTGTAACTCTGTACCCCAGAACCTCAATGATCCAAGAACCGCCCTTAAAGAAGAGTGGGATCCCATGTCTGGGCAGACAATAAGTCAACTTGTGAACAGCATGGGACAAGCTGTAATTGATGCTCAAGGCCACATGACAAGTTATTGAGACACTGGCATTTTTTGTGGGGGTATAACCTCTACTGTTGTTGGCTTTTGTTCCAATAAATTGTTGTATAAATTGGTTGTTGACCATTTATATAGATGAAGGATTCTCAAAGTGAACATAAAGTCAGTGAATCTCAGTGAAACCAATTCCCACAAACGATTGGATCTCTGTTCTTTATATAGAATAGTGACAAGTGAATTGATTTGTTCATCTGAACGAATTTACACTTTTGAGGGGCGTCCCCACCGCTCTGGACAGCTCAATATGGCTGCACATTTAAAGGAACTTTTATATGAAAGACATATAGTACATAGGATATGCACAAAGTCCAGCCATGTCAAATATACAGTCGCAGACAGTTTCCAAAAAACATAATCGCTATTTCTTCAACTTTTTTTCAGCCCAAACATAAAGAGAATAACCAAACAATGTGTATATGGGCATCAAGGCAATGTCAGGTATAGAAGGTTACTTACATATGATCTATATCAACATACAGCCCAACCGCTATCAACAGTCACATAGAAAGTCTGAATGCGCATGCTCCTTTACTGCGAGTTTGGCCTTACACTGTGATCGGGCTACAAATCGATTCAATTTTGCAAGTGCAGCGTGCAGTAATTTTCCGGCGCATGCACAATCCCCGATTCATTTGACTAGCCAGATCATTCACACATGCCTCGATGTGTGGCCATGTTAATATGCTGGAACATTAGTTAATTGTCTGTAGAGGGACGTTCCTTCCCAGGCTTAAAATTAGTTTGGATGAACAAATCGATTAGTACAAATTAATTTGCTTATCCTTAATGTAGTCATTTTGTTTGCATTTACACGAGTTTTCTTATATTTTTGTCCTGCTGGTGTAGTATCTTCTGTCCGAACTATATACCCACATAGATAACTGTTCTGTTCGCTACCAGAATACTTTTTTACCTATAGTAAATTCTTCTTTTGCCTAAGTGTGCAGTCCTTTTAGTCTGTTCTTACTAACAAAAGATAATACATCTTTGCCCGGCATTTTGTGTTTTCCCTAATGTCTATCTTGCTGAAAAAAGAATCATACTTTTTGTGGTCTTAATTTGCATGTATAAATGTGACCACTAGAGGGCACACCACCCACAATGAAGCCGCTTTTAGACAGCGCCTAAAATACAGAAAAAGTGTTCTTTTTAAAGACTACGGCAAACGGGCATAATAATTGGGGTGTAAAGAGTGAGGTGGCCCATAAGGCCTCTGTTGCCTATATGAAGACTCAGTACTTTAAATGAAGCCTGATAGTCTGTGGCCCTGTTAAAGATTTTGCACTGGGGCCCAGGAGTTACAAGTTATGTTTCAGATGGCCAATATGGTAGAAATGAAAATCTCACATGAAATCTGCTCTACTAAGGGGGGGGGGGGGGGGGAGGGGTTTCAAAGAAATGGTCTTTTGGAGCGGTCTTTTGCATTACTATAAAACTCCAGCCCAGTACATCCCTGAAGCTATGTAGATAGAGGACCATCAGCCTTTTATAGTTTACTATTATATTACTTAGTTGCTTGTAGATGTTCTTTGACTTTAAAATGCCCCCTGAATAGTACTTTTGATTACACAGTTGCAGTACTACAAATGCAGATTAAAAACTACAGCAAAAAAAAAAGCAACTATGTTACTACATGCCGTATTACTAGTATATAATGAAAGGGATTCGTTTTCACTTTGCTGATATTTTTTTTTCTGCTGATCAGTGTTTGAGAAGCCTAATTCAAGAAGCTCGGGCCCTCCTTTTTTTTGTAGAAATGTGTGTGAATAATATGAGGGTCTGAGATGAAGATATAAGGCCTCATGCACACGAACGTATTTTGGGTCCGTGTCCGAGCCGTATATTATTCAATGGGGCCGCAAAAGATGCGGACAGCACTCAGTGTGCTGTCCGCGTCCTTTGCTCCGTTCCGTGGCCCAGCAAAAAAAATATAGCATGTCCTATTCTTGTCCGTTTTGCGGACAAGAATAGGCATTTCTACAATGGGCCAGCTTCCGTGTTTTGCGGATCTGCGGATTGCGGACCGCAAAACACCTACGGTCGTGTGCATAAGGCCTAAGGCTGCCTTTACAAAGCTGTGTAGTTTATGCAGATTTTTATGTGGTTTTCGCTTTGTTTACACACCAAATCCCCACAGGAAACCACGTGTTACTTGCAGATTTTGACACGAATTCAACCCAGATCTCACTTTTGCATTGCAAAGGGTGAAATCTGCACTGATAATAACAAACAATTAAGGGTACTTTCAGACTTGCGGCAGGACTGATCTGACAGACTGTGCCGCCAGACTGCCGCTCCGTTCCCCACTGACTATAATGGGGACGTGGGCGCAGTTACGGCACAACACGGCAGTGCATGCCGAGAGGCCTCCAGACTAAAACTACTACATGTCCGACTTTTAAGTGCACTGCCGTGCTGCGCTGTAACTCCGCCCCGCCCCCATTATAGTCAATGCGGATGGAGTGGCAGTCCGGCGGCATGGCGAAAAAGCAGCAGGACGGATCCGATAGGTTGAAAAGCCTGTCGGATCCGTTCTGCCGCAAGTCTGAAAGTACCCTAACATGCTGCAGATTTCAAAATGTGCACCACAGGTCAATTTCCTTGCAGAAAACTTTCATGTTTGTGATAATATTCTGAAAATCTCATGTACTCTCAGTGGATAAGATTTAAAAGGATTCTCAGGGTTTCTATACAAAGTCCAAAAATAAAAACAGGACCTAGGGATCTGCTACTAAATTGTGTTAAAATATTGTAACTATATCTAACATATAAAGCTAAGTGTATGTATCTGTGTATGTCCACTAAAGGAATCCGCACCGTTGCATTTACAATCACAAAATAGCCAATAGAAGACTGCAGGTCTTTCTCCTCATATCCCAACTGCCATACACGTGGTCACATGACTCTTATCGGCAATAGAAGATCGCAGTTCCTTAGTCTCCACATACACACAGTTTTACACCAAGTTTCCATAACAATCCAGCCATTTTTCTTCACTGCTGTAGGTCAGCTTTATAGGGGCAGGGCGCTGTCGGTGACAGTGTTAAGGGAGCAGAGTGCTGTGCCAGTCACAGTTAAGAGGGCAGGCTGCTGTGGAGGTCAAAGTTAAGGGGACAGTCCGCTATGGAGGTCAGTGGGCGGGTGCTTTAGTGGTCACCGTTAAGGGGGTGGAGTGTTGTGGAGGTCACATTTTAAGGGAATGGAGCTCTGTGGAGGTCACTGTTAAGGGGGTGCGTTATTGTGGAAATCACTGTTAACGAGATGAGGTACTGTGGAGGTCACAAATTAAGGGCTGGCCGCTGTGAAGGTCACTGTTAAAGGGGTGGGTGCTCTGGAGGTTACTGTTAAGGGGGCGGGGGCTGTGGAGGTCACTGTTAAGGGAGGAGGGGACTGTGGAGGCCACTATTAAAGGGGCAGTGGGGTACTGTGGAGGCCTCTGTTAAGGGAGCCGGGAATGATGGAGGTCACAGTTAAGGAGACTGTAACCTTTAGTCAGTGTACGGGGCGAGTGCTGTAGAGCAGTGTTTCCCAACCAGTGATCCCCCAGCTGTTGCAAAACTACAACTCCCAGCACGCCCGGACAGCCTTTGGCTGTGCGGGCATGCTGGGAGTTGTAGTTTTGCAACAGCTGGAGGCACACTGGTTGGGAAACACTGCTGTAGAGGTCACTGTTAAGGGAAGGGCCCAGTGAAAGTCACTGTCAAGGGGGTGGGGTGCTATGGAACTCACTGTTAAAGGGGCAGGCTACTGTGAAGGTCATAGTTAATGGTCTGGGCTGCTGTGGAGGTCCCATTTAAAGGAGGTAAGGCACTATGGGGGGTCAGTGTTAAGGGGTGGGGGGCTGTGGAGATGAACTATACTCGTGCAAACTCGGGTCCTTCTGCTAGTGTGTGTGTTGTGGGGATTTACTCCGGTAGCCAGCTGTGCGGGTGCAGTATAGAGGCAAATAAAGTCCAAGTAGTGCAGCAAACAGTGTTTTATTTCACACTTGGTCAAACAGAAAGCAGAACAGTCACTTGGTGTTAGTTCGCACACAAAATAACAGAGCGTTTCACCTGGCTCCTCTCCTGGTATGAGTCCAGGCTGATCGCACAGCCACATAAAGTCTTTCACAGGGTACTAGGCGCCCTGTACGCCTGTGTCAGAGTCCAGGCCTCAGCTCCACACACTGCAAAAGCCAGCCAGACTCACAGTGATTTTCCTTCCCTCTAGCTGAGGCTGCAGCCTGGGAATTTAAACCCAGCCCAAAACTTGGTTCTGGAACGTGGGGAGTAGGGACCCGCCCAACTCTTTGCCTACTCCCAGTAAGAGCCGGCCCGGATTGGCTTTGCAGCCATACTAAGTACAAAGGTGTCAATAGCTACTGCTGTTAACACACAAAATCCGACTCTTACCTCACTGAGGCCAGGAACCTCGGTAACACGTATCTGCCATCCATGACGGCACCCTGCACCTTACCACATAGTATATATATATATTCTGAACACCATGTACAGATAATACTTTTACAGTATTTTAGTAATTCTTTAAGGGCTCATGCACACGACTAATGTTGTTTTGCTGGCATTTTGCAGAACAAAACGGCTGGCCCATATAAGAACAGTCCTACACTTGTCCGTAAGGCGGACAATAATAGGACGTTTTATTTTTTTGCGGAATGGAGTCAATTCCGTTTTTTACGGCCCCATTGAAGTTAATGTTTCCGCATATGGGCTGCAATAAAAACAGAACGGACATGGACAATAAATAATATCATGTGCATGAGCCCTAAACTTCATGGATCTCAAGTGAGACAATCCACTGAGCATTGATGTAGCTCTAACCTGCGGGCGGACAGTCTATAGCAGGTGCTTTCCAGTGCTTCTGGTGAGGGGATCCATTTCCTGCTTGTATTTTATTCATGGGATTTTAGACTATAAAGCACCCCTGGTGCATTATCTCTGGGATTTTTGTATTGTTGGCCTGTCATTTGAATAGTTCATAATCATCAGACTGTTGTGGGTTCCACTCTTGGCACCCCTGACGATCAGCTGTTTTGCAGTAGCTCTGACATTGGAGCCACCCATCTGTGTGAATTGTGTAGTGGATGGAGCTGGTAGCTACAGCACTGCTTCCAATGTACTGAATTAGAGCAACGCTGCGGTAAAGCATCTGTATAGTTCTGCCAACAGAGCTACTGCAGAAGAGCGGATTGTTGGGGGTAAGGAGTTTCAGACCCCAGCTGATCTGATATTGATGACCTTTACTACGGATAGGCGTTTTCAAAGTAGGACCGCGCTGGTATTCTGCCAATAGGGGAGTCTTCAATCTAGCACAAAACCATCTGCATATCTGGACATAGGGAACGAAATCATCCCCCACCGATGTACTCTCTCTCCTCCAACACACTCCTGTGTGATATCGAGAAACTACGGATAGGCCCTCAGTATAAAAACCCTGGAGAAGCTACGCGGTCAGATTTCTGCAGGCAATTTTGGAAGTCAAAATCAGGAGAAAATTCAAAAAAGTATGTGTGCTGTATACTACCTCTCCTTTTATGATTCACTCCTGATTTGGCTTCCAGAACTGCATGTAAAATTCTGACCATGTGGCCATACCCTTACACAAATCTCATCCACACCCTGTAAGAAACCCACAGTGGAAATAGACCTGTGGTGTGGATTTTAAAGCCACAGAATGATAATTTCTGCTACAGATTTCCACAGTGGATTTTGCATTTTTCCAATGTATTTAGCAAAGTCTATTGTAAAATATGCAGCGGAAAATCCTTCCAGTGTGCCGGCACCGTACCATTAGTGATGAATAATTTTTACGTCAATATTCATAACTATAGTTCTCATTAGACCTCATGCACATGTTTGTATTAAATCGGATATGGACGCACATCATAATGACAGATCTTCTGAAAGACAAAAAATGTGGCATGTTCTGTATTACTGAGGTGTTCTTCCCTAGTATCATTACTGCCAGGGGAAAATACTGTGCGTATGGAAGCTCCTTATGGCGGCACAATCTGTACCAATGGCATTGTAATATGGAGTTATAGGGACTCTGCGCTCCGCCTTACAGCAGCAATGCGTTCAGCTTTGGTTACTAAGCATGAGAAAGGTTACTGGTTTCACAATACAGACTGCATTTCTCGTTTGCATTCATCATCCCCTAAAGTGAGGAAAATTGGCTTCTACCTCGCAGTTGTTTTTTGCCTTCCTTTGGACCAACTTGCAGGAAACAGGCTGAACTGGATGGACAGATGTCTGTTTTCAGCCGTATAAACTACGTTACTATGGAGTGTAATAATATTACAGGTTATAGCTACTAAAGAGGGGTCATTGATCCAGGGAGTTATTCTGATTACCTGATTGGAGTCGGGAAGGAATTTTTTCCCCCTAAAGTGAGGAAAATTGGCTTCTACCTCACAGGGGTTTTTTTTTTTTTTTGCCTTCCTCTGAATCAACTTGCAGGATAACAGGCTGAACTGGATGGACAGATGTCTTTTTTAAGCCTTATATAAACTATGTTACTATATTCCTCAAGAAATTGCAATAGTTGCTTAGAGCTTTACTACTTCAGGTTTCCATATAGTATTAAATTAACATCACACGTCATGGTTTTCTTAAAAAAATATAGTCTTTTATTCTGCTTATTTTCCATTTTGAAATAAATATATATATAAACATACAGAGAAACAAAAATGTCAGATGATCCCTGTGAATACATGGTAACGTCTCAAGCCTTTTTTATTATCTGGTTTTACCTGCCACTGGACCATGAAACAAATCAGGTTTTTTAAAGTGCGAAATGTTCTGTTCATGGGCCTCCCTCTGCTGGCAAATGAACCAAACAACTCTTGACAAGTAAGCAGACAGTATACTGGTATCGATGGGCAGTGGTGTTAAAAAAAAAATGATGACTAATATAATTTTAAATGGTAGAAAAAGCTTCTGCAAATAAGATATGGATATAACTTTTTTTTTTATAGGACATTATGTTAAAGGAGTTCTCTGGGAATAATTACTTCATTATAAATATGTTCCCAAATACCTTACATTAGTTATAATGGCTTGTTGTGTCTGGAGAGCAATCATGAGGGAAAATAAAATGGCCGCTGTCCTGTTAGTCCACACAAAACCTGTCCTAGTCACACAGCAGGAGAAGTTACTTCACAACACTGAGGTAAAGAGCTGCCTCATCCTCCTCTCTGCTCTGCTTGTCAGGGATTATGATCCTGAATACAGCTGATAAGATCTTTAGCTGAATCTCTGTAGGAATGGAGTTTATGAGCAGATGTGGCTAATAAGCAGCAGCACTTATGCAGTCTCCATTACCACAGTCCGTCCTGTCCATCCTTCTCTATACTTCATATCTCCTCATGAACTTCATTCCTACAGAGATTCGGCTAAATATCATATTAAACTGTATTCAGAATCATAATCACTGACATGGATGAAGGATGAGGCATTTCTTTACTTCAGTGTTGTGAAGTAACTTGTCCTGCTGTGTGATTAGGACAGGTTTTGTGTGTACTAATAGGATGGCAGCCATTTTGTTTCTCCTAATGATTGCTTCCTAAACAAAATGAGCCATTATAACTAATGAAATGTATTTGGGAATATATTTATAATAAAGTAATATTTACGTATTTTCATTTTCTTAATTCCCGGAGAACCTGTTTAACTTACTCTTCTAAGTCCTTTATATACAGTGACAAAAACAGTTCCCAAACTACATGCATACAGTATACTAATACACAGTCATGTTTACATGGTGGTTTTCTTTACACATATCGTGTACCAAAATCCATGTGTTCAGCATCCCATTGATTTCAACGGTAATCCCTGCCATATTTCATATGGCACAGAATTGTTTTCCAACACAGATTTGAAATCTGTCAGAATTTTTTTTTTTTAAAAGAGTGATGAATCCCTTCTTCACATGGAATCATCACAACATCTGTGGCCCAGAAATCTGTGGCCAGCCCTGGACTTCTGCTGTAGATTCAACTGCACATACATGCCCGATCTGCAGTGGACTATTACTATGGGCTGTCACACACATTATATGTTTGCCTCATTACAGCCACCTACTGCTCCATTAGTATATACATGTGTAATATACTAGGAATGCACAGTCGTATTAGCAGATTTTTATATATTATGAGCCATGGTCTGCATTCTGGACGTAGGTGGTTTCACACTGCGTATTCAACCCTTTGTCTGGACTTCATCATTGCTCTCTTCAGCTGCTCATAAGACACAAACATGACAACGTTCCAGGATCCCAACCTCAAAAATGAAGGGACAAACCTGTGAAGAAATGAAGGATAGCAATATATCATAAGATTCAGAATAATCTTACATTAGCTTTTTTTCTATTATCTCTGTAATGTTATATATGGATATGACAATTACCCTTTATAGAAGGCAGTCGGTCCCTCCTTGGTGAGCATGGTCCATGCACAGTTAATAGCAGACTTGTACTGTCCAGGGGAGAATTCATATATCTTGTCTTTACCACATCCACTGGGGAAGCAATAACCGTAGTACAAAACCCAGCTCCAAAGGCGGATACAAAATGGCAAGGGAGGTTATCTACAAAAGACCAAAGCAATATATAAAATATAAGTATACACTGTCAGCCCTGTACACTTACCCTGCAGTATTTTAAATACATTGTGTCCCTGACTCTCTAGTAACTGCTATATATGAAGTTGAATATGTAAGACTGTATTGACATCACCATGTGTGGTCTATGCAGGGGCGTAACTACCATATCGGCAGACCATGCGACTGCTATGGGCCCCAGGGCAAGAGGGGGCCCAGTCTTAGTTGGGATTATCTCCTCTTCTACTGGGGGTGAAAACTTGGTCAGGACCATCTAAAGCAGGGGTGCACAACCTTTTCTGGTCAGGGGCCACAATGTCAACCTGAACCAATTCCAAGGGCCGAAATTAAAACTTAAACGGGTATTATCAACTGAAATACTGTATGTTTGGCATATTGAACATATAGTATATACTATAAATGTCTAGTTACAGTTCTAGGACTCCCATCTAATAGGAGAATACATGAAAGATACATGTAAGAAGCCATAAGACATAGGTCTACATGTCTTTTACCAGATGTTTAGGGCCGCACAGAATGGTATCGAGGGCCGCATGTGGCCCCCGGGCCGCAGGTTGTGCAACCCTGCTCTAACACTGGGTTCAGACCTGAGCGTTCTAGAAACGCGCGTTTTACGCGCGTTTTTGTCGCGCGTATTTCAGCGCGTTTTGCAAATAGGAAACGCGCGTTTAACGCGCGTCCCTATTAAACTCTGTTTATGGGGACGCGCGTTAAACGGGCCAAAAAACGCAAACATACTTGCTTTTGCGTCGGCCGTTTTTACGCGCGTCCGAACGCGCATAAAAACGCGCAAGTGTGAACCAGTCCCATAGAAATGCATGGGTACTGTACAGTTGTGCGTTTTTATGCGCGTTCGAACGCGCGTAAAAACGCTAAGGTGTGAACTGAGTGTAAAGGAACAACTTTTAGCAAATGAGGCAGTGGAAAAACGGCCCAAGGGTCATTGAGAAGGGTTTGGGCAGAAACCCTTCTGTCCTGTGTGGGGGGCCTGGTTTGGGGCCCTTACTTCTCTATGTACGCCACTGAGCCTATGAATTGCGGTCCATGTGACTGTCGCATTCCCTGGACCAACTGTGGCTCATGTGATCTGAACGCACCGTACCGTAGTAATCTATGATGCCGTGAGTTCCAGCCCAGCCACGGATCTACTGTGTCATACTCACAGCATCATTTCAGTATGGAATAATAGATTTGTGGTTGGGGTGGAACTCACAGCATCGTGGATTATTATGATGCTGGTAGCTCTGCTCGCATGTTAATACAGCCAATGTGAATGCAGCCTAACGCTTGACTAAATGAACTAACCTTAGCCAAGCAGCAACGACTTATATAGCACACTAATATTACATGTGCATCCAATATAAGAACATTTTATTATTCGGAAACCTTCGGGAAATGGTTTGCAAACTAACATCATCATTAAAGGAGAAGTAATTATTCAACATGGTGTCTTTCTTATAGATTATGCATTTTTGGAAAGGGGGCTGTTGGTAATTTTGTCCTTCTCTGTACAGCTCTGATTCTCATGCTCTAAAACGAATTGTCTCTGCTGTGGACACCCTCATCTTATAAACAGTAACCCACAAAACAAGCGAACGGCGAGCCATTAGTCTTATGTAAAACTGTACTCACCTGTCATTAGTTTGTACTGCAGCAGGGATTCCTTTATTAGGTCATAGGTCACCAGCTCGGTGCAGTTGACGATTGCATTTCTTGTGACATTTGGAAATGTTCCTGTTTGAAACAAAAATGAATGGAAAAATGTTCAGGATTTCTTAATGTCATAAATAATTACGTTTCCTTACAATGCCAGTGCATTCACGTGCATGTGTACAATAATGCTTATTCTTCATACAACTATTAATCACTGCTTATTACTATATTCTCGTGGGCTTGAACCTGTGACTCTCCAGAAATATGTTCCTCTGTAATCTATGGAAAATAATCTGGAGACCCAAAGAATTCTGGGTTCACATTGATGGTTTTCATCCCTGTTGTCCTGCTCAGAGATAGGATAAAGGCAGCCAACAGTTCTATTTTACTGGATAAAAAAGCGTGGCATGCTTCACTATTTTGGCCAGAACTTTTATCAAAATCTGTCACAGGGGCCCATAAATGAGCCTCCAAAGCAGAAGTAAGCTAAATCTTAAAGGGGGTTGTCTCATCTCATCGCTAGGATATGCCACCAGTGTCAAACAGGTGCGAGTCCCACCTCTGTAGAACGGAGCCCCCAAAGTGAACAAGAGTGCACTGCACATACGCAGCCATTCCCTCCAGTCATGTCTATGGGAATTCTGAAAATAGCCAAGCGCTGGCTCAGTTATTTCCAGCAAGTGAGTGGAGCGGTGGCCCCCACTTGCGTGGTGCACTTTCCATTTGTTTCTTTGTGACTTCTGAAACTAGCCAAGTGCACTCGGTCGGTTACTTTTGTATCTCCTATAGATGTGAATTGAGAGCATGTGCAGTGCGCTCTCGTTCAGTTTGGTGGTCCCGTAGGTGGATAGTTGGGGTCCCAGAGGTGGGAGATGCACCGATGCCACCAATGTGTGAGGTGACACAACCCTTTTAAGTGTAGGTTTTGTAGAATTATATGTACTCACTATACAGTTAGAATGAATATACCAGAATATTATCTACAGTATAGCTGCACACATTGGTGATATCTTATTAGCGCTGCATGTGGCTTTAATAGTATGTACCTTTCCAAAGGCCTTTCATTCCTTCTTGCCTTGCGATGGTTTTGTATGCATCCATAGTACCATTGTATCTCCTCTTCACCCCTTTTAGATTGACCTGAGCTTGGAATCGGACTTTTACCACATCAGTTGGCTGGGCTATCGTGACAGCCAATGCCCCTGTCGTACATCCAGCAAGTATTCTGCTTACAATCCCCGCTTCTATAATAAGAACATACAGTGATGACCAACAGATACATATAATAACTGCTTCATCTTATACAGTACTCAGTAGTGTAGACATAATTGGGGAAAATGAAAAAAAAAATGGATGTGTCCACCTATAGGCAATTAGGCATCCTTCATACATATACTTACTCTCTTTTCCATTGGTGTAGTAGAGTTTGACGGTGTCATACAGCCCAATTCTAATGGAGGCAAAACTCATTTGTCTTTGCAGTCCGGCCACTAATCCGTTGTAGAGGCTCTTGGGTCCTTCCGTCTTCACAATTGTTCCTATAGTGCCAAAAACTCCTTTGTATCGAATTCCATTGGCTGCTGTTGACTCTCCTTGTATCTGAAATGATAGCACATATGATTGTAGGCGGGATATGAGGGCCAGCTCGGACTGTTGGTATCACTTTGGTGGCACCTACTGTACATAACTTGATCAATGGGGTGAGTTAATATGTCGGAAGTAGCATAAATAATGGCATGTCAGCATCTGACTCAATGAATGAAGGCGGAATAAGTGCAATGGAATAGATGTGAGAAACATCTCAGTAACCACATGGCAAATGTGGATACCTAGCTTGTCAGGCAATGTTTGAAACAGGGATCAGCAACATCCAGCCCCCCAGCTGTTCTGAAACCACAACCCTCACAATGCTCCTTTCACTTCTATGAGAGTTACAAGAATGGCCAGGCAAGTGTGCATGCTGGGAGTTGTAGTTTTGCAGCAGCTGCAGCGCCTAAGGTTGCTGACCATAGGTTAAAGCATAGTGTACAAGTAATATAGTAAATAGTATATGCACAGATATATGTGCATTTAGAGGTTTTTTTAAAATACTTTAATTTAGTACACTACATAGTTTCCTGTGGTGAACCTGACCATGCACAGGCGCTCATCATAAATTTAGTGTCTGTGACATCACTTGTTTTTTGTGCTCTCTCTATACCTCTGTATTTTTTGCATTGCCCCCAATAACCAAAGCATGCCCTTACCTGTAGCCTGACTTTTGCTGTATCCAAGGGGAATGTGAAGAGGTCAGCTATGCATGCCGCGGTGCCAGCACCGATAAACTTCACAACTGGTGTAGGGGGGATGTCAGAGGGTCTCAGTCCAACCATTTTGATCAGATGTATTTGAAGCTGGGCATAAAAAAATAAAATAATATTGTTTTAATAAACTGTGGAATGTCAATTGTCATATCACTGTAATCAAAAGTAACTCATTCATTTACAGTCATTCCATATGAAATCCATACTCCTACTAGCCATGCTTACAAGAGGTAATGATTTACAAGCAGGGGAGATACTGGTCTCATGGTAACTTGGAGCAATCTAATGTTCATACTTACTGGTCACACTGGAAAGATCTCTGCTTCTCTCCTTCTTGCTTGGTCTCTCAGAGATTTCCCTCTGTGCCAATCCATTCATCAAGGCTCCTTATATACAGTCAGCCAGATCTAGGTGAGATGCTGAGGAGGAGGTCATACCTGTGAGAGGGCCAGAGGATGCACACCCCTAACCCGGGCTCCTCCCTCCAGACACAAGCAGTGCTCAGAAGAAGCAGAGAATAGTTATTCCTTGGAGGTCTATTGCATAAAGTCAAGGTTTATTAGGATTTTTTGTTGATTCATTGGTTGTAGAGAGTAGAGGTCAATGTTGTTTTATATCTCCAGCTATGAATGACAATGTTTGATCCGCCATGAATGATAATAATATAATATAATATCAGAAAATAATACCTTTTTAATATTTAGTATTTCGGTGAATAACGTTTTGGATAGTCTTACAAAACAAAACATGGAGGTCTTTTTTTTTAATGATTTCATACATAGTAGAATATAGAGTAGCTACAAGATTCTAGGGGGTCTCTCTGGATTTGCAGTAAGAGCATTCCTATTGTTTTATAAGAGGCAACGCGTGCTTCAGCATGATACAAGGAATGACTTCAATTTTTCTAATTTTGAAAGAGGTCTGTATCATAGACATAAGTTGGAATCAATATACAGTATCTTATTCTTATTATATCAAAATGACTATATATCAGGCAAGAAATTATAATGTTTTTAGGGGTCACTTCTGATAGAAGTCCACCATCACTATAACACTGAATATTTTTCATTAAAATACTTCTCCTCCTCTACAAAGAAATATTAAGATCCCTTTAGCCAGAGGATACTCAATATTTAATTGACTCTACTTAATTTGCTTTACTAGGTATATCCGGGTAATGCTCCACTCATAATTTCAAGTCCAGTGAAAACAAGAGCAAATAAAATATTTTAGGCATCTAATTATTATTTAAGTCACATGAAGGCCAGAGATGGGGTTTTCTTTGATGTTTTCCCCAGTATATTCAATGGTTATTCACTCCCCTGCACTGAAAGACCTCGGACTACAATGTCCAGCAAGCACCCTCATGCTTATATGAATCTGTGAAACGTGATGTATGTGCAGCATTGAGGGTAAAGCTATTTAAAAATGTATACATGTTTAGCATTTTAAACAGATTATCAATAAAATAAAACGTATTGAAAGATAATAGCTTCAGTGTTAATGATTTAACGCGCAAGCGTGTAATTCTACCCAGTGCCTTAGAGCTACACTTTTTTTCCCACTAAAATCCTAAATGTAAGGATTTGTACTTGATGGTGGAAAGTAAGGTTGCCTTCACAAGCCGCAGATTTTGTGGCAGAATTTTCCACGACTGAAAATCAGTTCCATTCATTTGAATGGGGCAGCAAGCACATGGATTTCTGCAAGCCCCATTCAGGTGAATGAAACTGATTTTCAGTTGTGGAAAATTCTGTCAAATCTGCTGCATGTGAAAGAACCCCATCAAATCTGCCTTTCTGGTTAATCATAGTACAATGGAAAGAAAATTAACCCTTTCATTTTTTCCTCTTCGACCATAATTTTGTTTAAGGAATTGTTTTTTTTTGTTGTTTTTTTTTTGAGTGAGTATTTTTTTATGGGACCACTAACGGATCCACATCAATGAAAAAAAGAATGTGGTGGAATATAAAAAAAAAGCAGCCATTGTTTTTTGGGATACATTTTTAACCGCTTCAGCCCCCCTAGCTTAAACACCCTTAATGACCAGGCCACTTTTTACAATTCTGCACTACACTACTTTCACCGTTTATTGCTCCGTCATGCAACTTACCACCCAAATTAATTTTACCTCCTTTTCTTCTCACTAATAGAGCTTTCATTTGGTGGTATTTCATTGTTGCTGACATTTTTACTTTTTTTGCTATTAATAAAAATTTAACGACATTTTTGCAAAAAAATGACATTTTTCACTTTCTGTTGTAAAATGTTTAAAAAAAGACTACATTTCTATATAAATTTTTCTCTAAATTTATTGTTCTACATGTCTTTGATAAAAAAAATCCAATAAGTGTATATTTATTGGTTTGGGTAAACGTTATACAAGCGTTTACAAACTATGGTGCAAAAAGTGAATTTCGGCATTTTGAAGCAGCTCTGACTTTCTGAGCGCCTGTCATGTTTCTTCAGGTGCTAGAATGTCAGGATAGTATAAATACCCCCCAAATGACACCATTTTAGAAAGAAGACACCCCAAAGTATTCGCAGAGGGGCATGGTGAGTTCATGTATCATTTCATTTTTTTTCACAAGTTAGCGGAAAATGACACTTTCAGAGGAAAATAAATAAATAAATAAAGTTTCCATTTCTGCAAAAAAAAAAAAAATCTCAGACGGACTTACTATGCCCCTCAGTGAATACCTTGGGGTGTCTACTTTCCGAAATGGGGTCATTTGTGGGGCGTGTTTACTGTTCTGGCATTTTGGGTGGGGCTAAATTGTAAGCAGCCATGTAAAATCTAAAGGTACTCGTTGGAATTTGGGCCCCTTTGCGCACCCAGGCTGCAAAAAAGTGTCACTTATGTGGTATCACCGTACTCAGAAGAAGTAGAGCAATGTGTTTTGGGGAGTATTTTTACATATACCCATGATGGGTGAGAGAAATATCTCTGTAAACTGACAACTTTGTATAAAAAAATTTAAAAAGTTGTCGTTTACAGAGATATTTCTCACACAAAGTATGGGCATATATAAAAATACACCCCAAAACACATAGCCCTACTTCTCCTGAGTACGGCGATACCACATGAGTGACACTTTTTGCAGCCTGGTGTGCAAAGGGGCCCAAATTCCATTGAGTACCTTTAGGATTTCACAGGGCATTTTTACGCATTTGGATTCCAGACTTCTTCTCACGCTTTAGGGGCCCCTAAAATGCCAGGTCAGTATAAATACCCCACAAGTGACCCCATTTTGGAAAGAAGACACCCCAAGGTATTCCGTGAGGGGTATGGTGAGTTCATGTAAAATTTTATTTTTGTCACAAGTTAGTGGAATATGAGACTTTGTAAAAACAAAATAAAAAAAAAAAATATATCAATTTCCGCTAACTTGTGCCAAAAAATATATTCTGTGAACTTGCCATGCCCCTCACAGAATACCTTGGGGTGTCTTCTTTCCAAAATGGGGTCACTTGTGGGTATTTATACTGCCCTGGCATTTTAGGGGTCCTAAAGCGTGAGAATCCAAATGCGTAAAAATGCCCTGTGAAATCCTAAAGGTACTCATTGGTTTAGGGCCTTTACGCATCTTGGCTGCAAAGTGTCACTCATGTGGTATCGCCATACTCAGGAGAAGTAGGCAATGTGTTTGGGGTGTATTTTTATATATACCCATACTTTGTGTGAGAAATATCGCTGTAAACGACAACTTTTTAAATTTTTTTATTCAAAGTTGTCAATTTACAGAGATATTTCTCTCACCCAGCATGGGTATATGTAAAAATACACCCCAAAACACATTGCCCTACTTCTCCTGAGTAAGGCGATACCACATGTGTGACACTTTTTTGCAGCCAAGATGCGCAAAGGGACCCAAATTCCAATAAGTACCTTTTAGGCCTCATGCACACGGCCGTGGGTGTTTTGCGCTCCGCAAACCGCGGATCCGCAAAACACGGAAGCTGCTCCGCGTTCCGTTCTGCAATTTGCGGAACGGAACGCGGCCCATTATAGAGATGCCTATTCTTGTCCGCATAACGGACAAGAATAGGACATGCTCTATTTTTTTTGCGGGGGCACGGAACGGAGCAACGGATGCGGACATCACACGGAGTGCTGTCCGCATCTTTTGCGGCCCCATTGAAATGAATGGGTCCGCGGCCGAGCCGCGAAATATGCGGCTCGGACGCGGACCCAAACAACGGCCGTGTGCATGAGGCCTTAGGAGGGCATTTTTACGCATTTTTCTTCTCACGCTTTAGGGCCCCTAAAATGCCAGGGCAGTATAAATAACCCACATGTGACCCCATTTTGGAAAGAAGACACCCCAAGGTATTCCGTGAGGGGCATGGCGAGTTCATAGAAAAAATTTTTTTGGTACAAGTTAGTGGAAATTGATTTTTTATTGTTTTTTCTCACAAAGTCTCCCTTTCCGCTAACTTTTGACAAAAAGTTTAGTTTTTCATGGACTCACTATGCCCCTCAGCGAATACCTTGGGGTGTCTTCTTTCCAAAATGGGGTCACATGTGGGGTGTTTGTACTGTTCTGGCATTTTGGGCGGGGCTAAATTGTGAGCAGCCATGTAAAGCTAAAGGTACTCGTTAGAATTTGGGCCCCTTTGGCTGCAGCTGCAAAAAGTGTCACTCATGTGGTATCGCCGTACTCAGGAGAAGTAGGGCAATGTGTTTTGGGGTGTATTTTTACATATACCCATGCTGGGTGGGAGAAATATCTCTGTAAATTGATAACTTTTAATAAAAATTTTTAAAAAGTTGTCGTTTACAGTGATATTTCTCACACGCAGCATGAGTATATATACAAAATACACCCCAAAACACATTGCCCTACTTCTCCTGAGTACGGCGATACCACATGTGTGACACTTTTTTGCAGCCAAGATGCGCAAAGGGGCCCAAATTCCCATGAGTACCTTTATGATTTCACAGGGCATTTTTACGCATTTGGATTCTCACGCTTTAGGACCCCTAAAATGCCAGAGCAGTATAAATACCCCACATGTGACCCCATTGTGGAAAGAAGACACCCCAAGGTATTCCGTGAGGGGCATGGCGAGTTCACAGAAAAAAAAAAAATTTGGGCACAAGTTAGCGGAAATTGTTTTATTTATTTTTTTACAAAGTCTCATATTCCACTAACTTGTGACAAAAAATAAAATTTTGCATGAACTCACCATACCCCTCACGGAATACCTTGGGGTGTCTTCTTTCTAAAATGGGGTCCTTTAGTTGTTAGCTGATGCTGGAAAAGAGAAGACAGATCGCAACTACGCGATCAAGTGGCTAAGGTAAGTTAACTTTTATTATTTTTAACCCCTTCCTCTTCATTTAACAATGCATTCTTTATTAAGAATGCTATTATTTTCCCTTATAACCATGTTATAAGGGAAAATAATACATTCTCCAGAATACTCTACCCTAAACCGGACTTCAGTGATGAAGTCCGGCTTTGGGTCTGGGTACCAAACATGGCGATTTTTCACACGCGCGTGCAAAACGCATTACAAATGTTTGCACCCGCACGGACAAAATCGCGCATATTCCCGCAACGCACCCGCCTCTTATCCGGGCGTCAAACATGACGCCCGTGTGAAAGAGGCCTAAAAGTGCCACCAATTTGCTTTTTCATTGGGCAATTGCGACTTTTAAGGAGGCTTAAAAATCATTGTTTGCCGGCGCCAGATCGTGCTGTCAAATCATGATCTGCTGCCCGCAAACAATGATTCAGTAAGGGGATGAACGATTGCATTACAGGTAAATGTACCGCCAATGAATCTGATCGTGTATTCCAATCGTTTGTGCGTACACAAAAATCAGCGTTTGCAGTCAGCAGATCCTGCTGTATAAGCACAATCTGCTGTCAGCATACCACAATGGAGAAGAGCGATGACAATTAGCGATCGTTCCTCCTCATACTCTGGAGGAGATCGCTGCCTTATGTAAGGTCAGCATAAAGTGGATGACAGGTTCCCTTTAAATTAAAGGTAAATCAATATAAAATATGGTTTGCACATTTAATATATATATTTTAAGGACAAGATGATTGCAATCACCCACTGCTCTTGCTAATAGGTGGGCACACTTGGTATGATTTACGTCATTGCGCACTTTTTCCATATTGTTAGTTGTCAAGGTCAACGACCACTGCTCTTCTGTTTTGAAGCAGCTTGCCTGCTCAGCCTTCAAAAGGCAGTGGTCCTTTAAAGTATTAAAGATACGCATATTTAAATTTACAGTCCGCAGTACACTATGATCTTACAAATCGTCACTGCAACGTATTCTGTTAGCACACAGTCCACTGAGGCCAGTAAACTGACTCTGTCAGCAGAGGCTCGCCCCTTGCAACCAATGAGAGAAGAGGCTTGTGTCTTTGCTCCAATAAACTGCTGATCTGCTCGATGGGACGACTGCAATTCCTCTTCGTAAGGGAGGCAGACCAGGGGTGTGTGATGGGCACATAGGCCAGAAAAACAATTTCATAATCAGTAACCTGCCCAGTACAGAGATCACATCTTTAAAGGTTTAATAGCTGATAGCAGGAAGGAAAACACCTTGTTTTCTGCGCAGAAAATGTCAAAAGTTCCTTACCGAGATTAGCATTATAGCAAAGATTAGCGTTCCTGTAACAGCTGTCATGAGCAGAGGAGATTGGCATAAGGGTCTTCATGCCACAATGCCATAGAAACCTACACTGGACCAAATCTGTCATTTCCAATTTTTATCTGCATGGATTACTTGCCTAATAATAATCAGTTTCCCCAGACCTATTGCTGCTGTATGTAAGGCCTTGCTCACGTTTACGTTTTTCACAGACAGCAAACGTACCCATTGATTTTAATGTGTTTGTTCACACATCAGAAATTGTATTACTTAGGCCTCTTGCAAACGAACCTATGAGCCCCGTGCTCATACTGCGGGCCGCAAATTGCGGCCCACAATGCACAGGCACTGACTGTGGGGCAGCCGCAGCGTATTGCGGACCCATTCACTTGAATGGGTCCGCGATCTGCCCGTTCCGCAAAAAGATAGGACATGTTCTATCTTTTTGCGGGACCGAAGTACGGAACGGAACCCCACGGAAGCACGCTGTAGTGTTCCGTCATTCCGTTCCGCATCTCCAGATTTGCGGACCCATTGAAATGAATGGGTCCACATCTGTGATGTGGAATGACCACGGAATGGTTCCTGTGTATTGCGGATCCATGTTCGTGTGCAAGAGGCCTTAGCATGTGTCATTTAAAAAAATCATGGAGACATGCAACACTTTGGTCCGTGAAGCGGACCAAATGCCTATTGAAGTCTATGGGTTCATGAACAATCCCTGATACAACACAAATGGCATCTGTGTTTGCTCCATTTTTCCCTGATCACTGGAAGGAGATGCTCTGAAAATTAATTTTCAGCTGAGCAGTGTCTGTAGAATACGGATGACAGATGGAGGGCACACGGACCAAACACTGATACTACACGGACATCCTCAAAGATGAAACCCATATAAATTTTTCACAGATGTCAAAAGGACACGGAAATGTGAACAAGGCCTAAGTGGTATGAACAGCTAGAAGTGTACTTCACATATGTAACATCACTCTTAAATGCTGTCACAGGTGGTTTGGGTACTTAAAGTGGCACTGGAAAAAAAAGCTTAAAAAAGTGGCACCATGTTTAAAGGGATCCAAATGTACAGAAAGTGGGGTCAGCAATACCATAGTGCAGCATAAAATGCCACCCCAGCAGAACCCAATGCTGCAGCTCAGCACTAAGAGGAACCCATTTACCTCAGGCCTCGGTTTGTATTGTGTCACTGATGTCCTGTTCAGGCAAGGGTGACACGCAGACATTTCAGGTAAAGACTATTATGCTATATCTCTCATTATCACAGGCCAGATCCTGTTTTTTCCATTTCTTGTGCAAAGGTTGTATAATATGGTAGTGTCATAATTATATAGCTGTCCAAAGAACGGGAAGCTGTTCAGAAGTTCAGGATAAAAAAACATTATAATTGTGATGTATTATATCCCTTTTATGCATAGATACAATGCACTCAGAAAGTCTTCAGATTATTTTTTTCAAACTTTAGGTTGTGGCCTTGTGCTAAAATAAAAAATAAAAAATCAAGTTTTTCCTCATCAATCTGCACTCAATACTTCATAATAACAAAGTGAGAACAGAATTTTACAATTTTTTGCTAATTTATTAAAAAAGAAAAACTAAAATTTAGCCTGGAGATAAGTATTCAGACCCTTTGGTATAACATTTGAACTTTAGCTCTGGTGTTTCCCATATCTGTTGATCATCTTATAGATTTTTCTACATCTTGATTGGAGTGCACATGTCGTAAATTCAGTTGATTGGACATGATTTGGAAATACACCCATCTGTCTATGTAAGGTCACACAGCTGACAATGCATATCACAGCAAATACCAAGCCATGAGGAGGAAATAACGGTATGTAGAGCTCAGAGACAGTTTGTTCGGAAGCACAGATTTGGAGAAGGGTACCAACATTTTTTTTTTGCGGCACAGATAGCTCCCAAGAGCACAGTGGCCTCCATCATTCTTAAATGGAAGACGTTTGGAACAATCAGGACTCTTCCTAGAGTTGACTGCCCATCCAAACTACTGTAAATAATGAGGGAACAAGGGTCCTAGTAAGAGAAGTGACCAAGAACCCAATGGTCATTCTAAGCTCCAGATGGGAGAAATTGTACACTCAATGGTCATTCTGGCTGTGGGAAAAAATTCCAAAAGGTGAACCATCACTACAGTACTCCACAAATCTGATCTTGACGACAGCATGACCAAAAAGAAGCCTCTCCTCAGGAAAAGACACACGAAAGACTGCCTGGAGTTTGCGAGAAAAGCACCTATGTGAGAAACAAGATTCTCTGGTCTGATGAAACCAAGATTTAACTTTTTCACATCAATTATAAGTATCATGTCTGGAGGAAACCAGGCACTGCTAATCACCTGCCCAATAACAGCTCTACAGTGAAGCATGCTGTGGGGGTGTTTTTTTCAGCAGCTGGGACAGGAACACTGATCAGGGTTAGGGAAAAGTTGAATGGAGCAAAGTACAGAGATATTCTTAAAACCTGATCCATTGTGCTCTGGACCTCAGACTGGGCTGAAGGTTCACTTTCCAATAAGACAATCACCCTAAGCACACAGCTAAGACAACACAGGAGTGGCTTAGGGACAATTCTGTGAATGTCCTTGAGAAGCCCAGCCAGTGCCTTGACTTGAATCCAGTCGAACAACTCTGGAGATACCTGAAATTGGCTGTTCACCTATGGTCTCCATCTAACCTGACAGAGCATGAGAGGAACTGCAGAGGAGAATGTCAGTAAATCCCTAAATCTAGGTGTGCAAATCTTGTGGTATCATACCCCAAAAGACTGGGGACTATACTCACTGCCAAAGCTGCTTCAACTAAGTACTACGTAAAGGATTTCTATACTTATGTCAATGCAAGATTTTAGTTTTTTTGCCTTTCAAAAAAAATTTGCAAAAGGTATTGAACATTCTGTTTTCATTGTCATTTTGGGGTACTGAGTGCAGAATGATGGGAAACATGTTTTTTTTTATTATTATTATTATTTAAGCACAAGGCTGAAACATTATGTGAAAAAAGTCAGTCTTTGCAGACTTTCCAAATACATTGTATATGTCATGTTAGGTTTATGGAGGGGGTTTGCTGATATTTTCTTGGGTGAAAAGGATAAAAATGGCATCACAAAAGAAATCAAAATAAACATACTCACCTCACCAATTCCCGCTGCTTCCATTCTGACTCTAATCGGTCACTACTGTTCTCTGCCTCCTGGTCCCTTTGACACATAGCATTGACCGATCTCATCCAGTGATTGTGTGAGCGGCCACTTACTGAATATTGAGCAAAAATATTGTGTAAAAGTTTTAGAGGTGCGAAAAAATGCTGCAATGTAAGATTGCTTTACAAAATAACAGGGTTTATAGTTTAAAATAAAATTTAACCTGCAGCAGCACAACAATCCCAAACATACAGCCAATGTCATTAAGATCTATCTTCAGTTTAAAGAACAAGTCCTGGAAGTGATGATACTACCCCCACAGAGCCCTGATTTAAGCATTATCAAGTCTGTATAGGATTTCTCGAAGAGACAAAAGGATTTGAGCAAGCCTACATAGAGATAAAAGATCTGTGGTAAATTCTCAGAGATGTTTGGAACAACCTCCCTGTTAGTGTTGGGCGTGAATATTTGAATCGCAAATTTTTATCGCGAATACAGCAACTTCGAGAATTTGCGAATATTTAGAATATAGTGATATATATTCGTATTTTCAAATATTCAAGATTTTTTTTCATCTGAACCCATGATCCCTCCCTGCTTCTTGCTTGTGGGCCAAAGAGAAGGCTGCAATTTCTTTGTCTGAGCTTAGCAGCATCCCTAGCAACCAATAGGAAATTAGCCTACCCCTTTACTATATAAGAACCTCCCCAGAAGCCACTTTCTGCAGTTTATTACAGTTCTGAGAGAGACAGCAGTGTCATTGCTGTGCTCTGTGCTTTGCTGTCACATTACATTAGACAGTTAGTTAGTTAGTTAGTTAGTTAGTTAGTTAGTTAGCTTATATATATAATACAGATAGTTAGTGGGAGATAGTGTAGGTTAGATAGTGATATAGTGTAGCTGTAGCTGTGCAGAATGTTAGGTAGTGTGATAGGTTCTACTGTCCATACATACATGCTACAGACATAGTGCCATGATGTCACAAGTTCACAACAATACTTAGTGCACCAATCACTAGAGATGAGCGAACTTTAAAAAAAAGTTCGGCGTTCGGGTTGTGGTAATCGCCGCATCCCGTTATGGATTCCACTACCGCGGACTATCGCGGCATATTAAATCCATAAGGGGCGGCTTCCACGAACCCGAACTGTTGAACAGCCGAAGGACCTGGGGTGACGTCACCGTCATGTGATCAGTGCAGGGGGCGTGGCTCAGCACGGGATCAAATCCAGTGCTGAGTCACGCCCCCCCCATCTCTACCAATTACTAATATATAGTCAGACCTGCTAAAATGTGAAGTTGCCCGTATTGCGCCAAAATATGCCCATCAACTTCCGATTTGCGCAATCGTGAATATATTGGAGCACTCTATCTGCATATAAAGCTATGGTAATGTTCTGCCGTGCCAACCATTTACTCCAGTCTCGGGAAACTTCTAGCAACTTGAAAAATGTAGCAAATGTGACCCACGCCTGTAGTGAGCGCACAATAAGCGAATATTACACTGCTGATTTTTGCAATCAAGAAAATAAATATATGACAAATATTCGTCCAAATATTGACAAATATTCGCGAATTCGAATATTGCCCCTGCCGCTCATCACTACTCCCTGTCAGGATCCTTCAAAAATTGTGTGCAAGTGTACCTAGAAGAATGGATGCTGTTTTGAATGTAAAGGGTGGAAGAATCCAAAACATGAGTTGATTTAGATTTCTCTTTTTTTCATTCACTTTGCATTCCACCTCTTCCCTTCTTTCTCCACTGTCAATCCCTTCAGTAGGTCTCTATTGCCCAGCGAATCCAGTTTAAAACACTATCAGCTACATAAGGCCGTCCACAATCTGTACCCTTCTTACATCTCCTGGTATCCTGATACATCACCACATGTAATCTCTGATCCTCACAGGATCTTCTTCTTTGTTCTCCTCTTATCTGTTCTTCACACAACGGACTACAAGATTTCTCATGTTTCTCTCCTCTACTCAGGAACTCGCTACCCCAACACTTCAGACTCTCCCCAACATCCAAACCTTCAAAAGTAACCTGAAAACCCACGTCTTGAGGAAAGCCTACCACCGGCAAAGAGCATGCTGCCACCCTCAGCCAGATAAGCAGCCTATACCCTCACCTACTGCGTTCTCCCCTCCCTTATAGGTTGTAAGCTCTAGTGGGTAGGGTCCTCTCCCCCTCTGTACCAGTCTGTTATTAGTTTCTTGTATTTTATATTATATATTTGTAACCCCCTCTTGATGTACAGCGGAATTAATGGCGCTTTCAAATTTTTATTAATAATAATAATAATAATAATAATAATATAAAAAAACAGCATTTTTGCAGCATTTTTTCCCACACCTGCCTAAAACTTTTGCACCACACTGTATATTGGACGTCCTGGGTTTGAATCTGACCAACTAGTTTGTATGTTCCCCTTGGGGGAAATCAGTTTGTGAGTCCTGCTATGGACATGAACTGATGTAAATGATAAACATTTCTGTACAGTGCTGTGGAATATGTCGGTGCTATTTAACAACATGAGCAAATAAATAATAGTACCTAAATATTAGCCCGATTTGTCTCTTCTACTAAAGGAGTTGACCCACAAACAACATATTTCTCCCATTCATATGAGGGGTGATAAATGTATGATAACTGCAGGTGTAACTATTGGGTCCTCCTCCAAACACAATCGGGGCCCTCGACTCCCCTGCGTGAGTAGAGCAGTAGTGCACATGCATGACCACCGCTCCATTCACTATGGGATTGCTGAGCACAGCACTCAGCTATCTCTGGTAATGCCATAGAAGTGGATGGAGTGGTGGTTATGCATATGCACTGCTGCTTCATTTACCTGGCGGTTTCAGGGCCCCCATTCTCATGACTGGTGGGGGTCTCAGTGGTCAAACCCAACAATCATACCTTCACACCCTATCCTGTACATAGGTGATACATGTTTGTGGGCCAACTACAGAGTTTCTATTGAAAGAGATGTTTTCCTCTATAAGGCAATCTTCATGCTGCAGATTTAGGCTAGGCCTTCAATATTAAATTGGTGGTCTCTTTAAACAACAGCCCAGCTGGAGTGCCGAGAGTTGAACACCACCAATCTAATGGAGGATAGGCCATTAACTTACAAGAACTGGATAACCCCTTAAAGGGGTTATTCTGGAAGATATAATAAGGACCTATTCTCAAGCAGGTCATATTTATCCCATCAGTGGTGGTCTGAGTCCCAGCATCCCGGACGACCAGCTGTATCAGGAAGACATGGTGCTCACCGGAGCTCAGGTGAGCACTGCGTCCTCCTGGCAGCTTTCAATACACAGTACCATACATTGTATAACGGCTGTGATTAGTATTGCAGCTCAGCTTCATTAACTTGAATGGGACTGAGCTGCAATTAGGCCACGTGAACAATGTACAGTGACTTCACTGGTCTGCGAAGAGGCCACAGTGCTCACAGAGAGAACAGCTTCTTCTAACAGCTGTTCCTGGGAGTTAGAGCCCTACTGATCTGATCTCCTAAGGATCAATATCTTTCCCTGTATAACCCTTGACCTCCATTTTCTGCCATGGACCAGCAAGGATGTTTCCTTTAACAAGAATATAGAAGATTCTTAACTATAAGTCCACTGTATACATAAGAATAGAGTCTTTGTTCGGATAGACTGTTGGTAACGGATAAAAAAATAAGGTACCAAACTATCCTTTGTGAATGTCTAAATCAGAGATGGTGAACTTTTTAGAGGCCGAGTGCCCAAACTGCAACACAAAACCCACTTATTATCTCAAAGTGCCAACACAGCAATTTAACCTGAATACTGAGGTTTTAGTTCAGAAAAAACAACTCATACATTAACATTGGCCGGACAGGACTTAAAAGCAGCCCTGACACATTAACCTCCCCAGCCCCCAAACATAAAATGGCTACAGAGTGGTTTGGTGCCATGATGATGACCTATGTATTACACTGCCCTGTAAATAGATTCCATATATATATATATAGATAATAGTCTCCTTACATACATCCTCCATATATGTACAAGGCAGTATAATGCCTAGCTCATCATCTTCTTACATACATCATCATCCCACAGAGGACCTCCATAATATGGAATCTATATACAGGCCTGAGGACTGAGGCGTACCTATGTCAACTCAGGGGTCCCAAACTGTATGGGAGTCCGCCTGACGTCAGCACTCCTTCCTGTACACGACAATGTTGCCGATGTCCCACACAGAGCTAGTGGAAGGTGGGCGTGCCGCCAGCCAGGACACGTTACCAACTTACCATGCCTCACATTTAAAGAGCAGACTGGCTGGCCCCCAGATTGCCAGTCCAGGCCTGCCTTTCTATAGTCGGGCTCTGCGCATGTGTCCACAGAGAGGGCTCTGAGTGCCCCCTCTGGCATGCATGCCATAGGTTCGCCACCACTGGTCTAAGTGATAGCTGGATGTTTTGTATAAATGCTAAATGTCTTATTCAGAATTATCCCTAGCTTATTATCATAGCCTCATATTATCTTCTATCTTATCTGTACAGTACTGCAGATAAGAATTTAGTAATAGTAGGAATTGCTAACGGAATTGCTATATAAATCGTTCTGTTCACTTTGTACGCTCCATTTGCTGACTCCACAGTCTTGTTACATAGTCTTACCCTTTTAACCCTCGTATCTCCTTTTTTATGTAACAAGCTGTACTTTTTTTTTCTGACAGTCTGCCAAAGACACGGCGCACATCTGAGGAGGAGCTGTGGGAATTACGAGGCCACTATGGGCTTGTGGACATCGCTGCAGTTACTATAAAATACATACTATTTCTATAGTGACTTTATGTCTCATAGACTTACCTTTCCTGACTTAATGTCTGTTTCTGAGCCTTCAGATGTCAGTGTTTTTACCTCCATCACCCAGTTAGGTAAAAGTGTAAAATAAAAAACGCGTTGTGAAGATTAGACTTTAATAGATCCCAGTTCTTTCAATAGAACAGGTCACCCACTCACACCTGATTGTCATCCCACTGATTGAAAACACCAAATTTTATCTTCTACTAAGATCTGCTACTTATAAAGGTTCACATACGTTTGCCACCCCCAAACATTAGATCATTTTCCTCAATAAATGACCAAGTCTAATATTTTTGACTCATTTGTTTGATTTAGTTATCGTTCTCTACTGTTAGGACTTGTGTGAAAACATAATGAAGGTTTAGGTCAAATTTATGCAGAAATATAGAAAATTCTAAAGGGTTCAAAAACGTTCAAGCAGTATTGTAGTATTTACAAAGTGTTTGTGATAGATCTAATTGGGCCCTTCCTTACATTTTCTCTTGGCTCAACATTTTCTTCTTGTGGGAAATTAGTTAGGCGAGTTTCCATTTTTTTTTTGTTTTAATTGGTGTGCATGAAAGTGGTCAAATAGGGGCATGAACTGGGTTTATACTGTTGTTGGGGCACATATCGGAGGACATTATTATTGTATGGAGGCACATTGAAAGCACAAAACCACTGCATGGGGGCACAATGGGGCCACATTTTTATTCTATGGGGCACCAAAGGGGCATATTATTGTATGGGGCATTACTACTGTTATTATTGTGTTCCGCTCTGGTGGAAGGACATTATTACCATCTGGGGCACTATGGATGACAAGTGTAGAGGTGGGGAAAAAAGGGTGGAGGATAAGGTCAAATAAAAAAAATGTCTGTGCATTTGTATTCATGGTCTGGCTTTTTGGGGAGACTGGGAAGGGGGAGGTCATATGTCTCTACAGACCGTAGAAATACCACATCCTAGCCATGTGTTGATGGGGTCCCAGATTTTAAATTTGTTCTGGTGTCCATGGTCTCTGGTTGGGATTTGTATTGGATTTGCTGAGAAATTTGAACCATTGACCAGCTAATGTAAGGGAGACACATTGTCTCTCTAAAAAAAAACAAAAACACGTATACAGATTCTAGCAATAACCTATTTTACCACACACAGTCTTACACACCAATAGGCAACAGAACTATGTCAAGAGTCTGGAGAGTGTATCGCCTTCAGTTTTAATAAGTATATGAAATTTTAGCAGTTAATCTTCTGAAATCTTGCCCGAAGGCACATGAACACTCTATTGCTGTTTTTTTTCTCTTCAGTATCATTAAACTACAAATCAATAGCATTTTATTGCACAGAATAAGGTTATAAAAGTAAGGCCGTACAGATTGTACTTGAGATTTAGCATTTCATTTTAGCTAATTTTTACAAATAAAACTTTTTAGGAGCTGCCACTTCAGGTGAGAACTAACTTCCCTGACACAAAGTTTCCTTAGTGGCGTAAAAAAGTCATAGCAATTGCGACATTTCATGACTCTTGCCACTTTTCACAGTGGTCTATGTTTAAGGGCTACAAGTGACATTAGACCTAGATTATGGCACATTTACTGTCTGAGGCACTTGAAATGTCGCAGAAACGTCACAAAAAAGTTGCATCCTACGCCAGGTAGCACCCTGGTGTATTTTTCAAGACTAAGTCAGATAACAAGTATATTAAAACTGTACACCATTTTAGAACGCATAAGTAGTAGTTGCCTGTAGTGCACAATGCCCATAGTCCAAAGGATATTGCCATATAGGTTGTACCATGGAAGACCGCTATGTACAGAAATGTCACAATGAGGGGAATAAGCTTCTTGACATTCTAGCTGTTCTGGCAAATCATCACTATGATTTATGGTATGCTGTATGTATTATTTGTGTAAATTTTTTGCAACAAAAGTTCAGTATCCAGTGCAATTTCTTGAACTTGGATAATTTAAAAGAACAAGAGAGCCACCTAGGTACATGCTTCCATTTGCACTTCAGGGGCTTCTTGTTGTTGGCTTTTTTTCCTGTCACCTCATTTTCCATTGTATAGCCAAAATACTTATAACTAAAACTTATTGTTACGTGGGATACCACTGTGTCAACCAACAGATTTAACATTGGGCTTTTCCTAAGTGGGTTATCCAGGCAGTCCCCTAGTTTTCATCCTTTAGCCCCTGAACAGAGATCTGGACTTCGCTGCAGGGGAACCAACAGGCTCCTACCTCCTGTAGTAGTCTCTGTACGATTGACAGCTGATGCACAGTGGTCAAAGACACCAATGCAGGGCACAGAGGGGGCCATGAAAATCGTAGTCAGGGACAGGCTAAGGTCAAGGCAGGCAGAATACATGTAATATGGTAAATGGTCCAAAGTCAGGCAAGCAGAGTACGTGTAACACGTTAAACAGTCTGAGGTCATGGCAGGCAGTGGGGCTTAATACGGAAATCGGGAACAGGTCATATCAGACATCGAATGGTCGCAATCCAGGAAATGGGCATAATCAGTATACGAGCAGACAATGGAAGAACACACCTTCACAGGATACTAGCAGGCTAGAGAACCTATTGCTCAGGCACATTTCCACAGATGAAAGTGCCCAAAAACACCCCAGGGCTCACAGCCGTTAGTGAAGATAAGGCTGCGCAAGTGCTGGCTCTTTAAGAGCCGAGGAAAAGCTCCTGTCCTACACGCAGGGAGGTGTTGTTGGCTGAAAGCAGGCTGCGGCCTGTGAGAAGAGGATGACACAACTCAGGAGGCCGGGCATGCTGGGAAGAGAAGGACCGGTGAGTCTGGACTGCCAGACTACAAGAGCGGAGGGGTTGGTGAGCAGAGCAGCAGCCGTGCCCGCCAGGCATGGGCCGACTATTTATTTATTATTGTTTAAGCTGTAATGCTCCAGCCTGTTCTGGTTAAGAAGCAAGAAAAAAATTAAGGCTGTGGACTGATACAAACTTGTATGTCACTGCACGGTTTTCAAGGCTATGTTTTATATAAGAGGGCACTTGAGGGAAAGGCCTGAAATCCTGCACCGATGTCTTCTGTGACACAACAGGCTCATTGTTGCAGCCGAGTCTGACAGGTTCACATTTGCAACTGAATTTTATCATAGGGCGTAGAGAATAGACAGAAGAAAACAAGGAGCAAAGTCTGCATAATCTGGCTTCAACCAGCTCGTAGACTGGGTAGAATTAGTATAATCATCAACTTTCTGCTATACATGTTATATAGGAAAAGTAGGTTACATCATCCAATAAGTGTTTTCTTCCCTATATCGGGGATCAATTTTTTATTTTTAAAGGCCATCTGTGAACTAATTTTCTCAATCGCATTGTGGTTCATATACCCAGTTCACCAATTGTACTTGTTTTCCTTGTCTGTGCCTGTGATGCTGAAAAAAACTTAACTTTGAAGCAATGTGCTAATGAGCTCGTAAGGTTTCAGAGGCATTTTCTATAGCTGCAAGTGCCCATCTCTGTCTTTCTGTAAGCCAGCCCAGCGTCCTGCTTATGTCACTGTCTCTGCTCCCGAAATCCTGCTCCTGCGCACATCACCGCCATGCCCAGGCATGCGTCGTACAATACCCACTGTGGGCAGTTGCATCAACGATCTGCACATGCACGATTTGCTCGATGTGAAATAGGATAACCACAAACGGAAGTGGGTATTATTTTTTTAATGTGTAAAAATAATAAAACATTAAAAAGATCTAAATTAGGTATTGTCGTAATCATACTGACTTGCAGAATAAAGGTAACGTCATTTATACCACACAGTGGTGAATGGCACAAAATTTAAAACATAAAAAAAAAACAATGGCCGAATTAGTGATTTTTTTCATTCTCTCAGGAAGAGTTAAGGAAAGTTAATGAATAAGTAATAAGCACCTCAAAATGGTGTCCTGGATAAACTCAGCTTCAATCATGTAATCTCTTGTGGCATCATTTAAAGGGGTTTTCTAGCCATTAATATTGATCAATATCTGATTGGCAGGGGTCCGACACCCAGCACCCCTGCCGATCAGCTATTTCTATGGGGCTGCAAAAGATGCGGACAGCGCTCTGTTGCTCCGTTCCGTAGCCCCACAAAAGTTATGGGTCATGTCCTATTCTTGTCCGTTTTGCGGACAAGAATAGGCATTTTTAAAAATTGCGGAAGGCACGCGGGCGGCATCCGTGTTTTGCAGATACGCAATTTGAGGACCGCAAAACACGGCACGGTTGTGTGAACGAGCCCTTACACTGCACTTTGTCTCGGAAGTGCATTGTAATACAAGTACTCGCTCTATTCAAGTGATTGGACCGAGTACTTGTAATTACAATACGCCACAGCTCAGGCGTATTTAGTCTTTCTGCTGCCGGAGACAAACACTGAAACAGCACCTCCCGCCCCCACCAAGCCAATTTCTTAACTTAAATCCCTTCCCTTCAGCCCTACTGTTAAAGACATACTTGGAAAACATTACATACAGAGCTACAAAACATACGAGGGTCATACAGTTCCACATACCTCTTACATCCAGTGATGTGTCCTCTGATGTAGACATTCTCTTACGTTATCTTCTCCATTCAGACCAGACCGCCATTATTATTTCTTTCAGCCATCTCTTGTTTGACAACTACTTTTTCATCCTCCTCCCCACCTTCTGAACACCCCATTCTGCCACCTCTAATACTATGCCCATTGTGCTTCCCAATACTATACTGCAGAAAGATAATCCCCCTGAAAATAATATTACCCGATAGTACAGATAGTTCCCCTTCAATAATTATTGGCACACAGTTCCCTAAAAATAACTGTGCCCAGTAAATACTGTCCTTGAAACTTTTAGTTAGCATCCGTGAAAATGCTGTGCTGTGCTGATACTGTGCCAGGGTGCCTCCCAATAGTCCCACCAATAGTAATCATTCTCTGCCAGAGTACATTATGTGGTAACAGTGCACCCAATAGTAATAATGTCCCTCATTTTGCCCCAGAAGTAATAATTCCCGATATAATGTGTGCCTATACAAAAAATACCCTTATAATGTTTGCCAGTAAAATAATTCCCGCTTGCAATGTGTTACAGTTAAAAAAAAAAAAAACTCATAATGTGTGGCAGCAAAAAAATACCCTCTTATGAGTGCCAATACAAAAAATTCTCCCTTGTGACGTGTGCCAAAAAAAAAAACTTATTAAAAATAAATGAAGAGCTGACACGTGCCAAAAGTGAATTAAGCAGCAGACTTACCGAAAACCTTTTAACAGCGTTTGAAAAAAGAATTAACCGTAAATTGGTCATCACCCAAGCAGAGGTGAAGGAAAGAAAAAGAGATAAATTTATCAGAGATAAAGCTGATTATGAGAACGGTAACATTTTTGACTGGAACAAGAGAAAAACACGGAGAAGGAGAATACAGAGAAGATACCGTGAGGGGAATTGGACCACCGACTCAGACTCCAGTGTATCGGATGACCCGACGGCTTCCCAGGAATCTACCCAGGCCAAAGACCCTTTAGGGGGCGCATTAGAAGGGGCAGGGGTAGGAGAAGGAAAATACCTCAGAAAGTCCACCAGGAACAAGAAGCAGGTTTCGTGGAGACGGTGAACATCCCCCGGTCCAATGAGGATACCCCCAACTTGGTTGTGAATCTTACACAGCAGGACATACCTGAGGCATGTGTACAGGCTCTGAATCATGGATTGGGCTTTTGCCCGGTCCAGGATTTTGACCCTGTAACTTTCCAGGCTGATTTATATAAAGCGATACGCAGATTGTCCCTTCAGAAGATATATAGTGACAATGACAATACAATATCTAACTCAGTAAGAAAAGATGGACTTGTTCCAGTCAAGGGCAATCCCTCTATGTTTTTTCCATCCGGTTTATTTAACACTAATGAAATGGAATGTATTGATTTTTTGGCAGGTGTGTCTGATGGTGATGATTGTAAGGAGGAGGGATGTTTTTCAGGTGGCATAAAATCTACCTGGTGTCCCCCTTTGCCAGCGGGTAGCGGCATTGACATCTTTTATCAGCGCGTGTTACGTGATATGCAGGCTCTGATATACCCTACTTTTGCAAAAAATTTAACTCCCATACAGGAGAAAGCAATCAAATGGTTACGTGACCAGCGCGATATAGTTGTCAAGCCCGCTGACAAGGGGGGAAATATTGTACTCCTCACACAAGAAGACTATATGCAGGAGGCTATGAGGCAGTTAAATGATGAGAGGGTATACAAAAGCTTCAAGCTGATCCAACCGCAGCCACTTTATGCTCCCTACATGAAGTCATAGTAAAATACAAGGACTTAGATCTCTTTCCTGACACATTCAGAGAGAAATTGTTACCACTGTACCCTAAAAACCGCATTGGTATTACCTCCCTAAATTGCATAAGTCACAGACCCGACCACCCGGCAGACCAATCGTGGCCGGGATCGGTTCTATGACTGAACCTCTCTCCAAATATGTGGATTGGCTGTTACGCCCCTGTTGAGACATGTGCCCTCTCATTTAAAGGACACAAATGCGTTTTTGGCCGCAATAGAGGGTATACAGTGGCAGGAGGATTACCTTCTCCTGTCGCTGGATAGTCGAGAACCTGTACACCGCATCCCGCAGGATGCGGGTGTACAGGCGGTTAGACTATGCCCTCGCGAGTACTGAAAAGAGTCAAATATTTTGGATTTTGTTGAAGAGGCTCTTACTTTCATTTTGGGTAATAACAATTTTGTGTTTAACAATCAATGGTACAAACAATTGTCGGGCACTCGCGATGGGTACCCGGTATCCTGCACTTTTGCTAACATTTTCTTAGCGGTGTTTGAGGAAAGATACATATTCAATATTGCTAATCCGTTTGCTGGTCATATTAAGACGTATTTTCGCTATGTGGATGATATCTTTGTGATTTGGCAAGGCTCCGAACAGATTTGTGACGAATTTGTCCAGTACATGAATAATAATACAATGAACATGCTGTTTACCTCTGTTGTAGGTGGGCACAGCTTGGAGTTCTTGGATGTAAAAGTGGAAATAATAGACGGGACTCTCGCCACATCTTGTTATCGGAAGCCAACTGCAACAAATTCGTTGCTACATTATCACAGCTATCATCCCCCCAGTGTACGCAATTCTATACCCTATGGCCAATTTGTCAGACTGAGGAGGATTAACAATACAGAAGAAGGATTCCAGGTTCAGGCGAGGGACTTAAGTGACAGATTACGACAGAGAGGATACCCAGACAATGTCATAAAATCTGCATTTAGACGAGCCTCTAAATTAGACAGAGTTGGTTTATTGAGGAATAGAAAAAAACAACTAAACAGACAACAAGAGGAGAGATTCACATTTGTATTTCAATACAGTCCAGCATATAACATCATTAGGGAAGTAATAGAACAAAACTGGGATATATTGAAAGACGAGGAGGGATTGCACAGTGTTGCAGCAAAGAAACCGAGAATCACCTATAAGCGCTGTCGGACCTATAGGTGACAGTGTGGTAGTCAGCAGGTTCGTGGAACATAAAGAAAAAAGAAAGGCGCGTGATTGGCTGAGTGACATGAAACCTAGTGGGAATTATAGTTGTGGCGATTGCAATTCTTGCCAGTACATTAAACGTACTAAATACCTTAATCTCGGTGGCAGTGAGTTTTTTGTCACTCAGCTAATCACATGCAGAACCACGTTTGTGGTATATGTCATCTTATGCTCCTGTGGAGCGTTCTATATCGGTAAGACGATTCGACCGATGTATGAGCGCTTCAGGGAGCATATAAACTCGATTAGAACAGGAGTTGGTCGTACACGTTTGATTGATCACGTTAGGGACAAACACCAGAGCAATGTGTCTTGCCTCAAATTTGCCGGGATTGAAACAGTTAATCCAGCAGAACAGGGAGGTGATAGACATCGCTGCCTCCTGCAACGAGAAGCAGCGTGTATTATCAGAACGAACGCAACCGGTCCTCTGGGATTAAATGAAAAGAATGAATTACATGCCTTTTTGTGAGAACAGCTTATGTATAATATGTGAATTTACTGAAATATTATGCGATTATTAATCTTTTGATGTTGGAGCTTTTATTGTACAGGTGATGAGTGTGGGCGTATCCTGGTTTGCTTTGCAAGGTGTGCTCACCGGCAATCAGGACGGACGCCTTCTTATGATGCGCAAATTGTGCGCTACCTTTAGTATTGGCCAGAAGAGGCGCCACTAGGCGCGAAACGGCCGTCGCTTTTTCCTGCTAAACGCTCCGTGTAGCTGCCCGCCCCAGCCTGTCTTACTATTTTGTACTTATACTAATAAAGAAGACGCAAGTATGTGGTGAGTGCCGCCTCCTTTATTTTTCTCTTTTTTCGTGCTTCAAGTGACTATATTTATCTTTGGCTGAGCACCACGTTTTCACATACAAGGAGACCCTGACTGTGTGCGCAGTGTTTATTGTGACATAAGAGACCAGTGACGCAGTGCCGCTCATTCGTGCATTCTTATCATTTCTGCAAAAGATGCGGACAGCGCTCTGTTGCTCCGTTCCGTAGCCCCACAAAAGTTATGGGTCATGTCCTATTCTTGTCCGTTTTGCGGACAAGAATAGGCATTTTTAAAAATTGCGGAAGGCACGCGGGCGGCATCCGTGTTTTGCAGATACGCAATTTGAGGACCGCAAAACACGGCACGGTTGTGTGAACGAGCCCTTACACTGCACTTTGTCTCGGAAGTGCATTGTAATACAAGTACTCGCTCCATTCAAGTGATTGGACCGAGTACTTGTAATTACAATACGCCACAGCTCAGGCGTATTTAGTCTTTCTGCTGCCGGAGACAAACACTGAAACAGCACCTCCCGCCCCCACCAAGCCAATTTCTTAACTTAAATCCCTTCCCTTCAGCCCTGACTCACAAAGACATACTTGGAAAACATTACATACAGAGCTACAAAACATACGAGGGTCATACAGTTCCACATACCTCTTACATCCAGTGATGTGTCCTCTGATGTAGACATTCTCTTACGTTATCTTCTCCATTCAGACCAGACCGCCATTATTATTTCTTTCAGCCATCTCTTGTTTGACAACTACTTTTTCATCCTCCTCCCCACCTTCTGAACACCCCATTCTGCCACCTCTAATACTATGCCCATTGTGCTTCCCAATACTATACTGCAGAAAGATAATCCCCCTGAAAATAATATTACCCGATAGTACAGATAGTTCCCTTCAATAATTATTGGCACACAGTTCCTTAAAATAACTGTGCCCAGTAAATACTGTCCTTGAAACTTTTAGTTAGCATCCGTGAAAATGCTGTGCTGTGCTGATACTGTGCCAGGGTGCCTCCCAATAGTCCCACCAATAGTAATCATTCTCTGCCAGAGTACATTATGTGGTAACAGTGCACCCAATAGTAATAATGTCCCTCATTTTGCCCCAGAAGTAATAATTCCCGATATAATGTGTGCCTATACAAAAAATACCCTTATAATGTTTGCCAGTAAAATAATTCCCGCTTGCAATGTGTTACAGTTAAAAAAAAAAAAAACTCATAATGTGTGGCAGCAAAAAAAATACCCTCTTATGAGTGCCAATACAAAAAATTCTCCCTTGTGACGTGTGCCAAAAAAAAAAACTTTTAGTACCCCATGTAGAAATGTACCTATAGTGGCCACCTGAGAGTGTGTGACAGCACAAAAATGGTCCCTTATAACTTGTATCAGTACAAAAAACAACCCCCATTAAGTGCCCCCAGTACAACGAAACTCCCCATAGTGGCCCCCTTATAATGATTGCAGTACAAAAATGCTCCTTTTACAGCTGCAATGTTCTCATAGTGCTTTTTTCAATTTCAAAATAATGACACCCACCCCATTGTGGCCCAACACTATGCTGCCAAATAAAAATAATAACCTCAGATACTTACCTCCATTCTGATGTCAGCAATGCAGTGCAAGACACGGACCTCTTCTAGTCTGTGCCCTGAGCTCTATGCAGCCCGGCTCAGGCAGTGCGATAATGATGTCACCGGCTTCTGATAGGCTACAGGAACTAGGACTAAAGCCTATTCTAGGAAACAGTAGGCCAGGGAGACATCGCTTCCGTGCCCCGTCATGGTGTTCAACTGTATTGCTGTCCTCAGTACAGCGATGCAATTAAATATGTAGAGATGAGTATTTCCACAATGAAAGGGCTCATTGCCCATGGCCCTTCCACTGCCCCCCTCTTGCCATTACCTGGTGCTGCCTTAGGCGGTCGCCTCACCTGACCTCATTGGCGGTGCACCCCTGCCACAGCTCCACAAACAGCTGATCGGCGGGGTTGCCGAGTGTCAGACCCTCACTGATCTGATATTGATGACCTATCCTGATGATAGATTATCAATATTAACAGCTGGATGACCCATGTAAGTCACATAGGGGTGGGTTCACACATGACAGGTACACAGCGGATTTTCCACCACAAATTTTTGTGTGGCAAATCTGCTTCGTTGTACTGTACCAGCAAAGTGGATTATAGGAAATCTCATCCGCACACCATGTAAAAAGTCTGCAACATAAAAGGGCCTGCAGTGCAGATTTGAAATCTGTACCATGCTACTTCTTCTGCAGATCTCTATCACAGATTTCACTCACAGCCGTTTCCATGTTAAAAAACACAAGTAATACATAAATTTCCCACAATGGTTTGTGTTGCAGTTTTTGCCATGAATCTGCTGCAAACTGCTCAACTGAGTTTTCCACTGTATTTTACGTCCCATGTGCCCATACCCTTAGTTGCTTAAGGAGGTAGGCTATTGTCATAGCATCAAAGCATCATTTTTCAATCAAGTAGGCTACTATGACATCACAAGGTTGCTTCCATTTAGTAAGATGCTGTGACATCACAAGGTTGTTTCCATTCAGTAAGCTGCTGTGACATCACACAGTTGTTCCCATTCAGTAAGCTGCTGTGACATCACACAATTGTTCCCATTCAGTAAGCTGCTGTGACATCACAAGGTTGCTTCCATTCAGTAAGCTGCTGTGACATCACAAGGTTGCTTCCATTCAGTAAGCTGCTGTGACATCACAAGGTTGCTTCCATTCAGTAAGCTGCTGTGATATCACACAGTTGTTTCCATTCAGTAAGCTGCTGTGACATCACACAGTTGTTTCCATTCAGTAAGCTGCTGTGACATCACACAGTTGTTTCCATTCAGTAAGCTGCTGTGACATCACACAGTTGTTTCCATTCCATAAGCTGCTGTGACATCATATGGTTGTTTCCATTTAGCTAGGTGCTATGACATCACACAGTTGTTTCCATTCAGTAAGCGGCTGTGACATCATATGGTTGTTTCCATTCAGTAAGCTCCTGTGACATCATATGGTTGTTTCCATTCAGTAAGCTGCTGTGACATCATATGGTTGTTTCCATTTAGCTAGGGGCTATGACATCACAAGGTTGCTTCCATTCAGTAAGCTGCTGTGACATCACAAGGTTGCTTCCATTCAGTAAGCTGCTGTGACATCACAAGGTTGTTTCCATTCAGTAAGCTGCTGTGACATCATATGGTTGTTTCCATTCAGTAAGCTGCTGTGACATCACAAGGTTGCTTCCATTCAGTAAGCTGCTGTGACATCACACAGTTGTTTCCATTCAGTAAGCTGCTGTGACATCACACATTGTTGGTAATATTCGTTTATTTTAAAGAGTGTATTATTCAAAAATAAACTATGTAGAGTCCACTTCCAAAAACGTAGTAAATGAGTACATTTAACATAGACATGAGTATAAGTATGTGAAGTGGAATTCTTCACACAACACTCGTTTTAAAGTAATTGGGAAAAGGGGAGAGGGGAGATAAGGGAGGGGAGATAAGGGAGGGGTTGGGGAGGGGGGAGGAAGAGGGGAGGGGGGGACATCACACATTGTTGTTCCATTCAGTAACCTGCTGTGACATCACACATTGTTGTTCCATTCAGTAAACTGCTGTGACATCATATGGTTGTTTCCATTTAGATAGATGCTATGACATCACGCAGTTGTTTCCATTCAGTAAGCTGCTGTGACATCACACAGTTGTTTCCATTCAGTAAGCTGCTGTGACATCACACAGTTGTTTCCATTCAGTAAGCTGCTGTGATATGCAATAGTTGTTTCCATTCAGTAAGCTGCTGTGACATCATACAGTTGTTTCCATTCAGTAAGCTGCTGTGATATGCAACAGTTGTTTCCATTCAGTAAGCTGCTGTGTCATCACACAGTTGTTTCCATTCAGTAAGCTGCTGTGACATCACACAGTTGTTTCCATTCAGTAAGCTGCTGTGACATCACACAGTTGTTTCCATTCAGTAAGCTGCTGTGATATCACACAGTTGTTTCCATTCAGTAAGCTGCTGTGACATCACACAGTTGTTTCCATTCAGTAAGCTGCTGTGACATCACACAGTTGTTTCCATTCAGTAAGCTGCTGTGACATCACACAGTTTCCATTCAGTAAGCTGCTGTGACATCACACAGTTGTTTCCATTCAGTAAGCTGCTGTGACATCACACAGTTGTTTCCATTCAGTAAGCTGCTGTGACATCATATGGTTGTTTTCATTTAGCTAGGTGCTATGACATCACACAGTTCTTCTAATTCAGTAAGCTGCTGTGACATCACAAGGCTGATTCCATTCAGTAAGCTGCTGTGACATCGTATGAGTATTTCCATTCAGTAAGCTGCTGTGACATCACACAGTTGTTTCCATTCAGTAAGCTGCTGTGATATCACACAGTTGTTTCCATTCAGTAAGCTGCTGTGATATGCAACAGTTGTTTCCATTCAGTAAGCTGCTGTGACATCACACAGTTGTTTCCATTCAGTAAGCTGCTGTGACATCACACAGTTGTTTCCATTCAGTAAGCTGCTGTGACATCACATAGTTGTTTCCATTCAGTAAGCTGCTGTGACATCACACAGTTGTTTCCATTCAGTAAGCTGCTGTGACATCACACAGTTGTTTCCATTCAGTAAGCTGCTGTGACATCACACAGTTGTTTCCATTCAGTAAGCTGCTGTGACATCACACAGTTGTTTCCATTCAGTAAGCTGCTGTGACATCACACAGTTGTTTCCATTCAGTAAGCTGCTGTGACATCACACAGTTGTTCTAATTCAGTAAGCTGCTGTGATATCTCACAGTTGTTTCCATTCAGTAAGCTGCTGTGACATCATATGGTTGTTTCCATTCAGTTAGCTGCTATGACATCACACAGTTGCTTCCATTCAGTAAGCTGCTGTGACATCACAAGGTTGCTTCCATTCAGTAAGCTGCTGTGACATCACACAGTTGTTTCCATTCAGTAAGCTGCTGTGACATCACAAGGTTGCTTCCATTCAGTAAGCTGCTGTGACATCACACAGTTGTTTCCATTCAGTAAGCTGCTGTGACATCACACAGTTGTTTCCATTCAGTAAGCTGCTGTGACATCACAAGGTTGCTTCCATTCAGTAAGCTGCTGTGACATCACACAGTTGTTTCCATTCAGTAAGCTGCTGTGACATCACACAGTTGTTTCCATTCAGTAAGCTGCTGTGACATCACACAGTTGTTTCCATTCAGTAAGCTGCTGTGACATCACACAGTTGTTTCCATTCAGTAAGCTGCTGTGACATCACACAGTTGTTTCCATTCAGTAAGCTGCTGTGACATCACATGAGTTGTTTCCATTCAGTAAGCTGCTGTGACATCACACAGGTTGTTTCCATTCAGTAAGCTGCTGTGACATCACACAGTTGTTTCCATTCAGTAAGCTGCTGTGACATCACATAGTTGTTTCCATTCAGTAAGCTGCTGTGACATCACACAGTTGTTTCCATTCAGTAAGCTGCTGTGACATCACACAGTTTCTATTCAGTAAGCTGCTGTGACATCACACAGTTGTTTCCATTCAGTAAGCTGCTGTGATATCACACAGTTGTTTCCATTCAGTAAGCTGCTGTGACATCACACAGTTGTTCTAATTCAGTAAGCTGCTGTGATATCTCACAGTTGTTTCCATTCAGTAAGCTGCTGTGATATCTCACAGTTGTTTCTATTCAGTAAGCTGCTGTGACATCACACAGTTGTTTCCATTCAGTAAGCTGCTGTGATATCTCACAGTTGTTTCCATTCAGTAAGCTGCTGTGACATCATATGGTTGTTTCCATTCAGCTAAGCTGCTATGACATCACACAGGTTGCTTCCATTCAGTAAGCTGCTGTGACATCACAAGGTTGTTTCCATTCAGTAAGCTGCTGTGACATCACACAGGTTGCTTCCATTCAGTAAGCTGCTGTGACATCACAAGGTTGTTTCCATTCAGTAAGCTGCTGTGACATCACACAGTTGTTTCCATTCAGTAAGCTGCTGTGACATCACACAGGTTGTTTCCATTCAGTAAGCTGCTGTGACATCACACAGGTTGTTTCCATTCAGTAAGCTGCTGTGACATCACAAGGTTGCTTCCATTCAGTAAGCTGCTGTGACATCACACAGTTGTTTCCATTCAGTAAGCTGCTGTGACATCACATGAGTTGCTTCCATTCAGTAAGCTGCTGTGACATCACACAGGTTGTTTCCATTCAGTAAGCTGCTGTGACATCACACAGTTGTTTCCATTCAGTAAGCTGCTGTGACATCACACAGTTGTTTCCATTCAGTAAGCTGCTGTGACATCACAACAGTTGTTTCCATTCAGTAAGCTGCTGTGACATCACACAGGTTGTTTCCATTCAGTAAGCTGCTGTGACATCACACAGTTGTTTCCATTCAGTAAGCTGCTGTGACATCACAAGGTTGCTTCCATTCAGTAAGCTGCTGTGACATCACACAGTTGTTTCCATTCAGTAAGCTGCTATGACATCACACAGTTGTTTCCATTCAGTAAGCTGCTGTGACATCACACAGTTGTTTCCATTCAGTAAGCTGCTGTGACATCACACAGTTGTTTCCATTCAGTAAGCTGCTGTGACATCACATGGTTGTTTCCATTCAGTAAGCTGCTGTGACATCACACAGTTGCTTCCATTCAGTAAGCTGCTGTGACATCACACAGTTGTTTCCATTCAGTAAGCTGCTGTGACATCACAAGGTTGCTTCCATTCAGTAAGCTGCTGTGACATCACATAGTTGTTTCCATTCAGTAAGCTGCTGTGACATCACACAGGTTGTTTCCATTCAGTAAGCTGCTGTGACATCACACAGTTGTTTCCATTCAGTAAGCTGCTGTGACATCACACAGTTGTTTCCATTCAGTAAGCTGCTGTGTCATCACACAGTTGTTCTAATTCAGTAAGCTGCTGTGATATCTCACAGTTGTTTCCATTCAGTAAGCTGCTGTGACATCATATGGTTGTTTTCATTTAGCTAGGTGCTATGACATCACACAGTTCTTCTAATTCAGTAAGCTGCTGTGACATCACAAGGCTGATTCCATTTAGTAAGCTGCTGTGACATCACACAGTTGCTTCCATTCAGTAAGCTGCTGTGACATCACAAGGTTGTTTCCATTCAGTAAGCTGCTGTGATATCACACAGTTGTTTCCATTCAGTAAGCTGCTGTGATATCACACAGTTGTTTCCATTCAGTAAGCTGCTGTGATATCACACAGTTGTTTCCATTCAGTAAGCTGCTGTGATATCACACAGTTGTTTCCATTCAGTAAGCTGCTGTGACATCACACAGTTGTTTCCATTCAGTAAGCTGCTGTGACATCACAAGGTTGCTTCCATTCAGTAAGCTGCTGTGATATCACACAGTTGTTTCCATTCAGTAAGCTGCTGTGACATCACACAGTTGTTTCCATTCAGTAAGCTGCTGTGACATCATATGGTTGTTTCCATTCAGTAAGCAGCTGTGACATCACACAGTTGTTTCCATTCAGTAAGCTGCTGTGACATCACACAGTTGTTCCATTCAGTAAGCTGCTGTGACATCACAAGGTTGCTTCTATTCAGTATGCTGCTGTGACATCACACAGTTGTTCTAATTCAGTAAGCTGCTGTGACATCACAAGGTTGCTTCCATTCAGTAAGCTGCTGTGACATCACAAGGTTGCTTCCATTCAGTAAGCTGCTGTGACATCACACATTGTTGTTCCATTCAGTAAGCTGCTGTGACATCACACAGTTTTTTCCATTCAGTAAGCTGCTGTGACATCATATGGTTGTTTCCATTTAGCTAGGTGCTGTGACATCACACAGTTGTTTCCATTCAGTAAGCTGCTGTGACATCACACAGTTGTTTCCATTCAGTAAGCTGCTGTGACATCACAAGATTGCTTCTATTCAGTAAGCTGCTGTGACATCACACAGTTGTTTCCATTCAGTAAGCTGCTGTGACATCACAAGGTTGCTTCCATTCAGTAAGCTGCTGTGACATCACACAGTTGTTTCCATTCAGTAAGCTGCTGTGACATCACACAGTTGTTTCCATTCAGTAAGCTGCTGTGACATCACAATGTTGTTTCCATTCAGTAAGCTGCTGTGACTTCACAAGGTTGCTTCCATTCAGTAAGCTGCTGTGACTTCACAAGGTTGCTTCCATTCAGTAAGCTGCTGTGACTTCACAAGGTTGCTTCCATTCAGTAAGCTGCTGTGATATCACACAGTTGTTTCCATTCAGTAAGCTGCTGTGACATCACACAGTTGTTCTAATTCAGTAAGCTGCTGTGATATCACACAGTTGTTTCCATTCAGTAAGCTGCTGTGACATCATATGGTTGTTTTCATTTAGCTAGGTGCTATGACATCACACAGTTGCTTCTAATTCAGTAAGCTGCTGTGACATCACAAGGTTGATTCCATTCAGTAAGCTGCTGTGACATCACACAGTTGTTTCCATTCAGTAAGCTGCTGTGATATCACACAGTTGTTTCCATTCAGTAAGCTGCTGTGACATCATCTGGTTGCTTCCATTCAGTAAGCTGCTGTGACATCACACATTGTTGTTTCCATTCAGTAAGCTGCTGTGATATCACACAGTTGTTCTAATTCAGTAAGCTGCTGTGACATCATATGGTTGTTTTCATTTAGCTAGGTGCTATGACATCACAAGGTTGCTTCCATTCAGTAAGCTGCTGTGACATCACAAGGTTTTTTTTCCATTCAGTAAGCTGCTGTGACATCACACAGTTGTTTCCATTCAGTAAGCTGCTGTGACATCACAAGGTTGCTTCCATTCAGTAAGCTGCTGTGATATCACAAGTTTTTTCCATTCAGTAAGCTGCTGTGACATCACAAGGCTGATTCCATTTAGTAAGCTGCTGTGACATCACACAGTTGCTTCCATTCAGTAAGCTGCTGTGACATCACAAGGTTGTTTCCATTCAGTAAGCTGCTGTGACATCACACAGTTGTTTCCATTCAGTAAGCTGCTGTGACATCACACAGTGTTGTTTCCCATTCAGTAGCTGCTATGACATCACGTTGTTTCCATTCAGTAAGCTGCTGTGACATCACACAGTTGTTCTCATTCAGTAAGCTGCTGTGACATCACACAGGTTGTTTCCATTCAGTAAGCTGCTGTGACATCATATGGTTGTTTCCATTCAGTAAGCTGCTATGACATCACACAGTTGCTTCTAATTCAGTAAGCTGCTGTGACATCACAAGGTTGTTTCCATTCAGTAAGCTGCTGTGACATCACACAGTTGCTTCCATTCAGTAAGCTGCTGTGACATCACAAGGTTGTTTCCATTCAGTAAGCTGCTGTGACATCACACAGTTGTTTCTATTCAGTAAGCTGCTGTGATATCACACACTTGTTTCCATTCAGTAAGCTGCTGTGACATCACACAGTTGTTTCCATTCAGTAAGCTGCTGTGACATCACAAGGTTGCTTCCATTCAGTAAGCTGCTGTGACATCACACAGTTGTTTCCATTCAGTAAGCTGCTGTGACATCATATGAGTGCTTCCATTCAGTAAGCTGCTGTGACATCACACAGTTGTTTCCATTCAGTAAGCTGCTGTGATATCACACAGTTGTTTCCATTCAGTAAGCTGCTGTGACATCACACAGTTGTTTCCATTCAGTAAGCTGCTGTGATATGCAACAGTTGTTTCCATTCAGTAAGCTGCTGTGATATGCAACAGTTGTTTCCATTCAGTAAGCTGCTGTGACATCACACAGTTGTTCTAATTCAGTAAGCTGCTGTGATATCTCACAGTTGCTTCCATTCAGTAAGCTGCTGTGACATCACAAGGTTGTTTCCATTCAGTAAGCTGCTGTGACATCACACAGTTGTTTCCATTCAGTAAGCTGCTGTGACATCACACAGTTGTTTCCATTCAGTAAGCTGCTGTGACATCACACAGTTGTTTCCATTCAGTAAGCTGCTGTGACATCACAAGGTTGCTTCCATTCAGTAGCTGCTGTGACATCACACAGTTGTTTCCATTCAGTAAGCTGCTGTGACATCACACAGTTGTTTCCATTCAGTAAGCTGCTGTGACATCACAAGGTTGCTTCCATTCAGTAAGCTGCTGTGATATCACACAGTTGTTTCCATTCAGTAAGCTGCTGTGACATCACACAGTTGTTTCCATTCAGTAAGCTGCCATGACATCACACATGGTTAGCTTCCATTCAGTAAGCTGCCGTGACATGACACAGTTGTTGATCCATTCAGTAAGCTGCTGTGACATCACAAGCAAGCTCCATTCAGCAGCTGCTGTGACTCTGTGACATCACACCAGTTGCTTCCATTCAGTAAGCTGCTGTGACATCACACAGGTTGTTTCCATTCAGTAAGCTGCTGTGACATCACACAGTTGTTTCCATTCAGTAAGCTGCTGTGACATCACACAGGTTGCTTCCATTCAGTAAGCTGCTGTGACATCACACAGTTGTTTCCATTCAGTAAGCTGCTGTGACATCACAAGGTTGCTTCCATTCAGTAAGCTGCTGTGACATCACACAGTTGTTTCCATTCAGTAAGCTGCTGTGACATCACAAGGTTGTTTCCATTCAGTAAGCTGCTGTGACATCACAAGGTTGCTTCCATTCAGTAAGCTGCTGTGACATCACACAGTTGTTTCCATTCAGTAAGCTGCTGTGACATCACACAGTTGTTTCCATTCAGTAAGCTGCTGTGACATCACACAGTTGTTTCCATTCAGTAAGCTGCTGTGACATCACAAGGTTGCTTCCATTCAGTAAGCTGCTGTGACATCACACAGTTGTTTCCATTCAGTAAGCTGCTGTGACATCATATGGTTGTTTCCATTCACTAAGCAGCTGTGACATCACACAGTTGTTTCCATTCAGTAAGCTGCTGTGACATCACACAGTTGTTCCCATTCAGTAAGCTGCTGTGACATCACATAGTTGTTTCCATTCAGTAAGCTGCTGTGACATCACACAGTTGTTTCCATTCAGTAAGCTGCTGTGACATCACACAGTTGCTTCCATTCAGTAAGCTGCTGTGACATCACACAGTTGTTTCCATTCAGTAAGCTGCTGTGACATCACACAGTTGTTTCCATTCAGTAAGCTGCTGTGACATCACACAGTTGCTTCCAATTCAGTAAGCTGCTGTGACATCACACAGTTGTTTCCATTCAGTAGCTGCTGTGACATCACAAGGTTGCTTCCATTCAGTAAGCTGCTGTGACATCACACAGTTGTTTCCATTCAGTAAGCTGCTGTGACATCACACAGTTGTTTCCATTCAGTAAGCTGCTGTGACATCATATGGTTGTTTCCATTTAGCTAGGTGCTATGACATCACACAGTTCTTCCATTCAGTAAGCTGCTGTGACATCACAAGGTTGATTCCATTCAGTAAGCTGCTGTGACATCACAAGGTTGCTTCCATTCAGTAAGCTGCTGTGACATCACAAGGTTGTTTCCATTCAGTAAGCTGCTGTGACATCACACAGTTGTTTCCATTCAGTAGCTGCTGTGACATCACACAGTTGTTTCCATTCAGTAAGCTGCTGTGACATCACAAGGTTGCTTCCATTCAGTAAGCTGCTGTGACATCACACAGTTGTTTCCATTCAGTAGCTGCTGTGACATCACATGGTTGCTTCCATTCAGTAAGCTGCTGTGACATCACACAGTTGTTTCCATTCAGTAAGCTGCTGTGACATCACACAGTTGTTTCCATTCAGTAAGCTGCTGTGACATCACACAGTTGTTTCCATTCAGTAAGCTGCTGTGACATCACACAGTTGTTTCCATTCAGTAAGCTGCTGTGACATCACACAGTTGTTTCCATTCAGTAAGCTGCTGTGACATCACACAGTTGTTCTCATTCAGTAAGCTGCTGTGACATCACACAGTTGCTTCCATTCAGTAAGCTGCTGTGACATCACAAGGTTGCTTCCATTCAGTAAGCTGCTGTGACATCACACAGTTGTTTCCATTCAGTAAGCTGCTGTGACATCACACAGTTGTTTCCATTCAGTAAGCTGCTGTGACATCACACAGTTGTTTCCATTCAGTAAGCTGCTGTGACATCACAAGGTTGCTTCCATTCAGTAAGCTGCTGTGACATCACACAGTTGTTTCCATTCAGTAAGCTGCTGTGACATCACACAGTTGTTTCCATTCAGTAGCTGCTGTGACATCACACAGTTGTTTCCATTCAGTAAGCTGCTGTGACATCACACAGTTGTTTCCATTCAGTAAGCTGCTGTGACATCACACAGTTGTTTCCATTCAGTAAGCTGCTGTGACATCACACGGTTGCTTCCATTCAGTAAGCTGCTGTGACATCACACAGTTGTTTCTAATTCAGTAAGCTGCTGTGACATCACAAGGTTGCTTCCATTCAGTAGCTGCTGTGACATCACAAGGTTGCTTCCATTCAGTAAGCTGCTGTGACATCACAATGTTGTTTCCATTCAGTAAGCTGCTGTGACATCACACAGTTGCTTCCATTCAGTAAGCTGCTGTGCATCATTGTTCCATTCAGCATGCTGTGACATCACAGTTGTTCCATTCAGTAAGCTGCTGTGACATCACAAGGTTGCTTCCATTCAGTAAGCTGCTGTGACATCACACAGTTGTTTCCATTCAGTAAGCTGCTGTGACATCACACAGTTGTTTCCATTCAGTAAGCTGCTGTGACATCACAAGGTTGCTTCCATTCAGTAAGCTGCTGTGACATCACACAGTTGTTTCCATTCAGTAAGCTGCTGTGACATCACACAGGTTGTTTCCATTCAGTAAGCTGCTGTGACATCACACAGTTGTTTCCATTCAGTAAGCTGCTGTGACATCACACAGTTGTTTCCATTCAGTAAGCTGCTGTGACATCACACAGTTGTTTCCATTCAGTAAGCTGCTGTGACATCACACAGTTGTTTCCATTCAGTAAGCTGCTGTGACATCACAAGGTTGTTTCCATTCAGTAAGCTGCTGTGACATCACAAGGTTGTTTCCATTCAGTAAGCTGCTGTGACATCACACAGTTGTTTCCATTCAGTAAGCTGCTGTGACATCACACAGTTGTTTCCATTCAGTAAGCTGCTGTGACATCACACAGTTGTTTCCATTCAGTAAGCTGCTGTGACATCATAGGTTGTTTCCATTCAGTAGTGCTGTGACATCACAAGTTTTCCATTCAGTAAGCTGCTGTGACATCACAAGGTTGCTTCCATTCAGTAAGCTGCTGTGACATCACAAGGTTTTTTTTCCATTCAGTAAGCTGCTGTGATATCACACAGTTGTTTCCATTCAGTAAGCTGCTGTGACATCATCTGGTTGTTTCCATTCAGTAAGCAGCTATGATATCACAAGGTTGCTTCCATTCAGTAAGCTGCTGTGACATCACACATTGTTGTTTCCATTCAGTAAGCTGCTGTGACATCACACATTGTTTTTTCCATTCAGTAAGCTGCTGTGATATCACACAGTTGTTTCCATTCAGTAAGCTGCTGTGACATCATATGGTTGTTTCCATTTAGCTAGGTGCTATGACATCACACAGTTGTTTCCATTCAGTAAGCTGCTGTGACATCACACAGTTGTTTCCATTCAGTAAGCTGCTGTGACATCACACAGGTTGTTTCCATTCAGTAAGCTGCTGTGACATCACACAGTTGTTTCCATTCAGTAAGCTGCTGTGATATCACACAGTTGTTTCCATTCAGTAAGCTGCTGTGACATCACAAGGTTGCTTCCATTCAGTAAGCTGCTGTGACATCACAAGGTTGCTTCCATTCAGTAAGCTGCTGTGACATCACACAGTTGTTTCCATTCAGTAAGCTGCTGTGACATCACACAGGTTGTTTCCATTCAGTAAGCTGCTGTGACATCACATGGTTGTTTCCATTCAGCTAAGCTGCTGTGACATCACACATTGTTGTTTCCATTCAGTAAGCTGCTGTGACATCACAAGGTTGCTTCCATTCAGTAAGCTGCTGTGACATCACACATTGTTGTTTCCATTCAGTAAGCTGCTGTGACATCACACAGTTGTTTCCATTCAGTAAGCTGCTGTGACATCACAAGGTTGCTTCTATTCAGTAAGCTGCTGTTACATCACACAGTTGTTTCCATTCAGTAAGCTGCTGTGACATCACACAGTTGTTTCCATTCAGTAAGCTGCTGTGACATCACACAGTTGTTTCCATTCAGTAAGCTGCTGTGACATCACAAGGTTGCTTCCATTCAGTAAGCTGCTGTGACATCACACAGTTGTTTCCATTCAGTAAGCTGCTGTGACATCACACAGGTTGTTTCCATTCAGTAAGCTGCTGTGACATCACAAGGTTGCTTCCATTCAGTAAGCTGCTGTGACATCACAAGGTTGCTTCCATTCAGTAAGCTGCTGTGACATCACACAGTTGTTTCCATTCAGTAAGCTGCTGTGACATCACACAGTTGTTTCCATTCAGTAAGCTGCTGTGACATCACACAGTTGTTTCCATTCAGTAAGCTGCTGTGACATCACAATGGTTGTTTCCATTCAGTAAGCTGCTGTGACATCACACAGTTGCTTCCATTCAGTAAGCTGCTGTGACATCACAAGGTTGTTTCCATTCAGTAAGCTGCTGTGACATCACACAGTTGTTTCCATTCAGTAAGCTGCTGTGACATCACACAGGTTGTTTCCATTCAGTAAGCTGCTGTGACATCACACAGTTGTTTCCATTCAGTAAGCTGCTGTGACATCACACAGGTTGCTTCCATTCAGTAAGCTGCTGTGACATCACAAGGTTGTTTCCATTCAGTAAGCTGCTGTGACATCACACAGTTGTTTCCATTCAGTAAGCTGCTGTGACATCACAAGGTTGCTTCCATTCAGTAAGCTGCTGTGACATCATATGAGTGTTTCCATTCAGTAAGCTGCTGTGACATCACATGGTTGTTTCCATTCAGTAAGCTGCTGTGACATCACAAGGTTGCTTCCATTCAGTAAGCTGCTGTGACATGACACATTGTTGATCCATTCAGTAAGCTGCTGTGACATCACAAGGTTGCTTCCATTCAGTAAGCTGCTGTGACATCACACATTGTTGTTCCATTCAGTAAGCTGCTGTGACATCATAAGGTTGCTTCCATTCAGTAAGCTGCTGTGACATCACACATTGTTGTTTCCATTCAGTAAGCTGCTATGATATCACACAGTTGTTTCCATTCAGTAAGCTGCTGTGACATCACAAGATTGTTTCCATTCAGTAAGCTGCTGTGACATCACATGGTTGTTTTCATTTAGCTAGGTGCTATGACATCACAAGGTTGCTTCCATTCAGTAAGCTGCTGTGATATCACACATTGTTGTTTCCATTCAGTAAGCTGCTGTGACATCATATGGTTGTTTCCATTCAGTAAGCTGCTGTGACATCACACAGTTGTTTCCATTCAGTAAGCTGCTGTGACATCACATACCTTCCTTGTAAATGTTGTGTTTATTGAAAATAAAGGTCAGGATTACATACCTTCCAACTTTTTGGACAGTCAAAGAGGGACACTTATGGTTCATTGTTTGAAATATCAATTTTTCCTGCATATCTATACACTTTGATACTTTAGTCTTAGCACACAATAGTGCAAAAATTATCTGAATATAGAAATTTCTACAATCCAAATTATATTAAATAATGAAACAATATAGAAGACGGGTCTAATATACAGAGAGGAACCAGACGACTCTCTGGGTCAATATTGTCAATTTAATAATGCGAATCTATACCTCAGATCAAAAGAGGGACATTTAAGGAGCAAAGAGGGACAGAGAGACTTAGGTCAAAAATAGGCACTGTCTCTCCAAAAGAGGGATATTTGGAAGGTATTACATTACAAGTTGCTTCCATTCAGTAAGCTGCTGTGACATCACACAGTTGCTTCCATTCAGTAAGATGCTGTGACATCACACAGGTTGTTTCCATTCAGTAAGCTGCTGTGACATCACAAGGTTGTTTCCATTCAGTAAGCTGCTGTGACATCACACAGTTGCTTCCATTCAGTAAGATGCTGTGACATCACACAGTTGTTTCTATTCAGTAAGCTGCTGTGACATCACACAGTTGTTTCCATTCAGTAAGCTGCTGTGACATCACACAGTTGCTTCCATTCAGTAAGCTGCTGTGACATCACAAGGTTGTTTCCATTCAGTAAGCTGCTGTGACATCACAAGGTTGTTTCCATTCAGTAAGCAGCGTTTTGGTGTCCGTCTCCAAAGCGGAATGGAGACTGAACTGATGAAAACTGATGCATTCTGAGCAGATCTTTTCCATTCAGAATGCATTAGAACGCAAAGTGATCGGTTTTGGACCGCTTGTGAGAGCCCTGAACAGATCTCACAAACGGAAAGCCAAAACGCCAGTATGAAAGTAGACTAAAGGGTTTTTACGGGAAAAGAATATTGATGACCTATCCTCAGGATGCGGGTTCAATACCCGGGACTCCCGTCAATCGGTTGTTTAAAGAAGCCGGAGCGCCATGGCCTTATCACAGCATACCAAGCACAGCGCCATACATTTTATAGTGGCTGTGCTAGGAATTGCAGCCCAAGACCAGTTAAAGGAATGGGACTGAACTGCAAATAGACCATTTTATTTCCCTGGCCTAGATACTCACAGATCGGACTGCATGTTCAATGTGACAGGTTCCTTTTAATTGAATGTAGTTATTTTTTACAGAGATTTGGAGTTTTTTTAAATTATATTTCAACTCAGTGTACAATCATTTGCACGGTTTCTTAACTTGCTGTAAAACTTCTATAGGTTTGCACTTTGCAGCACTTGCTTAATAAAAGTGAGAGGTCAAGATATACAAACATTTCATATGCAATTCAAATAGCGGCATACTGCTTGCATCATTTCACCTTAAACGAAGTCCAATGACCTCTGATAATGAGTACAGAGACCACCATTTACGTAAACGCTTTCCTATAGAAACTTATATTTACTGACACCAGCAAATGCAATAACCTGCAGCTGCTTGCAAAATATTTATCCTGTGTATATGCCATGAACTACAGCTCTTAAAGTATTAGATCTGCAGTTATGATTTTCCTTGGAGTTTCATTCATGAAGAGAAATGTAAAATTTGCTGCATGGAATTTTAATATATATTTATTTATTTTTTACATTTTGCAATTTATCCATTTTGCCTCCTAATAAAGACCAATTGAACAAAAGATTTTTAGCCCAAAATGAGTAAAATGCAATCAGAAAAAAATTGCCCCTGGAAGGTGTACATAGCCTTTAATTCTACTTGTCCACAAGTGTGATTAGAACTATTTTTTCTAAGGCTCTACATGTCAACAAGAATGTTCTTATTTACTGGCGGCAAGAAGTAATCTTGAAATCTGACAAATTGAGTAAGAAATGCCAGGTCTTTCCATTATACAGTGTCATACGAAAGTATTCACACCACTTGGTGTATTTCCTGTTTTGCTGCATTACAACCTGGAAATAAAATGCATTTTAAGTTACAGTAGAATGAATAAAAATGTTTAAAAAGTTGCCCCCCTTGCTATGATAAATAAGATCTGGTGCAACCAGCTAACTTCAGAAGTCACATCATTTTATGATTCAGAGTGATAACAGATATGATAACAGAGTCACATGAAGACCCAGGAGCTCTCCAGTCTGGTCAGAGATGAAGTTGTCCAGAAGCATAGATCAGGGTTAGATCGCGCTGCCGGTCTGTATGGGAGGAGCCTGCAGCCCAGAAATCTGCACAGTGCTGCAGAGTGATCTGTGTCAGCAGGGGAGAGAGGACTGTGAGCTTCAGGAACGGGACAAGGTGAGTAGGTACTGTTTTTTTTTTTTTTTTTAACACAGAGTGGGCACAATGGGCATTGCAAATGTGAAAGGGGCACAATGGACACTTATACTCCGGAGGGGGCACCATGGACATTTCAACCCTGGAGAGGGCATAACGGTCATTTCTACTCTGGAGAGGGCACAATGGGCATTGCTAATGTGAAGGGGGCACAGTGGGCATTGCTAATTTGAAGGGGGCACAATGGGCATTTCTAATATGAAGGGGACACAATGGGCATTTCTACTCTGGAGGGGGCACAATGGGCATTTCTACTTTGGAAGGGACACAATGGGCATTTATACTCTGGGGGGGCACAATTGGCATTTCTACTCTGGAGGGGGCACAATGGGCATTGCTAATGTGAAGAGGGCACAATGGGCATTTCTATTATGGAGGGGGCACAGTGCACAGAGGGCATTACTACTATGAAGGAGGCACATAGGGCATTATGGGCATTACTAGCACAGAGGGCATTGCTACTATTAAGGGGGTACAATGGGGATTTCTACTATGGAGGGGGAACAGAGGGCATTACTGTGAAGGGGGCACAATGGGCATTACTACTATTAAGGGGGCACAATGGGCATTATTACCGTGAAGGCGGCACAATGGCATTATTACTATGAAGGGGACACAATTGGGATTATTACTGTGAAGGGGGCACAAAGGGGGCATTTCAACTGTGAAGGGGCACAGATAGGGCATAGCTACTGTGAAGGGGGCACAATGAAGGGATAAGTACTTTAAGGGGGCACAATGTGGGCATAACTACTGTTAGGGGCACACATCTGTACAAAACTACTGTGAAGGTTGTACAATGAGTGCAATACCTGAGCTTACAGGTCCATGCTTCCGCGCCATAAAAGATAGGACATGTTCTATGTTTCGTGGCATCTTGCAGGTCACGGACCCATTGAAGTCAATGATGCAGAGTGCACATGGCCAGTGTCCGTAGTTTGCAGACCCCCGGTTTGCGGTTCGCAACACGGGCATGGCAGTCCCACGGTCGGGTGCATGAGGCCTAAAGAAAACCCATTTGGAGTTTGACATACAGCATGTGACAGACTCCCCAAACACATGGAAGAAGGTTCGATAGTCAGATGAGACTAAAACTGAACTTTTTGACCATCATGTGTTGCAAATAAACCCAGCACTTCCCATCACCAAGGACACCATTCCTACAGTGAAGAATATTGATGGCAGCATCATGTTGCGGGGATGCGTTGTATCTGCAGCAAATAAATAGCACAAATAGCAGTAAATACAGGGCAATTCTTAAGAAAAAAATAGTTTCAATCTTCCAGAGATTTGAGACTGGGATGGATGTTCACCTTCCAGCAAGGCAACATCCCTAAATATACTGCTAAAGCTACATGGGAGTGGTTTAAGGGGATACAATGAAAAGTCTTGGAATGGACTAGTCAAAGCCCAGCTCTCAATCCAATTGAGAATCTGTGTTTTGGCTTGAAGACTGCTGTACACCAACACAGCCCATCTAACTTGAAGTAGTTGCAACAGTTATGAATAGAAGAATTGGAAAAAATCCCACTTTAAGGGGATGACTACTTATACATATTGAAGTGTTTTTTGGTCTTAATTATGGTTTGTCACATTAAAAAATATTTTGCATCAAAGTGGTAAACATGTATACATCAAATGGTACAAATCCCACAAAAATTCAATTCCAAGTTGCAATGCAACAAAACAGGAAAAACACCAAGGGTAATGAATACTTCTGCAAGTCACTGTACAACGATTACGTTTTATTTACAGAACACTGGTTAGGAAAACTGCCCTAGATTTGTAATGTGTCTTGTATAGAATATTCAGTCTGAGGGACTAAAGATACAGGTAGGTATGATGATTGTTTTGACCTAAAGATCCAGTATAGACTATATGAACATGTCTACATTGATTTATATGTACACAGGGACAAAGATAAGATAAAGTAGCGTTAATTCAAAAAAGTATTTACAACAAAAACTTTTTCCCATAAAAAGTGGTTATGTTTTGAAAAAGTGCAAAAAAAAATTGTGTATAAAAAATGCACATACAGTCGTGGCCAAAAGTTTTGAGAATTACATAAATATTTGAATTTGGAAAAGTTGCTGATTAAGTTTTTATAATAGCAATTTGCATATACTCCAGAATGTTCTGAAGAGTGATCAGATGAATTGCATAGTCCTTCTTTGCCATGAAAATTAACTTAATCCCCAAAAAAACTTTCCACTGCATTTCATTGCTGTCATTAAAGGACCTGCTCAGATCATTTCAGTAATCGTCTTGTTAACTCAGGTGAGAATGTTGACGAGCTCAAGGCTGGAGATCATTATTTCAGGCTGATTGGGTTAAAATGGCAGACTTGACATGTTAAAAGGAGGGTGATGCTTGAAATCATTGTTCTTCCATTGTTAACCATGGTGACCTGCAAAGAAACGCGTGCCGCCATCATTGCGTTGCATAAAAATGGCTTCACAGGCAAGGATATTGTGGCTACTAAGATTGCACCTCAATCAACAATTTATAGGATCACCAAGAACTTCAAGGAAAGAGGTTCAGTTCTTGTTAAGAAGACTTCAGCGCGTCCAAGAAAGTCCAGCAAGCGCCAGGATCGTCTCCTAAAGAGGATTCAGCTGCGGGATCGGAGTGCCACCAGTGCAGAGCTTGCTCAGGAATGGCAGCAGGCAGGTGTGAGTGCATCTGCACGCACAGTGAGGCAAAGACTTTTGGAAGATGGCCTGGTGTCAAGAAGGGCAGCAAAGAAGCCACTTCTCTCCAAAAACAACATCAGGAAAAGATCGATCTTCTGCAGAAAGTATGGTGAATGGACTGCGCTGAGGACTGGGGCAAAGTCATATTCTCCGATGAAGCCTCTTTCCGATTGTTTGAGGCATCTGGAAAAAGGCTTGTCCGGAGAAGAAAAGGTGAGCGCTACCATCAGTCTTGTGTCATGCCAACAGTAAAGCATCCTGAGACCATTCATGTGTGGGGTTGCTTCTCATCCAAGGGAGTGGGCTCACTCACAATTTTGCCCAAAAACACAGCCATAAATTAAGAATGGTACCAAAACACCCTCCAACAGCAACTTCTTCCAACAATCCAACAACAGTTTGGTGAAGAACAATGCATTTTCCAGCACGATGGAGCACCGTGCCATAAGGCAAAAGTGATAACTAAGTGGCTTGGGGACCAAAACGTTGACATTTTGGGTCCATGGCCTGGAAACTCCCCAGATCTTAATCCCATTGAGAACTTGTGGTCAATCCTCAAGAGGCGGGTGGACAAACAAAACCCCACTAATTCTGACAAACTTCAAGAAGTCATTAAGAAAGAATGGGTTGCTATCAGTCAGGATTTGGCCCAGAAGTTGATTGAGAGCATGCCCAGTCGAATTGCAGAGGTCCTGAAAAAGAAGGGCCAACACTGCAAATACTGACTCTTTGCATAAATGTCATGTAATTGTCGATAAAAGTCTTGGAAACGTATAAAATACGTGTAATTATATTTCACTACATCACAGAAACAACTGAAACAAAGATCTAAAAGCTGTTTAGCAGCAAACTTTGTGAAAACTAATATTTGTGTCATTCTCAAAACTTTTGGCCACGACTGTGTATAGTATCACTGACACTGTAGCGACCCACTGTAACAATAACATGTTATTTTCAGCACATGGTAAACACCATAAGAGTGTGAGGGACCATCTCGTACACAGTCACTTCACTCCACCAGATAAACCAGGTACATGGCTTGACAATCCAGTGAAAGGATGCTTCAGATGTGGCAACTGCAGTTTTTGCAACCATATACAACCTGGAAAATCCTTCACTGGTAGAGGGACAGAAAATACCCATTACATTCCTGACTTTATTAGCTGCCGTACCTCGGGAGTGATATATTTAATAACTTACGAATGTGGTATACAGTACGTAGGTAAGGCACGTAGAGAGTTTGACCGCCGCATAGGCGTTTATCTAAATGATGTACGCAACAATAGAGAGACCCCGATAGCTAGACACATCCATGCAACTCATGATGGACGTACAACTGCCATCAAATTTAAGGGGATTGAACGCGTCTACAAGTCACCACGGGTGGCAACTGGGAGAGATGGATACTGCAGAGGGAGAGCTGGTGGATTTTTAAATTAAATACTACTAGCCTCTGTGGCCTCAATGAGCAGCTAAACTTTGGCTGCTTTATTTAAGATATGACCCCACTTTTAGTATATTTTTTATATTATGTAATATTGACCACTTTTTGTGTTATTTACCTGTATATTTACTTTGAACACCTTAATTTATGGAACTTGTCAGTCAGAGGACCAGCCTTTAAATGTCTGATGATTACCCAGAGCACTTGGTAAGTAACTATACAAGTACATGCTCATTGACATCTCAATGATGTATAAGGGATAACGCTATCACAGCGCAGACATTATACTCCCTTTTTCTCAAGATGTAGGCGGGTTAACACCTGGATACGAGGGTGTCCCGGACCACGCCCCCCTCTGGCTTCCCCCGACCACTCTGCGCATGCCCCAACGTGATTAGGTGACGTGGTGCGGCGTAGGGTGGGCGCCTGGTATTGCCGGACAACGTGCTGAGCAGGGACACTAGAAACTGGTCAGTGTCCATGCCTTTGATTAGGTTAGCCCTGCCATACGCACGCTATTACCTTTAAGAGATAGAGTAGGGACTGTGACTTCCCCTCTGCGGTTTTCATTTTTTGATCTCGGTTACTTATACGGAACTGCATATGTGAGTTATCAGGTACCCAGTATCGATGTCCTATTTAAACCTACATAGGACCTACTTTAGCCTCGTGTCCCCTGAGGAGTCTGTGGCTTATATTATTAGATGGAACGCGTTGGGACACTATACACTGTTTTGTTTTTGCGATTGCTTTTTTGGGGGGAATACTCCATAGCATTCTATGCCCTCAAGATAGCAGGGTTACGTGTAGTGGTAGGGCTGTTTAGGGTCTTTTAAATAGGGTAAGGTACTGGACGGGGACGCTCTTTTCAGGGCGATGACTCCGTATTAGGAGGTCATCAGGTCATACTAGTCTGATTAGGGTACATTAGGGTGAACATAGGACCCAGTTCCTTTGTTTATTTCTGGCAGAGGTGACGCTATACAAAAACAACGTCAATTGCATCAATTAGACGGAGCCACTGCTCATTGAACCGGGCCTTGATCTACCCCTACCCTGTGCAGAATTATTGGACCGGTAAGATCTATCCATTTTTCTACCAGTCCATTTTACAATCCTCCCTGTCATTCCCTTTTTTTTTTTTTGGGGGAATGATTGTAATATATATGGTGTGTTTTTTGGGGGGGATTGGAGGATTTGTTTTAGGGAATTTTTTGTACTTTATTTCCCAATTTTTTATACGATATAGATTAAAAGTTACATTTTAGAAATTGCTACTGCTCCCTTTCAATATACAAGTAAACACCATAAAAACAAAAAAGTGGTAGAATTTCTATTTTTTCACCCCCCCAAATAAACGCTAATCAATAATTTATATGTACTGCAAAAAGGTTTTGTTAACAAATATGATAAGTCCATTTACAGCTGTCGATGGAACAATAAAAAAAAATGATAGCACTTGGAATTCACCAACAAAAAAAAATATTTTTTTTCACGAAATGCGCTTCTATTGTGCAATACAATGGCAGAATTTCAGCTTTTTTCCTCCTAAAGTTAATAAAAGTTGAACAATAAATTATATGTATGCCAAAATGATGCCTCTGAAAAATACAACCCATCCCACAAAAATACAAGCCCTTAATCAGCTACGTTGATGGATAAATAAATAAAAAAGTTATGGGTCTCAGAAGGAAGGTAGAGATGAGCGAATTTCATATTTTGAAATTCGTTCACGCTTCATTTGGTGGTAAAAGCAGAATTGCGTTATGGATTCCGTTACCATAACGGAAACGGGACGGATCCGTTTTGCAGCCCATAGACTTCTATTATGACAGAATGAATAACGGAATTCCTCTAAAGGCATTCCGTTATGATCCGTGGTAACGGAATCCATAACCTAATTCTGCTTTTACCAGTAAACGAAGCGTGAACGAATTTCATAACATGAAATTCGCTCATCTCTAAAGGCAAGGATGACATTTGTTTTAAGAATCAAAAAGACCAAAACTGGCTGCAGTGGAAAAGGATAAAAGTCTAATATGTTTGCAAGTCAAATAAACACTCCAATGTATAAATTATAGCAACGAACCCTTCTATTTCTTGTAAACAACAGAATGAAACAGCAGCATTGGTTTATCATTACATTTTCTTAACATCTAGGGGTTCAATGTATATACAATAATTACTGGAAATTAAAAATACAGTAGCTTAAAAAAAAATAAGACTTTTCAAATAAAATAAAAACCTATATACACATGAAATGCATTGACGCACCTTAAGAAATTATGTCATAAGTGGGAAACTTTGTGCACTTTACATCCTTCAACAAAACAACCTTCACCTCGGGGATCCAGCACCGGATTACAGTATTTGTCTTATGTATGGTCATTAGACCAGATACAATTCCGCATTAAAAATGGTATTAACTGGAGGAGAGCAAATAAATTGCATATGAATAACATATTTTAAAAATAAAACTGGTAATTCAACTTCTAAAGAAGCAGGAATTCAAAGTGCAGGTGCTCAAAAAACAGCAAAAACAAGCTCAGAGGGGGGCCGGGACAGTGAAGTGACAATGCATTCCCATTGACTGAATATATATCCAAGTTCATATAACTTATTTACAGGAATACGGATGCAGTATTTCACTCAATATTGTGGCATTTTACCATATATTTTTTTATCTACAGTACAATACACTTTTGTCCTATCGGACGCATCATAAAATTTATATTTTCTGGTAAGCTTAATATGCAGTTATGTAGTCTAAAATCCCTAAATTACGAAAAATAATTTGTACTCATGCCTATATAAGGACTAAATCTGAAGGAAAATGTTGGGTTAAAATCCATATCATCCTTTGATGGTTATTTGTAAATTGTGCATTTTTGGACAACACTTTTTAAAAGGGTTGTGCAGGCATACTCTCCTACCCAATGTGACATCTGAGGCAGAGACACAACTGTACGTCGATTGGTACAGTACTAAATCTGTTCCTTGCCCTGCAAGTATTGTGACTTTTGCCTTAGCAACTGTGCCTCCCAGTGTGCAGTTGCATCTCTCCACTCTCATTGTTCGATCAGGCAGAAGATCATGCGCAACCCCTTTAAAACAGATTTTGCTCTCCTACTAGGAATGAATGGTTTTAGCCATTATTTACATCTACTGCACCTTAGTGTTCCTCAACCAGAGACAATAGCAATGTCATAGTCACTTGTAGAAGGGAATGCTTTCCCCATCATTCTGACATTTTTAGCGTTAGTTATTCTAGCCATTATGGACACTGGTTTTTCAAAGTATCTGACCAGCGCTGGCTCTGTCAAGAGAGAAGCAAGGAACTGCTCAAATGTAACAGCCCAGTCTTGGTCTAGACTAGTACTGACAGGCAAAGGAGCTTGGTGGTGACTCCGTACAAGGATGGTGTCATCACCAATATCCTCACATTGTAGTTTATCGTCTTCATGTGACCCAGCACTCAGCACAGAGTAAGAAGACATGGAGCCATCGTCTTTTGTCTCATCATCTGATATGAGCATAGATGAGCAGGCCCCATTGTCTCTTGGAGAAGAGTCCTCAAGCTTGACCTCCTCCATTTGATCAGAGGGGATTTCTTCAGTATCGTCACTGGTAACAAGGTTAGTAGAAAAAGCTGCTGATTGCTCATACTGGTATGTTTGGACAGGCTTCTTTTCATGGACCATCTTTGGAATTTCCTTGCTGCTGTGGCTGGCAGTTTCTTCTGGAGACTGCAGAGAGAGAAGTTTTCCCACCTCACCAATCTCAAGCAGTAAGCTGGTAACTGCTGCGGTTGCATGGTAGAGTTCTTGCTCTCTTGGATCTTCGCTAAACATATTGTACATGGTCTTACACAACTCAATAAACTGCTCCTACAAGTAAAGAATATAGAATAGACATAATGAAGAAGTATACAATGTTAACAGTATGCTATGACAGTTTTCTTTCTTTTAAAAATACCACTAAACATCTGGGATCACGTGACCACTACTGCATTTGGGTGATAATAAAGTCATCTTTGCTAATGGAAACTCATTTGTAAGAGCTTTACTCTTTATATTATAAAAAAAAAAATGGGGTTTACATTTACATTACTTTTTCATTTGTAAAAGGTTCATTGGCAAGACAGCATACACTACTTCATTACAGGGACACAATCATAAAAAAATGTTTTTATCGCATAAAACCAAACTATAATGTGAATATTCTATGTATTTAGATGCTTTTCTAGAAATACATTTTTTAAGTCACTCCAAGTATTCTACTTCCTGCACTGTCTCTAACTTTCTCCTTTCTTTGGTCTTTTACAAAGGGCAAACAGCCTCCTTTTCACTCTGACCAGAGAGAGTCCCCATCAGTGACTTAATCATCAGATCACACATTACACTGATAAGTGCACTGCTCTTCTGTCGACACCTTTATCTAGGCCTAACAAGAGAACAATAAAGCTGTCATACTTTCATCCTAATTTTACATCTCTTATGATAAGGATTACCGTTCAAATAGCATCTTCTCATCACAGCAGCAGTAAACAGACAATGGCTTACCTAGCTATATAGGAGTTTTATCTCTCTGTGCTGACTGCTACAGAATTTTCAATGGTATAGTAATGCCAAAATAACAATGAACAATAGCTAAAAATTATTTAGATGCCTCGATCAATGCTGACTGCCAAATCTTAGGGGTTTACAGAGGGTGGAGGCTCCCTCCCACACCCCATCAGCTCCCTGCAATGCAACTGTGGGAGGGGCGATGGCAGCTATGGCAGCCCGAGGCCTTACAAAGGCCTCGGGGTCTGCCAGCTATGGAGACCTTTAAGGTCCCACACCCAGGCTAGGTCTCATAGGCAAAATGTAAGTGTAAAACTGACAGTTCTAATGCAGTACAATACAGTATGTATTGTACTGCATTGTAAAAGGGATCATCCATCGTTATAAAGTTTAAGTCCCTTAGTGGGATGAAATACTAAGTGTTTTATAAAGAACATAAAAAAGGTGTCCCTTTCCCTTCATAAAACCATTTACTATTGAGAAAAATATAAAAAAATAGACAGATTAGGTATCGCTACGTCTGTAATGACTGGCTCATGTGAACTAAAAAAAAAAAAAAAGTGCCAAAAACATCCATTTTGTTGTCACCTTGCCTCACAAGAAACATACTGTACTGGTAGCCCAGAGGCTGTTCAAAAGAACATGGTGCCTATAAACCAAGCCATCAAAATCTGCACTGCAAAAGCCAAAAGGAGGTCTTTCCCTTTTGAACTTTGCAGTGTGCCCATACAGCAGTTTATGTCCATATTCATGGCATGATAGAACCCACATAACAAATTTAAATGACATTGTGGAGTCTCAGATGGCACCAGCTGGCCACAACATAATGGGCAATGAAATGCCAAATCTGTGGAAAACTTGCAATTTTTAACTTTGCAGGTGGAGTTTCAAAAATGGTTATTTATCAGCAGCATAACGGCAATAAATTGTGTTTCTAATATGTGGATGGTGCCCGCAGCGATGGACCTCGATAGTGAATTGTAACAAAACCACAGCACTGTTCTTCAGTCACTCGGTAGTTCTGTTTATAGACTGAACATAGCACTGTTCTGTGAATAGAACTCCTAAGTGATTGAAGAGGAGTGCTTTGCTTTTCTTTTAATTTTTTCCCAAATGGGATAACTTCTCGGGTCCCATTTATTATTTCACCCCACAACCTCTACAGTTGTAAGCACAAGTGGTGTAAATCACCACACTGGGCCTCAAAATGTGCAAAGTGCTTATTTACTCCTGTGCCTTCTCAAATGTTCAGTATTTCTAATACCAGGAAGCACAGTATAAGAGGGTTGATTTGTCACAGTGGCACATGGTGGGCACAAGATATTATGCATTGAAATGGCATTGCTGTGCATTCATTTTTGCAAAACACCTGTGGAGTCAAAATGCTCCTTACACCCTTTAAAAAATTCCAAAATCACTTTTGGGGGTTTTCCACTGTTTTCCATTATGTAGGAAAACACTTCAAAACGGAAAGTTGGTTTTTGGAAATTTTCTTGAAAATTTCTTCCAAAGTTCTAAGCCTTCTAACATGCCAAAAAATAAAATGACATTTATGAAAAGAGGCCAACAAAAAGTAGGCATACAGTGATTGGTAATTAGTAACAATTTTATGAGGCATCACTGTCTTTAAAAGGCAGAGAAAATAAATAAAGGTAAAACATATTGGCTCAAATGAACCACTAACATGAAGTACCATGTGTCATGACAGTCTCAGAATGGCTTGGATAAGTAAAAGTGTTCCAAAGTTGTTACCACATAAAGTGACACATGTCAGATCCTTAAGGTGAAAAATGGCTGGGTCCTGAAGGGGTTAAATAAATCCAAATAATGCAATATAAGCAGTTTTTAAGAGCATCCCCTAAATTAAAAAACTACTATTTAAGGCTCATGCACACAACTGTTGCTCAGCCGTTCTGTGCATTGGGGACCGCAATTTGCAGACGGATCCAGACCCATTCAACTTGGTGATCCGTCCGCACCGCAAAAAATCAGAACATGTTCTCTGTAATGCTTCCATGCCTCCGTTTCGCATCGGACCTTCCGGATTGCAGATCAATTCAATTGAATGTGTCTGCATCCATGATGCAGTGCAAAAACGGCCGGGGCCCGTATATATTACTGACCCGCTGTTTGCGGGCAGCAATACGGGCAGCATCATCATGTGAATGAGCCAATTGTTGCACAATTCCCTTTGCAGAGTACGTGTATAGTTACCAAAAAAGGTGCTGAGGAACTGGACCAATACATAAATAGGGCATATAGGGGGAACTTCCAAACAAGTCCTTGCGTCCAGGGTGCCAAAACATGGCACTAAAATAGAAGTTGCAGTTTGCACATAGAGGGGCCCTTATGTATGCCACTAAACCCCAGTTAACGTGTCTTAGGGCTTATTCAGACGGTTGTATGCTGTCCGCAAAAATGCGGAACTTTTTTTTTTTTGCAGACAGTTCAGCATGTCCGCAAAAAAACGGATTGCATTCCGTTTTTTTGATGACCAATAAACTTCAATGGGGCGATGTCCTGATTTTCACTGACAATTATAGGACATGTTTCATTTGTTTTGCTGAGCTGTGCAATGGAAGAAAAGGCCCCATAGAAGTGATCTAATCCGCAAAAAAACGGATCCGTATTTTTGCGGACAGCATACGGCCATCTGAATGAGCCCTTAGGCCTCTTTCACACTTGCGTTCTGAGGATCCGGCAGGCAGTTCCATCCCGCCGGATCCGTCAGAAGGCAAGTCGCCTGAAAGCATTAGAAGACTTATCAGGATCCTGATCAGTCTTCGAAATGCTTTGAGGTTACTATGGCAGCCAGGACGCTATTAAAGTCCTGGTTGCCATAGTAGTAGTGGGGAGCGGGGTAGCAGTATACTTACCATCCATGCTTACCGTCCATGCAGCTCCCGGGGCGCTCCAGAATGACATCAGAGCGCCCCATGCGCATGGATCACGTGATCCATGCGTGTGGGGCGCCCTGACGTCACTCTGGAGCGCCCCGGGAGCCGCACAGACTGTAAGTATACTGCTCCCCCGCTCCCCACTACACTTTACCATGGCAGCTGGGACTTTAGCGTCCTGGCTGCTATGGTAACCATTGAGAAAAAGCTAAACGTCGGATCCGGCGATGCGAAACGACGTTTAGCTTAAGGCCGGATCCGGATTAATGCCTTTCAATGGGCATTAATTCCGGATCCGGCCTTGCGGCAAGTATTCAGGATTTTTGGCCGGAGCAAAAAGCGCAGCATGCTGCGGTATTTTCTCCGGCCAAAAAACGTTCCGGTCCTGAACTAAAGACATCCTGATGCATCCTGAACGGATTTCTCTCTATTCAGAATGCATGGGGATAATACTGATCAGTTTTTTTCCGGCATAGAGCCCCGACGATGGAACTCTATGCCGGAAAACAAAAACGCAAGTGTGAAAGAGCTTTTACTCTGACTGTAATGGCGGTTATTTGCATGCTGCGGTATTATCTCCGTCCTGAAATGTCAAAAAGACTGAACTGATGACATCCTGATGCATCCTGAACGAATTTCTCTACTATTCAGAATGCATGGGGATAATACTGATCAGTTTTTTTCCGGCATAGAGCCCCGATGACGGAACTCTATGCCGGAAAAAAACAAACGCTAGTGTGAAATTACCCTTACTACTTGTAGTTCTCAGAGTCTCTGTACCACAATCAGTTTTGCCATATAAGATATACCTGGTTTAACTTGGGCAATTCTTTTGCATCTTTTTCCTTGGACCGGTTTTCCTGTGCCCATATCCGGAGATAATTTCGGTTATCCTGACTTGTTTTATGAACTAATAAATGGAAAAAGAAACAGAATATTTATCCCTATTTCAATAACTTCAAAGTACAAATCCCAATGATCACAATGTATCGCTACTACAAACATACAAACACAACACAGACATTGTGAGCGCTAGGTGTTACCTTTAGCTGTTTTAAGACTGACTGCAACAAAGCCTTCTTCTGTCCTTTTCTTGCTTCTCAACTCAATTGAAGCAACTTAACAACAGCATAGAAAATGAAGAAACATCTCTTAGACATCTTGCTGCAGCACATCGCAAACAATATCTCACCACTGTAGCAGATATCCACTACATGGACTGAAACTGCAAGCATTAGATTAAAGGGGTTGCCCCATCTCACAAGGTCAGGGCTGCCACTGTTCCACAAGAGGCGGTGACCTGTATGTTGACTCATGGCACAGGCAAATGGCGCTCTGATTCCCATGTTCCTGAAGCATTTTCATTAGCAGCTATGGCACAGGGCGACAGTGGTGCGAACAGCCAGTGAGGGAGCGGTGTAGAACCGTTCCAAGGCTACTGCCCATGCCTTGGAGCTGTTCTAAACAGACTGATTAGAGGTGGCCGGGTCAGGAGCTGGTGCGCATGTGTGTCTAGGCGTGTGCCCACAATCTCACCCACCACACATGCAGGAACTCTGATCTGCACAGTGCAAACACGGTCTTCACTGCTAGACTGCAGCAGTGGACATATCCCCTGACATTGAGGAATCTAAAGAGGGTTAGAAGATAAAAAAAAAGGGAGGGAGCTACTGTGGATGACACATCCCAATTAGTAATTAGTATATACATGCTAGGATCCATGAAGTGAGATGGGACAACCCATTCAAAACATTGTTCTTGTAGTTTAAATGGGTTTTCGGGTACCCATATCCCGCCCTACCCCAGATCACAAGTTGATGTGACCTTTTTGAGTCATTTTCATCGTCCTCCCTCTGTTAGTAATGTTAGCACCACAAGTTTGGATGTTTACAACCCGAACTTCAGGGTCCTCCAGTTTTTCTTTTCCAACCAAGCCCATCATGCTCACAGCACCATCTCAGCCAGCAATAGCTCCACTCGGCACCGCCTGTAGACAGCCTCCCAGCCCACTCTAAGGCCTTATTCACACCTCCGTAGTGTGTTGCGGATCCGCCTTGCCACCAGCCCTATAGAGATGCCTATACTTGTCCGCAATTGCGGGCAAGAATAGGACATGCTCTATATTATTGCGGAGCCGCCGGCCGGAAGATCGGCGGCGTGCTCCGCAAATGCGGAGAGCACAGTGTGTGCTCTCCGCATCCATCACGTCCCCATTCAAAATGAATAGGTCCACTCCCGTTATGCAGATTTGCGGAATGGGTGCGGACGAACATTGCGGACGTGTGAATAGGGCCTAACTCCCAGCACCAACGAAAGCTTATGTAAAACACATATATACCAAACCCATGGTCATCATAATACACCACCATGTCACATTATGGATTTCCATGCCACGTAGTAGCAGGCTGAATCTGAACATGCGCCGGTGAAGCAATGTTTCTCCAGCGAGGCCTCTGGCTAGCCATGTATGTGATGTATTGACTATGCACATACATTGCCCAGGCTGGAAGAGAACAGACAGAGGGAGGACCGGCACCTCAGTGATAGAAGAACATGAGATGTATAGGTCATATGAGAAACTGGGATCACGAGTTCTTTGGCACGGTCAGTAATGGTAAGGCTCTAGTGCGGGTCTCTCAATAGAAAACCAAACTTGTACAAAGATGTGATAATGAAATTAATCAGCACACAATTTGAAACCTAAAAAAGGAAGGGTGGACCTTAATATATTAGGAAAGCGTAGTACATTTGGCAGAACCGTATGTGAAGTGGAGCCTTATGACTTCTGTATACAACCCAGTATACGTTAACTTAAATAACGCTTTTTAACCAAAGTCTGCATTTTGCAGTTGCACCACTGATGATTTTTAAAGCAGATTTGTACCTATGACACTGGCCGACCTGTTACATGTGCGATTGGCAGCTGAAGGCATCTGTGTTGGTCCCATGTTCCTATGTGCCTGCATTGCTGAGAAAAATCATGTTTTATTATATGCAAATGAGCCTTTAGGAGCAATGGGGGCGTCGCTGTTACACATGGAGGCTCTGCTCTCTCTGCAACTGCCTCACCTTCTCCACTTTGATTGACAGGGCCAGGCAGTGTAAACGTGATCATGCCTGGCCCTGTTAATCAAAGTACAGAGAGTGCGACAGTTGCAGAGAGAGCTGAGCCTCTAGGTGTAATGAAAAAGCCACAGATACCTTCAGCTGCCAAGCACACATGTAACAGGTCAGCCAGTGTCATAAGTACAGTTCTGCTGACAGATGTCCTTGAATCCCACCTTAAGTCTTGTTCACACTGGCGCCCTTGTAGATGTATTTATAATAAAAAAGTATCTCCACATGAAATTTTTAACTAAGCCTTGCTTCGTGTTCAAGGTCCCACAACATGGGATTTAGCAAGACAATACTGGGGGAGCTGTAGTAATATTGTAGATTATGCAAACTCAACATATGCTAAAACTAACATATAGTCTGGTGGCGATATTGCTGTAAATCTTGAGATGTAATAACAGGTTAGTAAGAGGAACCATACCACTGCCAATCACAAAACCAAGTGTATAGTCCACTCACGACCACAAATTCACAAACGTGCCGTCACACTGATGTTGGCATACCATGACTACACTCAGGTGCGATGTCTTCAAAGAAGTATTGTGTGGCCTCAAATGCAGAATCTGGTTCTTCTTGGTCTGGTGACAGGTCTGAAATGATCAATAATGCATCATCAGTATCTATGAACTTGCACACTTGGATCTTATCTGCAGTCCTATTACTTTATCCACGTATGCCGGAAATGTGTGTGGAGTTATCTAATGCTAAGTAGTCCTGAAGAACTCACCAGGCAAGATGTGCATTCTGTACAACAGCTTCAGTTTTTCTGTGAGGTCACCATGACAGGCTGCACCTGGGAACATCAATTCATTATTACCAAAATAAGTTAGTTACAGTAAGAAATCAGACATCTTCATTCTTGCTGCTTCCATATGTGGCAATACTGAGCTACTCATTAAACTTTTGTTTTGTGCATCATGACAACTTTGTTAAAATTCAACACTGACAACTAGAGGTTTCAAATATTTAAAATTGACCCTCCATTTCAAGAAAAAATAAATCACACTAAGGCTTTCGTGGGTCCGTTCCGTGCATTGGGGATTGCAGTTTGCGGTCCCCAATGCACGGGCAACTTCCATGCGGCGGCCGGGGTGGATCAAGACTAGAGATGAGCGAACTTTAAAAAAAAGTTCGGCGTTCGGGTTGTGGTAATCGCCGCATCACGTTATGGATTCCACTACCGCGGACTATCCAATTCCCAGGCTCATTTACTGCCATCCAAGATGGCTGCACCACTTCTCAGACTATCTGGTGCATAGTGTGGATTTAGTAAACAAAGACACTTTCCTCTTGTCCAGCTTTGGCCTTGGTCAATCCGAAGGAAGCAGGAAGTGTCTTGGTTTACCAAATGCAGTGTGCACCAGGTAGTCTGAAAAGCGGTGCAGCCATCTTGGATTGCATAAAAGAAGCCTGGGAATTGGTGGATCTGAAGCTGAAAAGATGCAAAAGAGGTCACCAGGTAAGTGCTCTGTTTATTCTCTAGTTAAAGGGGTTGTCTCACTTCAGTAAGTGGCATTTATCATGTAGAGAACGTTAATACAAGCCACTTACTAATATATTGTTATTATCCATATTGCTTCCTTTGCTGTCCTCTTCTATCACAATATACACTGCTCGTTTCCATGGTTACAGACCACCCTGAAATCCATCAGTGGTGGTCATGCTTGCACAATATAGGAAAAAGCACTAGCCTACGTGTGCTCCCATGGTCCCGGCCACCAGAGAAGCTGACACTTTTTCCTATAGTGTGCAAGCACGACCACCGCTGATGGATTGCAGGGTGGTCTGTAACCATGGAAACGAGCAGTGCATAACGTGATGGAAAAATTAATCCAGCCAGCAAAGAAAGCAATATGGATAATAACAATACATTAGTAAGTGGTTTGTATTAACTTTCTCTACATGATAAATGTCACTTACTGAAGTGAGAGAACCCCTTTAATGTCAATTTTTTTTCTTGACCTGGAAGTTTGCTTTAATTAAGAACTGTAGAATAAAATGTGTATTTCACAGATTGGTTATTCCAGTTAAGTGAAAGGCATACACTGGTGTGTAAAATACAGCCCAATCAATAAATACTCACTTAACCCCGACACAAACTCCCGGAAGTTTATTAAACCATCGGCATTTTCATCCAGAAGCTGAAAGACTCGGAAAGCCATGATATCCATGTGTGCACCACATGCCCATGGAAAAAGTAGGACAAACATGCTCTTGAACTGCTGGAAGTCTATGCGGTACTGCTCAAGATAGGGCAAGGATGGGTCATGGCGTTCTATAGAACTGCTGGTACCTCCCCAGTAGCAGCTAGTCAGGTGCTCAGCCTAAAATAATATATTTAAAAGGGTCATATAAAGACAATTAAAAATGCATGAATGGGTGTTTGATCAATACAAGAGGCAGAAAATACACATTTTTTTTCTTTTAAACTGGAAAAACTTTATTTTTTTTTTTTTAACACAGAATACACCTATTTTTGCAAACCTTTTCCACCCAACATTTTTTTTTTTTTATTAACCTCTTAAGGACGCAAGGCGTACATGTACGCCCTAGCGTCCTGGTACTTAAGGACTCAGGGCGTACATGTACGCTCTGAGAAGTTCCGATCACCGCAGCGCTGCGGGTGGTGATCGGAACAGGATGCCTGCTGAAATCATTCAGCAGGCATCCTGTGACAATGCCGAGGGGGGTCCTCTGACCCCCCGTGTCGGCGATCGCAACAAACCGCAGGTCAATTCAGACCTGCGGTTTGCTGCGCTATCTGTAGTCTCTGATCCCCGCGGTCTGTGACCGCGGGGATCAGAGACTAAAATCTGCCCCGAAGTGTAATTTTTAACCCCCCCCCTGCACCCCGCCATCTTAGTGTCCCCCCGGGCGGTGCAGGGGGGGGAAGGGGGGGATTGCGGGCGGTGCTGCGGGAGGCGGGCGGTGCGGCAGGCGGGATCGCAATTGCGATCCCCCGCCCGCCTCCTTTCAATCGATTTCCCTGGTGTCTAGTGGGTATAGCAGGGGGTCAGCACATTGCTGACCCTCTGCTATAAACTGCTGACATCTGTGCTGCAGATGTCAGCAGTTTAACCCCTTCTATACCGCGGTCCGTACGGACCGCAGTATAGAAGGTGTTAACATGGAGGGAGCTCCCTCCCTCTCCCATCGGGGGGCTGCTGTACCTTTGCAGCCCCCGACGAGATAGGATGGTAGAGGGAGGGAGCTCACCTCTCTTCCATCACCCGCTGCTCTGTAATGGCAGCGGGTGATGAGCCACCATGGCAGCAGGACGCTTTCAGAAGCGCTCCTGCTTGCCATGGTATAGTAACTCTGGTCAGACTTCTGCTAAAGGCAGAAGTCTGACCAGACTGTGAAAAGTAAAAAATACAGTGCAGTACACTATATAGTGTACTGTTCTGTATTATATAGACACCAGATCCACTGGATCTACAAGAACCAAGTGGGTCTGGGTCAAAAAAATGTCAAAAAGTGAAAAAAAAGTAAAAATAAGAAAAATACATATCACTGAATAAAAATTTAAAAAAACAAATAAACTACACATATTAGGTATCGCCGCGTCCGTAAAAATCTCCTCTATAAAAATATCACGTGACCTAACCCCTCACGCAAATACCGTAAAAAAAAACACAAAAAATGGTGTAAAAAGCCATTTTTGTCACCTTGCATCACAAAAAGTGTAATACCAAGTGATCAAAAGGCGTATGCCTCCCAAAATAGTACCAATAAAACCGCCATCTCATCCCACAAAAATGAGTCCTTATATAGGACAATCGCCCAAAAAATAAAAAATATGGCTCTCAGACTATGGAGACACTAAAACATAATATTTTTTTTCTAAAATGCTATTATTGTGTTAAAGTAAAATAAATAAATAAAAAGTATACATATTATGTATCGCGCGTCCGTAAAACCTGCTCTATAAAAATATCACATTATCTAACCCCTTAGGTAAATACTGTTAAAAAATAAAATAAAAACAATGTAAAAAAAAACATTTTTGTCACCTCACAGTCTCAAAACTGTAATAGCAAGCGATCAAAAGTTATATGCACCCAAAAATAGTGCCAATCAAACCGTCATCTCATCCCGCAAAAAATGATACCCCACATAGGAGAATCACCCCCCAAAAAAAAAAAAATATAGGGCTCTCAGACTATGGAGACACTAAAACATGATTTGTTTTGTTTTAAAAAATGATAATATTGTGTAAAACTTAAATAAATAAATAAAAAGTATACATATTTGGTATCAGCGCATCCGTCGCAACCTGCTCTATAAAAATAACACATGACCAAAACCCTCAGGTGAACACAACAAAAAAAAAAAAATACGGTGTCAAGAGCCATTTTTGTCACCTTACATCACAAAAAGTGTAATAGCAGGCGACCAAAATGTCATATGCACCCCAAGATAGTTCCAATCAAACCGCCATCTCATCCCGCAAAAAATGAGCCCCTACATAAGACAGTCGCCCAAAAAATAAAAAAAACATATGGCTTTCAGAATGTGAAGGCACTAAAAAAATAATTTTTTTCAAAAATGCTGTATTATGTAAAACTGAAACAAAACCCCCCAAAAAGTAGCCATATTTGGTATTGCCGCGTCCGTAGCAACCTGCTCTATAGAAATAGCACACAATCTAACCTGTCAGTTCAACGATGTAAATAACAAAAAATAAAAACGGTCCAAAAATAGCTATTTTTTTGCAAATTTTCCATTTTATCAATTTCTCCAGTAAAAAAAACAAGGGTTAACAGCCAAACAAAACTCAATATATATTGCCCCGATTCTCTAGTTTGCAGAAACACCCCATATGTGGTCGTAAACTGCTGTATGGCCAAACGGCAGGGCGTAGAAGGAAGGGAACGCCATATGGTTTTTGGAAGGCAGATTTTGCTGGACTGGTTATTTGACACCATGTCCCATTTGAAGCCCCCCTGATGCACCCCTACAGTAGAAACTCCAAAAAAGTGACCCCATTTTGGAAAGTACGGGATAAGGTGGCAGTTTTGTTTGTATTATTTTAGGGTAAATATGATTTTTGGTTGCTCTATATTACACTTTTTTGAGGCAAGGTAACAAAAATAGAAATTCCGAAATTTCATCTCCATTTGCCAATAACTCTTGTGGAACACCTAAAGGGTTAACAAAGTTTGTAAAATCAGTTTTGAATACCTTGAGGGGTGTAGTTTCTTAGATGGAGTCACTTTTTAGAGATTCTACTCTAGGGGTGCATCTGGGGGCTTCAAATGGGACATGGTGTCAAAAATCCAGTCCAGCAAAATCCGCCTTCCAAAAACCATATGGCGTTCCCTTACTTCTGTGCCCTGCCGTTTGGCCATACAGCAGTTTACGCCCACATATGGGGTGTTTCTGAAAACTACAGAATCGGGGCAATAAAAATTGAGTTTTGTTTGGCTGTTAACCCTTGCTTTGTTACTGGAAAAAATGGATTCAAACGGAAAATTTTCCAAAAAATCGAAATTCTGAAATTTTATCTCCATTTGCCATTAACTCTTGTGGAAAACCTAAAGGGTTAATGACGTTTGTAAAATCAGTTTTGAATACCTTGAGGGGTGTAGTTTCTAGAATAGGGTCAGCCTCATGTAAGCCTCACAAAGTGACTTCAGACCTGAACTGGTCCCTAAAAAGTGGGTTTTTAAAAATTTCTGAAAAATTTCAAGATTTGCTTCTAAACTTCTAAGCCTTGTAACGTCCCCAAAAAATAAAATGGCATTCCCAAAATGATCGATACATGAAGTAGACATATGGGGAATGTAAATCAATAACTTTTTTGGGCGGTATTACTATGTATTATAGAAGTAGAGAAATTGAAACTTGGAAAATTGCTAATTTTTCCAAATTTTTGGTAAATTTGATATTTTTTTTATAAATAAAAATGAAATTGTTCGACTTAATTTTACCAGTGTCATGAAGTACAATATGTGACGAAAAAACAATCTCAGAATGGCCTGGATAAGAAAAGGCGTTTTAAAGTTATCACCACATAAAGTGACAGTGGTCAGATTTGCAAAAAATGGCCAAGTCCTTTAGGTGAAATAGGGCTGAGTCCTTAAGGGGTTAAAAGGACAAAGTAGGTCCTTTCACCTAAGGCAGGATTCAGACAGCAGTCTTAAAAGTCATGCATGTTGTGGCTGCAAAATACATCAGATTTTTTAAATTCAGTGAGGTCTGTATGTCCATGTAGGACACGGACCTGGGAGCCATTGGAAACAATTGTCTCCAATAGTCTCCAGGTCCGTGACACATGGACCAAAGTGGTGCATACCCATGTGCAGTTCACTGCCACAAGGATAGCACATGGACGAAAAATGCAGCCATCTAAATCCGGAATAATACAGACATAAATACACAGATACAATGCACGGCCTCTACACCCCTCTTTACATTCATAATGAAATCCTGTACATTTAAAACCATAATCGGATTACAACTGCTTTGTATGAAGCATATGGTGGTCTGGCACTAAACGGCTTCCTCTACTTACCATGAGACCGTGATAACAGTTATTTGCAGCCACCGCTAGGGAGAGCTCACTGCATGATGTTTTCTACAGCTCATACTGCATTGAATACTTATCCATACCCACTCCCAGATATCTTGGGGCCTCCCTCTTGATATATACTCCCTTCTCTGTCAAGATGATTGAATTCATTGCTTTGAACTACAGCTTCTAGCGAGGTTACCTGAAGCCACCTGGGTTGATAATATCATAGCTATAACGATTTGTTGGATTTGAAAGCTCAGAATACCTATGTGCACCTCAGGGAAACCTGCACCCTGTAACCTTTATGACTCAGCTTAAGTAAACCCCTACTGCGATTTGTGGGATCTTATACCACTCCACTGGGTTATTTATTATTCTGAAATATGCCTAAATTAGGCGTATTTCAGACGCATATTGCGGCGCAACTAATCTGCGACTTTGCCCCACTCACTCCAGGTCTAAAATTGTGGGCGCGGCATGGGCAGGGAAGGAGAGGGGTCAGCAGGCCCATCTCATTTACCATTTTCTACCCCTGTGTTAGGTGTAGAAAATGGTCTAAATGTAAGACAGCTCGGAAGCTGTCTTACATTTAGAATTGGCGCTGGATGCGCCAAAGTTATGGAGAGGCCTGTACCTCTTCATCAGGGGCGTAGCTAGAAATGACTGGGCCCCACAGCAAATTTTTGTATTGGGCCCCCCCCTACCCGCGCGTTTCGCTCCCCCTCTATAATGTGCCAGCCATATAGCCCCCCTATAATGTGCCAGTAGTCAGCCATATAGCCCCCCCAGCCCCCCTATAATGTGCCAGTAGCCAGCCATATAACCCCACTATAATGTGCCAGTAGTCAGCCATATAACCCCCCTATAATGTGCCAGTAGTCAGCCATATAACCCCCCTATAATGTGCCAGTAGTCAGCCATATAACCCCCTATAATGTGCCAGTAGTCAGCCATATAGCACCCCCTATAATGTGCCAGTAGTCAGCCATATAACCCCCTATAATGTGCCAGTAGTCAGCCATATAACCCCCTATAATGTGCCAGTAGTCAGCCATATAACCCCCCTATAATGTGCCAGTAGTCAGCCATATAACCCCCTATAATGTGCCAGTAGTCAGCCATATAACCCCCTATAATGTGCCAGTAGTCAGCCATATAACCCCCTATAATGTGCCAGTAGTCAGCCATATAACCCACCCTATAATGTGCCAGTAGTCAGCCATATAACCCCCTATAATGTGCCAGTAGTCAGCCATATAACCCCCTATAATGTGCCAGTAGTCAGCCATATAACCCCCTATAATGTGCCAGTAGTCAGCCATATAACCCCCCCTATAATGTGCCAGTAGTCAGCCATATAAACCCACCCTATAATGTGCCAGTAGTCAGCCATATAACCCCTCCTATAATGTGCCAGTAGTCAGCCATATAACCCCCCTATAATGTGGCAGTAGTCAGCCATATAACCCCTCCTATAATGTGCCAGTAGTCAGCCATATAACCCCCCCTATAATGTGCCAGTAGTCAGCCATATAGCCCCCCTATAATGTGCCAGTAGTCAGCCATATAGCCCCCCCAGCCCCCCTATAATGTGCCAGTAGCCAGCCATATAAACCCACCCTATAATGTGCCAGTAGTCAGCCATATAACCCCTCCTATAATGTGCCAGTAGTCAGCCATATAACCCCCTATAATGTGGCAGTAGTCAGCCATATAAACCCACCCTATAATGTGCCAGTAGCCAGCCATATAGCACCAGATGCCCCCATAGTGCTCCTCTCCCCATAGTGCCCCCTATAATGTGCCAATATCAAGTGCCTCTGTCTTCCCCCATCCCAATATCATAGTGCCATCCTCTCCCCTGCCCCTAATGTGTGTGCCAATATGAAGTGCCTATCTCTCCCCCCATTTGCCAATATCATAGTGCCAATAGCCCCTCCTCCCCTGTGGCAGTAAAGTAAAAGTCCAGTATTTAAAAATAAAAAAATAAAAAAACACACATATACTTACCTCCATGTTAGGCAAGCCTCATTTATCCTGTCTTTCAGAAAAAGTTTATAAGGGGAATCGAACCTGTGACCATTAGGATGAAAGGCAAGACACTTATCCACAAGACCATATGCAGCTGCATAGCCAGGTAGCTAAAAAAAAATAAGACCTCTAGATGAGGAGAACTTTGATAGTGTATCTATACACATTACAGCTGCTCCAACACACCAAGCTCTGCTACATCCATATACAATGTGCTGGTGCAGCTGTAATGTGTATGGATACACTATCAAAGTTCTCCACATCTAGAGGTCTATATTTTTTTTTTTAAGCTATCTAGCTAGGCAGCAGATATAGCCTAGTGGTAAAGTGTCTTGCCTTTGAACCTAATGGTTGCAGGTTCGATCCCCAGGGCAAGCTTTTCTGAAAGAAAGAAGAAATAAGTTTTAAATAAATAGACAAGGGCGAGAGGACACTGCGAACGGGAGAGGAGTGAGGACACGTGCTGATTACCCACACGTGCTTGCCGGGCCCCCTGTAAGCCCGGGCCCCGAAGCAGCTGCTTCCCCTGCTTCCCCGGTAGTTACGCCCTTGCTCTTCATGACTTGAGCGGAACCACCGCCGGCTTAGGGCTTTATTAAGACTGGCGTCTAAAATGCTGGTCTTCATAAATGTGCCCCTAAATGATTTCAGAGATAGCTGGCAAAATAGTAATCCAACTGGCCATACATTAAGATTATTGTTGACTGAACCTGCCATTTCCAGCTAGACTGACTAACCATTTATAGGGAGTGTGTCAGCAGTTCTGACCAAGTTAGGGCTCATGCACACGGTCGTGTGCTGGCAGGGCCCGTGCTGCGGACCGCAAATTGCGGTCCGCAATGCACAAGCACCGGCCGTGGGGAAGCCCCATGTGGATCGCGGACCATTCACTTGTTCGGAGTCCATGATCCGCATCCAACGATCTGCACCGCAAAAAAGTAGTGCATGCACTACTTTTTTGCGGTGCGGAGGCACATCCAGAAACACCACGCAAGCACTCCGTAGTGCTTCCGTGGTGTTCCGATCCTTTCTTCCCCACCGCATCTCCGGGTTTGCGGACCCATTCAAGTGAATGGGTCCGTATCCGTGATGCGGGGTGCACACGGCCGGTGCCCTGTGTATTGCGGACCCGCCGTATGCACCGGCAGGGCAACAGCCGTGTGCATGAGCCCCTAAACTGTTAACAGCACTAAGGGAGCTGTGATGTACTCTCTTCACTGATCTGCTCCACAGCCCTCCCTTCTGCTCAGAGTGACAGCTAAAGCATCTAACCAGGAGACCTCTAGAGCCATCAGAGACCTCTAGTGCCATCACTCAGAGCAGAGGGCAGAGTCTGTGAAGCCGTTCAATTCAGAAAGCAGAGGAACTTCACAGGGGAGCTCCATCCTGGGCACCTGCAATAACCGAATCTAGCAAAATAAAACTTCACAAAAATTGTTTGTGTCTGTGTATACTTCCCAGTGCCTGCCTAGTGCTGTCAGCAGTTTAGTATGGTCAAAACTGCCAACAGACTCCCTTTAATGTGTTCAAGGGTGTCACAACTTACCCCAGATGGCGGGGTAGATAAGGATTCTACCTGATCCTTTGGTTCACAGGGACATACGCAGCCTAATATATCTAGCAGTGGGTTACTCCCCTCTCCTCATGTAGAATATATGTATGTGGAGCCAAACGTGTGTGTAGGTTTGGGGTAGATAGCAGTCAGATGAACACTATCTAAAATGTATGGCCCAGGAACACACCTCCAAGGTAGCTGTATGGTCCATGTTGGTCATGGACTCATCTACAAGTTTATAAAAACTCCTCAACTGAAGTTCATGAACATATTTAAGCCACTGGAGTGCCACATAACTTCCACCACATGTTTATACATGAGAAAAAAGGTGGGTCAGCCATTTTTCATTATTTGAAAATTAAGGTCATCCAACAAATAGAATCCCTATAATATGACGGACAATTTTCCACAAGAACACCAATTATTGGGGATTTCCGACACTCAAATTGTTGGGTCTGGGCAACCAAATAATAAACCCACACACTGGATACCCCATAGGCAGCTACAATTTTTCTGACTTATATAGTTACTGGAAACATATGTGGCCTATAGACTTTCCATGTAATTGGCCTTAGCATATCTGTGCTGTAAATTGATATGAAATGTGTTAATATGTGTAATATGTGTCAATAAATACATTAGGAATTCAATAATATCATAAAACGCAATGTTATAACACTAAACCTGGTAGAGTATGCAAAGGTTGGCATTCCAATGCCCATCAATACATCGAGGCCTGATTAAAGAGTCTAGAGCCCACCATAAGCACTGCAGCTCCCAGAAACTGAGGCACAGCCTCTACACAATGAACAGAGTCTTCTGCTTCTAGTTCCACCCACTTTTATGTTTCCGGGGACTGACACCAACAGCTGATCTGAGGGGATGTCGGGTATTGGACCCCACTGATCTGACATTGATTACCTATCCGGAGGATGCAGGATGTTTATACGTCGAGAGGACTTGGCTTTTTTTTTTCTATTATGGGGTAAATGGCTCACTTATTTTACTTCTTATTTTCTGTTGCAATTCTTCCTATTTTATTATTTCTATTATTCTACTTTTTTATTTAAGTGTTTTCCATCCTATGTATTAGTGTAGAAAGTATATAACTTCGATTATCACACATACATCTGAGCAACTTTAGTCCCAAACAAGTCAGTCAAGTGTAATAGACAAAGTATGATGTTTTATGGTGTGCACATTTTCTTCTCCACTAATATTCCCAAAATTGTCATTATTTATGAATGCCCCAGAATGGTTTGCACAATACAAATGATCAGTTTCAATCATACATAATAAAAAATCCACTTCTATTCCTTAGACATCAATTACTACACAGATATCATTGGGTGATTTTACTATATTATCGGGTTTTGCAATGTTTTATTTATTTTTTTGCTTTTAATCTGATATTTTAATGAATACCTTGAAAAGTGCATACAACTCTTCCAGCTCATCAATAGTAAATGCTGTGTCAGTCACAATAGTGCGGACCTAAAAGGGAAGACATGGAAAAGCATTATTAAGTGATATATTTTGCTGGCATTTGTGTGTACAGGAGTTGCGTTGATAGCCATTTTCTAAAGATGGCCATTACCCAGCTTTTCACTTCCCTAATTAGAGTATTCGGACTTTTGGAAATATTTACCTTCAGGGTAGACAACACGATCAGGTTGATCCATATTTCCCTCACTGTCTCTCTCAAAATAATGAAGGCTGCTATTGCTCCTTCACTATGAAATCTGTCAGAGGAACTGTCTGACGTCTCATGGTGGCATTATACTGCCCAACGTACAGGCAGCATGAGCGCTGGGGAATGATAAAACATCCATTGGCACTCATTTACACTGGTCTGATTAAACAGGCAGATGCAAACTGAATGTGGGAAGAACCATTAGTTCCTCCTCATTTTGTTCTATTCATTGTCAGCAGCACATCCCTGATTACACAGGAAGGCGTGCTCCCGATCAGTGGGCATCTTTTATCCTGATGAAAGATACCCAGCAGCCAATGAACGTCTGCTCGTTTATCAGCCCCAATTATATCGGACGGGCATTCCTATAAATATCTGTTCCCAATAATCGTGCAGTCTAATAGGTCCTTCAGTCCCTGCACTCAAGAGTTCATAAACATTCATTTATTTGGAGAATTTATGATAAGAATTTAACCTAAATGAGTGTTTATGATCTCTGAGGCTAAAGACCCAGTCACTACATCGCTCCACTGACGAATTTCAGCCGGCACAAGTTGTTGACTATTTTTCAATAAATAACTACTGGAAAACATTTTTTAGTCCAAAATAAATGCAAAGATAAGAAAATGTGCCCATAGCCTTTAAAGGAGTTTTCCAAGATTTTGATACTGATCGGTGGGGGTCCAACACCCAGGACCCCTGCCGATCAACTGTTTTGAAAAGGCACCTGTACTCCTTTGAGGGCGTTGTGTTCTAGCAGCTCACCAAGCACAGCGCCGTACATTGTATAGCATCTGTGCTTGATATCTCGCTCAGCCCCATTGAACATACCAAGCATAGCCACTATACAATGTAGGGCGCTGTGCTTGGTAAGCACGGAGAAGGCTAAGGCACTCACATGAGTGCTGGCGCCTTCTCAAAAGAGCTGATCGGCCGGGGTCACGGGTGTTGGACCCCCCTTCCCCGTTCAGATACTGATGACCTATCCTGAGGATAGGTCATCAGTATCAGAATCTCAGAGAACCCCTTTAAGGGGAGTCTGTGCACAGTTTTGACCATGCTAACTGCTGACAGCACTAGTTAGGCACTGGGAAGAGCGGTACAAATTTACCTGTAATGGAGCTTTGATCAACAGGAGTAAAGTGAATATGAACTTTTATTCTGGCAGGTTCTGAGCTTCACAGTACTCTCTGCACTGAAATGCTTTATAGCTGCTCCCCTCTGCTTTGAGCAACAGCTGTAATATCCAACCAGGAGATCACTAAAGCTGTCACTCCTAGCAGTTTGGGGGAAGGGGCTGTGAGACAAGTCAATGCAGAGAGCACTTCACAGTGAAGCTCTGCCTCCATTGTACTTAAGCAGCAAAATTTGGCAAAATAAAAGTTCATATACACACTACTCCCGATAATAAAAGCTCCACAAAAGGTATGTTTGTCCTGCTTTCCCTAGACCCTACCTAGTGCTGCCAGCAGTTTAGCATTGCCAAAACTACTGACCGATTCCCCTTTATGAGAACTATCCTGCAGGCCTAAACAAAACAAGGGGAGCAGGTCACTATTGTGGCCTGTGATTGTTACATGTCCCCCCATCGTCAGATGTTGATCTCAGCATGGCAGGCAGAGTAACAGCTTTGTGCAACATTTAGTAAATTTGTTGCAAAATTAAGTTAATGCCAAGCACTCAAAAAAGTGTCATAAAAATTGCATATTAATACATTACCTCTACGTTTACGCCATCTACAGGATTATGTAAATCTGCCCCATTAATTGTTAATACATACAAATTTAAATGATCTCCCATGAATGGACGTTTAAATATTCAAAATGATTTTACTATGCAGCACTGTGTATATAAGATACAGACACGCAACAGTGATGATTATAAACTCTGTAGGTACCTGCAAGATGTAAGCATCCAAAAAGCAATGCCTTACCACATTTCGCTTTGTGGTGTCCTCAAGGGTCTGTATTACTTTTAACCTTTGCTTAAACCTCATTTGTTCTATCAGATCTGCCCGTATGGAGCCAAATTTCTGCAAATCAAAAGAATTCAACAATTTAGCAGTAGGTAAAATCCACCCGATATTCAATTCAATGTATCAGCATAGAGTGACAACAGTCACACAAGTGACATCTAGTGGATAATCGCAGTACTGCAATTTTATTTTTTTGTAAAACACAGAATGTTTAATTGTAATAAAAACTGTCTATAAAGAAAAATATTTTTAAAAAATTATCTAACTTTCTGTGTACATCCCCAAAAGTATAAAAATTTGTTATACTGAACTAGTATTTTTTTCTCAACCAACAATGAACAGTGAAAATCGAATAATCTGATAAAATCATAAAATGTGTTAAAACTACGGGGCACATTTATTAAGACCGGTGTTTTAGACACAGAAACAGGAGTAGAAAATGGTAAATGAGACAGGCCTGACTGCCCGTACCCTTCCCGCCACCACGCCCACTTTCTTAGACCCGACGTAAATGGGAAGAAGACGCAGATTGCGGCACAATCTTAATTTAGGCGTAATTCAGATTGATAAATGACCCCTTATGTTCTGACCTATTTTTCGCTTTATAAGACACACTTTTTTCCCCCAAACATGGGGGGGAAATGGCTGTGCGTTTTGTAAAGCGAATACGAGTGAGCGCTTTCATTATGGAAGCGCTCACTAGTAAGCATTAGGTGCAGGAAGTAGGGAGTGAAGCGCTAAGACCGCTTCCGGTACTCACCCTCCCTGGTCTTCCTTCCTGAGGCCCGCGCTGCATTGTCCTGACCCCGTACAGTGTCAGGACGTATAGTATTGCGCGCACCATGACCTGATGCTGCACGCAGTTAGGTGACAGTGCAGCGCGGGCAAGACATGGAAGCGCTGCAGGAGATGGAGAGGAGCCGCAGCACAGGAGAGGTAAGAGGAGTTTTTTATTTTATTCTGATCTGAGGTCTGATGGTCTAGCAAGGAACTCTGGAGGGCTAATCTGAGGTCTGATGGGGGGCCTGACATTGATGGCTGATCTGAGGTCTGATGGGGGTCTGAAAGAAAGGGCTGATATAAGGTCTAATGGGGGGGTCTGACAATGAGGGCTAATAGAAGGTCTGATGGGGCTCTGAAAGAAACGGCTGATATAAGCTCTAATGGGGGGGTCTGACAATGAGGGCTGATATGAGGTCTGATGGGGCTCTGACATTGAAAACTGATAAGATTCTGACATGGAGGGCCGATATGGAGGTCTGATGTGATGTCCTGATATTTATGAAGGTCTGATCTGAGAATCTGATATGAGGTCTGATGAAAAATATATATATTTTTTTTCCTCCTCTAAAACCCGGGGTGCCCGGATCTTATCATCGCCTGCGTCTTATAAAGAGAAAAATACGGTATGTTGTGCTGACCATTATGGTTTCTATGACGCTTATCAAGAAGCTCAAATGTGTGCTTAACCCCTTAAGAACACGGCCCTATTTCACCTTAAGGACCAGGCCATTTTTTCAAAATCTGACCATTGTCACTTTATGTGGTGATAACTTTAAAACGCTTTTTCTTATCCAGGCCATTCTGAGACTGTTTTTTCGTCACATATTGTACTTCATGACAGTGGTAAAATAAAGTCGAAAAATTTCATTTTTATTTATAAAAAAATACCAAATTTACCAAAAATTTTGAAAAATTTGCAATTTTCCAAGTTTCAATTACTCTACTTCTATAATACATAGTAATACTGCCAAAAAAAGTTATTGATTTACATTCCCCATATGTCTACTTCATGTATCGATCATTTTGGGAATGCCATTTTATTTTTTGGGGACGTTACAAGGCTTAGAAGTGTAGAAGCAAATCTTGAAATTTTTCAGAAATTTTCAAAAACCCACTTTTTAGGGACCAGTTCAGGTCTGAAGTCACTTTGTGAGGCTTACATAATAGAAACCACCCAAAAATTACCCCATTCTACAAACTACACCCCTCAAGGTATTCAAAACTGATTTTACAAACGTCATTAACCCTTTAGGTTTTCCACAAGAGTTAATGGCAAATGGAGATAAAATTTCAGAATTTCGATTTTTTTTTAAAAATTTTTCCCTTTGAATCCATTTTTTCCAGTAACAAAGCAAGGCTTAACAGCCAAACAAAACTCAATTTTTATTGCCCCGATTCTGTAGTTTTCAGAAACACCCTATATGTGGTCGTAAACTGCTGTATGGCCAAACTGCAGGGCGCAGAAGGAAAGGAGCGCCATATGGTTTTTGGAAGGCAGATTTTGCTGGACTGGATTTTTGACACCATGTCCCATTTGAAGCGCCCCGATGCACCCCTAGAGTAGAAACTCCATAAAAGTGACTCCATCTAAGAAACTACACCCCTCAAGGTATTCAAAACCAGTTTTACAAACTTTGTTAACCCTTTAGGTGTTTCTCAAGAGTTATTGGCAAATGGAGATGAAATTTCAATTTCTATTTTTGTTACCTTGTCTCAAAAAAGTGTAATATAGAGCAACCAAAAATCATGTTTACCCTAGAATAGTACCAACAAAACTGACACCTTATCCCGTAGTTTCCAAAATGGGGTCACTTTTTTGGAGTTTCTACTGTAGGGGTGCATCAGGGGGCTTCAAATGGGACATAGTGTCAAAAACCAGTCCAGCAAAATCTGCCTTCCAAAAACCATATGGCGTTCCCTTCCTTCTGTGCCCTGCTGTTTGGCCATACAGTAGTTTACGACCACATATGGGGTGTTTTTGCAAACAAGAGAATCAGGGCAATAAATATTGAGTTTTGTTTGGCTGTTAACCCTTGCTTTGTTACTGGAAAAATGGATTAAAATGGAAAATTTGCAAAAAAATAGCTGTTTTGGGACTGTTTTTATTTTTTGTTATTTACATAGTTGAACTGACAGGTTAGATTGTGTGCTATTTCTATAGAGCAGGTTGTTACGGACGCGACAATACCAAATATGACTACTTTTTGGGGTTTTTTGTTTCAGTTTTACATAATAAAGCATTTTTGAAAATAATTTTTTTTTTGTGTCTCCACATTCTGAAAGCCATAGTTTTATTTTATTTTTTTGGGCGACTGTCTTATGTAGGGGCTCATTTTTGCGTGGATGAGATGGCGGTTTGATTGGCACTATCTTGGGGTGCATATGACATTTTGGTCGCTTGCTATTACACTTTTGTGATGTAAGGTGACAAAAATGGCTTTTGACACCGTATTTTTTTTTTTTTGCTGTGTTCAGCTGAGGGGTTAGGTCATGTGTTATTTTTATAGATCAGGTTGTGACGGACGCGGCGATACATAATATGTATACTTTTTATTTATTTATATAAGTTTTACACAATAATATCATTTTTAAAACAAAAAAAAATCATGTTTTAGTGTCTCCTTAGTTTGAGAGCCATATATTTTTTTTTTTTGGGCGATTGTCCTATGTAGGGGCTCATTTTTGCGGGATAAGATGGCGGTTCGAATGGTACTATCTTGGGGTGCATATGACTTTTTGATCGCTTACTATTACACTTTTGTGATGTAAGGTGACAAAAAAATGGCTTGTTTGACAACGTTTTTATTTTTTATGTTTACGACGTTCATCTGAGGGGTTAGGTCATGTTATATTTTTATAGAGCAGGTCCTTACGGACGCGGTGATACATAATATGTATACCGTTTTTTATTTATTTTGGTTTTACACAATAATATCCTTTTTGAATGAAAAAAAAAACATGTTTTAGTATCTCCATAGTCTGAGAGCCATATATTTTTCAGTTTTTAGGCAATTGTCTCAGGTTGGGTATCATTTTGTGGGATGAGGTGACGGTTAGATTGGCACTATTTGGGGGGTCATATGACTTTTTGATCGCTTGCTATTACACTTTTTGTGATGTAAGGTGGCAAAAAAATTGCTTTTTGACAAAGTTTTTTTTTTTTTTTTTTTTACAGTGTTTACTTGAGGGGTTAGGTCATGTGATATTTTTATAGAGCAGATTCTTACGGACGTGGAGATACCCAATATGTCTACTTAAATTTTTTTTTTACATTTAACACTAAAAAGCATTTTTGAAACAAAAAAAATCATGTTTTAGTCTGAGAGGCATAGTTTTTTTTATTTTTTGGCCAATTGTTTTAGGTAGGGGCTCGTTTTTGTGGGATGAGATGGCGGTTTGATTGGTACTATTTTGGGAGGCAAACGCCTTTTTGATCGCTTTGTATTACACTTTTAGTGATGTAGGTGCCAAAAATGGCTTATTTACACCACTTTATTATTTTTTTTATGGCGTTCACCTGAGGAGTTCAGTCATGTGATATTTTTATAGAGCAGGTTTTTACGGACGCGGCGATACCTAATATGTGTAGTGTATTTTTTTTTTTTTTTTATTCGGTGATATGTGTTTTTTCATTTTTGCTTTTTTTCACTTTTTTACATTTTTTTGACCCAGACCCACTTGGTTCTGAAAGATCCAGTGGATCTGGTGTCTGTATAATACAGTACAGTACACTATATAGTGCACTGTACTGTATTTGTACTTTAGAAAGTCTGAATAGACCTTTAGCAGGTCTATTCAGACTTTCAGCACCATGGAGAGCAGGACGCTTCTGAAAGCGTCCTGTCTCCATGGCAACCATCACCCGCTGCCATAACTGAGCAGGGGGTGATGGGGAGAGAGTGGAGCTCCCTCCCTCTGTGATCCCATACTGTTGGGGGGCTGCAAAGGCACAGCAGTCCCCCGATGGGAGAGGGAGGGAGCTCCTCCTGTTAACCCTTCCATACCGCGGTCCATACGGACCGCGGTACGAGAAGGGTTAAACGGCTGGCATCTGATCAAGCACAGATGTCAGCCGTTTCTATCAGAGTGTCAGCAATGTGCTGACACTCTGATAGACCCACTGGACACCAGGGATAGATTACAGAGGAGGCGGGCGGGGGATCGCAATCGCGATCCCGCCCGCCGCACCGCCCGCCTCCCGCAACCATGAATACTCTGGGGCAATTAACTCTCTGATCCCCGCGGGATCAGAGATCGCACAGAAGCGCTGCAAACCGCAGGTCTGAATTGACCTGCGGTTTGCAGCGATCGCCCATATGGGGGGGGGGGGTCACATGACCCCCCTGGGCATTGTAACAAGGTACCTGCTGAATGATTTCAGCAGGTACCTTGTTCCGATCACTGCCAGCTGAGCAGCAGTGATCGGAACAACCCATGACGTACCGGTACGTCATGTGTCCTTAAGGACTCAGGAAACATGCCGTACCGGTACGTCATGTGTCCTAAAGGGGTTCTCTCACTTCAGCAAATAGCATTTATTAGGTAGAGAAAGTTAATACAAGGTACTTACTAATGTATTGTGATTATCCATATTGCTTCCTTTGCTGTCTGGATTCATTTTTCCCTTACATTATATGCTGCTTGTTTCCATGGTTACGACAAAAGCCTTTTAAGTTAACATGGAGTATGATAAATGAATGCATTGATACAGTAAAACAAAGCTGCAAGCACAGTACCTGATAAGAGGAGGCAATGAGTGCAAAAATGTCCACTTCCGGGTATGGCTCCACATCATCAGTGAGCAGGGAATGCAAATGAGGAATTGGAGGTAACGTGCTGTCTTTGTTACTCACGCTATCTAGATACCTTAAAAGAGTTAATAAATGATTAGTTAGAAAAGTTGAGTTCATTTTTTGGGGATAGCTACAGTAATCCTAGCCATGAATATTTAAATTAGTCAGTTTTAATTATATCTTTCGCGCCGGATACCGGCTCATTACGGATGCGGCAATACCAAATATTTGGAGTTTTTATTTTTGCAATTTTATCCATTGAAAAGCATTTTTCAATGGAAAAAGGTGTATTTTTTTAACTTGGAGATTTTTGTAAAGTAAAACTAACTGTTTTTATTTTGCCTCTGCTTATTAGTCCTACAAAGGACATGTGATCCCTTGTTTGCTTCCATAATACACTGTACTACTTAAGTAGTACATCGTATTATACTGTCAGTGGGATACTGACAGCACTAGCAGTCTGTATCTCTGGCACAGACAGGCATACACTGCAGGCAGACCTGGTGGCCTTCATTAGGCCTTCGCTGCAGTGTATAGACATTGGCAGTCCATAATCTCATTTGCACAGTTCCAGTGCTAGAGAGAGGAAGTCCTCTCTCTTAGATGCTGTGGTTGCTATTGACCTTGGCATCTAGGGGGTTAAACAGCCCAGCACTCAGCACTTCGGTGGGTTAGAGCAGGAGCCTGGCTGTTATAGGAGAGCTGAGCTGCTGCTCTTCACTGCACGGGAGACAGCGCTTATTATAGGCCGCAGTAAAAAGACTGCCTGGTAAGGCCCGTTAATAACTGTTGTAAAAAAGCATATTGGTAAAGAAGACATGCCACCTCTCCTGACATGTTTGCTGTAGTAAATACTTGCGTTACCCCAAGTAATAATTCTGGAGCATCTTTGCTTATAACTATGTTGCGCCATTCATGATTGTACAGTGGTCGGACTGTGCAGGCACATTCTTAACTGGTAACACCATTTATTCATAAAATTCTACTAGGAATAATAGAGGAATGCCTAAATAGAATTATAATAGGTGCTCCAGACTTGTCATGTCATGTGGAATACAATTATTTGCTAAACCAGGAAGTAGTAAAGAGCAGGAGACAGCATAGATTATATGAACAAAGACTATATTAGTAAGAGCCATATAATCATCTTACAAACACATTGGTCACAAGTAGCCAGAAAGTGGACGTCCCCTTTAATGACTATTAACAGTTGAAGGATAAGAAGACGACTTAACACAACTAGTTGATTCAGTTTATTAAGTCTACAAATAAACTGTAACTGCTGAATCAACCGGTTGTGTTAAGTGCGCCATCCGCAGTCCATACGTTTGACTTGATAGGTCCAGCGTCTTCTTCTTATCCTTCAACTGTTTCACCCAAGTGGTGGAGTGGCATCCGCCCAAGGGGTGCACCAACCGTTAACTTTTTCTACCTTTCATTGTGGTTGCGCCCAAATAGGTGCAACTTCAATAGGTGAGCAAACCACATCTTACCTCGTTCCTCAACATACTTACCCTATGAGCGCCTATCTTTTTCTCTCTATCTTTGTGGCCACTATTTGATGACTATTAACAGACTGTAGCCTGAATTCAATACACAGATTATACGCTACCGAAAACTGCAGAACATGCCTATTCTCAGATTCTCAGAGGAACTAGAGTGACAATGAGTTTCAAATGCCTCTTACCAGGCATGGGATTCAGCCCGTTCCCTCAGGTTCTCTAGAGCATGTTGTTAAATTACAGCGGCAGCTGGAGATGAGCGCTTCCATTCCATACTTTAGCTCCTTAGGCTTTTTAAAAGTTGTGTGTTATGTGTGTAGGCTATATATGGTGTATTTATGTATGTGTACCATGTATATGGTGTATTTATGTGTGTTGCATATGTATGGTGTATGTATATGTAAACATGTGTCGTGACGCCGCGTGTCCGCCGTTGAGTAGGGAACCTGTTGTCCTCTGACCAGACCGTATGGCCTTATAATAATTTATACATGATGTGCCTCAACTGTAATGATTTGTACTGACGGCATTATGCGAGTAGAAAAAATTACAGTCAAGGTCTGGCAGAGACACGCAGCATTATAAATCATTGTAATGCTGTGTGGTCCGGTCAATGGACAAGAGCTCACTACTGAAATTCACACCCCCACACGGAGCGTGTTTCAGGCAGTGAGCGCACTTGTCAAACTGAAACCTTAGTGAGTGCACCAGGAAGGGGGAGAGCAGAGGTGTCAGTGACCAGGCACCAGCACAGGACAATCAATTTTACACACACAACCAATGCATTCAAACATCAGGTTTCTGAGCAAGCAGATAGGGTCAGGAGACGCTGTACCTCTAGCCCAGAGATCAGCAACCTCCGGCACTCCAGATGTTCAGAAACTACAACTCCCAGAATGTTTAATTCACTTATATGGGATTTAAAGAACACCAGAGCATGTTTGCATGCTGAGAGTTGTAGTTTCACAGCCGGAGTGCCGAAGGTTGCTGATCCCCTCCAACCTTCTGAGCACTGAATATGGATGTTCCATAGCAATGGGCAGTTGTGGAGGGCATAGGGCCAACAGTCCAAGACCATTTTTATCAGAAAAGGAGGCTGAATTTGCAAATTAAAATATAAATATATATATTTATGAAAATCTTCATAAAGTTACCAACCCTGCAAGTTTAGTAAAAAGAAAACTTCCCAATGTTCTTCATTTACAGTACTTTTGTAAAGTCTTTTCCTCCAGACTTCTGCTTTCATCCATATTCACTAAATGGAAGTCATCATTGTCCGCCATATTCCAGAGACAATGACACAGCGACCCGGTCACAGTCACTGTTTCTACAAGCCTCTTAGCTCACATTACAATTGCCACTCTTCCCCTCTCAGATTACAGAGACTGTAGGGATGCAAGTCGCCTTTACACACAAAAATGATGTGCAGCTCCCTATTGGGGCAAGATAGTCTATTACTAGATCTTTCTATCATTTATAAGAGGAAGTGAATGGCTGCAAAAAGTCCCCATCTACTCTGTCCGACATTGGAATGAATGGAAGGTGCAGGCTGCAAGTCAGTAAAGCTAAGGCCGGATTAACAGGTCGTTGTTCTGGACATATCATACCTCCGCATTACTCGGATGTCTCGGCCTAACTTGAGGTTGATCACTTGGACCCTATAATCCTGCGAGTTTGGGTCAGTCAAACCAGAGGTTGGAGCTTATGACACTCTAATACCCAGCACAGAACACTCATTTTTTAATTCTAGATTAAAAATTCACATTTAGTAGCAAGTTTTAAATGGATTACTGGAGGGATGCCTTCATTATATTATACGGGACAAAAGCTTGAAAACATGAACTTATGTAAAAAAAATGAAGATCCAATTCTGTATCATACCTTCCAAGTACTGTCATAGCTTCCCCATCATCTTTACAGTTCAGGAGCTTGTCGACATTGGCCTCCAATACGGCAAGTGCAAGCTGAAATATGACCTTGATGCCTTCATAGAAGAAACAATCCACAACCACCACAGCACTTTCAAAGGGCATGACGCTGAGGAAAAGAGTGAGAAACCAAGAGAGAGAGATGGTGGAAATCACCCCCAAGTCCTGCATACAGTCATAAAGCTGAGGCACATAATCGTGGGCCAACTCTTCAAACACTCCTTGATCCACAAGAGCTCCTAGGGGGAAATAAGAAGCAAGAATATATATAGATCCAGTCCAGAATTATTGAATTTTACTGCACGACAATTTGTATAATTGTGACTTTATTGTGAGGCAATATCAGTGGAAAAGCACATGTTCATAGCGACATTTTAAAGACATTTGCAGATGTAAGCAGCCACTGGCATCCTGTATGTTATAAATGTATAGTTTCAGTACCCACCTACAACCCTGGTATTGTAGTAGTCAGGAAGCATACGTTCACAGAGAGCCACAAGCAACCAGAAGGCTTCTTCCTCCTTGGCATACAAAAGTAGTACCGAGGTAACGATATTCATGGCCTACATGGAAAAAAAAGACATAAAAGGTCAACATGCAACAAGATCTGAATATATTTCTATGCACTGCCAAACATAGGAGCAGCGAAGGATGACCACAAGGGGCAAAAGTCATCTGAGCTATTCTCCTTTGTTTTTGTCTTCTGTCTATTTTATCGGCAGGGCCGTTCATAACGTCAGCATTTTAAGTGAAATAAAACATTAGTATTTCATGGTGACATACAGTAATACAATCCCATAGCCATGAGTAAAAGCAAAACGGTAACATGATGGAGCTTGCCACAGTGTTGCCAGATGAAGTAACTAGAGATGAGCGAACTTTAGGTTATGAAATTCGTTCACGCTTAGTTTACTGGTAAAAGCAGAATTGCGTTATGGATTCCGTTACCACGGACCATAACGCAATTCTATGACGGAATGCCTTTATAATAGAAGTCTATGGGCTGCCTAACGTATCCGTTCAGTTTCCGTTACGCAGAGGAATCCTCTCCTGTATAACGTAAACTGGACGGAGCCGTTATGCAGGCCATAGACTTCGATTATGACGGAATGAATAATGGAATGCCTCTAAAGGCATTCTGTTATGCATTCCGTCATAGAAGTGCATTATGGTCCGTGGTAATGGAATCCATAACGCAATTCACCTTTTACCAGTAAACAAAGAATGAACGAACTTCATAACATGAAATTTGCTCATCTCTAGAAGCAACCATGCATCTTGTACAGTTCACTTTAACTTGGAAGCTACTGTTCCTGCTAAGCATACAAGCTTTGTCCTTGTGACTTCAAGGGGTTGTCCCACGAAAAATATTCTAGTTTTCAAACCAGCACCTGGATCTGACTACTTTTGTAATTGCATGTAATGAAAAATGTTGTATTGCTACAATGTATTCAATAAAATGTATCTTTATAGTGCCACTTTATTTCTTATTTCTTTGTCCTGCTCACTGAGAAGGCCGCACATGCTCAGTTTCATTCTTCAACTGCCTCCTGAGCGGTGATAGGGAGAGCATGGACACGCCCCCTTAGCTGCAGCAGAAAAGACACTCCCCCGAGCTGCCAGCTTGATATACATCTAGCAGAGCAATGAATGGGGAGATCTCTGGATCTATGTGACATACACGGCTGGTTCTAGCTTTATTAGAAGGGCATTGTAATGTACTATACGATGTCTGATTAGAATGTTTTACATTATTCATGGGATAAACCCTTTAAGGGAGTCCCAGCTGTTGGACCCCCACTGACTGCATGTATGCTCTCTCAATTACTAGGAGTACAGAGCTCCTTTAAAGCTCAATAACCTTGACAAGCGCCTGGCACGGTGCCATGAATGCTGACCGCATACTAACATGCATATGGCTAAGCTTGCACACTGATGCCATAAATAGACAGGAAGCATTGGGACAGTTGCTTAATGTAGCCATAAATTACTTAATTATCACCACTTAATTTTGCTTGTGAAACAGTAAAAGGCAACATAAGTTGAATACTGATAAACATCGTACACAAATATGTATAACATAGCTGCCAGTCCGTAGCAGATATATAACATAGCTGCCTGTCACCGCCACACTTCTAAAGTTTTGAAAAGCAGCGCTTTTTTTTCTAAGCCACGACTAATGCCAATCCTTCCCAGTCCCCTGAGTGCCCCCACATGGTTATTATTCCCCAACACAGTAGATATTACCCACATTGTGCCCCCACACAGTAATTATACCCACACTGTGCCCCCCACACAGTAGGTGCCCCCTTCCGTGTACTTTTAAGGCCCCTTTCATATCTGCGTTTTTGCTTTCCATCCTAGAGTTTCGTCCTCTGGGCTCTAGGACAGAAAGATACTGATCAGTATAATCCTAATGCATTCTGAATGGAAAGAAATCTGTTCAGGATGCATCAGGATGTCTTCCGTTCAGTATGTGAACGTTTTTTGGACGTTGACAAAACCGCAGCATGCTGCGGATTTGTCTCGGTCCAAAAATCCGGAAGACATGCCGTAACGCCGGATCCGGGAATTAATGCCCATTGAAGTGCATTAATCCGGAATTAAGCTAAACGTCATTTCGGCGCATCGCCGGATCCGACGTTTAACTCTGCGCATGAGCAGCAGCAGTTTCGATCGGGGCCCTAGTGTAAGTTGGGGCTCTGATCGGTTACCATGGCAGCCAGGACGCTACTGATGTCCTGGCTGCCATGGTAAGTACGCATTGAACTAGGCGCATTGAACTAGGGACCTGTGACGTCATGAAGGAGCACCCGGCGGCCGCAGCGCAGGTAAGTACACTGCTGCGGAGTACCATGGCAGCCAGGACTTCAGTAGCGTCCTGGCTGCCATGGTAACCTGAAAGCATTTTGAAGACTGATCAGGATCCTGATCAGTCTTCAAATGCTTTCAGACGACTTGCGTTCTGACGGATCCGGCGGGACGGAAGTGCCCGCCGGATCCTCAGATCGCAAGTGTGAAAGAGGCCTAATAAAATTAAAATATAAATAGTTACCTAGTCCTGTTCTCCCGATAGAGCACATCCTGCTCTCTCCAACAGGCACCATCTGTAGCGGAAGCAACCAGGTCAATTCCCGCATCTGCACACTCCTCCTACATAGCCCAGTAGGCGCGATGAGTCACTGCATCGCGCTTGGAGCCCAGGTCAGTACATTGTGAAGCAGAGAGTGGTCGGCTCCCTGCTTCACCATCGCATTCAACTGTGTTCTCTTAATGCAGATACAGTTGAAAGCACGACGTAACTCAGCCATACCAGGACCGTTGGACAGCTGTCTAAAATTGGGACTATCCCACCGGATCCAAGACAGTTGGGAGGCATGGGTGAGGCATGCAATGACTGCATCTCTAAGTGATACATATCATGGCTGTCTGCCTCTATGTGATGTAAATCATGGCTACGTGTCTCTAGTTGATGTATAACATGGCTGCCTGTCTATAGGTGATACTGCTATGTGGCTAATAAAGTGAAGTAAAAAAAGAAAACTGTGAAAGTTTTGTTCCTCAATAAGCTACTATTTACTTCTACCTAGAGTGAATTTCTGGGGTCAAAAAACATCTAGTTGGGAGTCACATGACTGACACCATGTTTAGTCCTATTCACTTAGATCATGGATACATTACAAAGGAGTAATCCAGACCATGATTTTTTTATTTTTTATTATTAAAGGGGTTATCTGACTATTTGTAACAGATTAAATATCCTCGGGATAGGTCATCAACAACTGACAAGTCGGTGTGTGACAACCGGGGCTTCGGCTGATCAACTGTTCGAGAAGGCCCAGAGTTCCTGTGAGTGCCATGGCCTTCTCGCTACCACGGACTTCTCACTGCCATTGATGTGATGACCATCAGTTATGTGGCCTATGCCAAGCTCAGTCCCATTCACTTGAACCGTGTGTTGAGGGATTGAGCCCTGGCCAGTTAGCACCACATCATGTCTAGGGGTATGTAACATGTCTAGGATATGCCCCCATTGTCTGATAGGTGCGGGTCCCAGTGGAGTCTTGTAAACTCAGTCGGCAAAGTCCCGAAGGGCGCACAGAAATGAATGGGAGCATTGGCAGTACAGGCGTGGTGCGCTCCCATTTACTTCTATGGGGAGAGTGTTTGATGATGGCCCGGGGTCCTCCAGCCACGACTTTCCCTGCTCCGTTCTCGATACAGCGGTGGGACCCTGGTTTACTGACTCCTAGGTTACCACATGCTGGCCCTTGCACCACTACACCTCCTGCCGGTCACCCATCCAGTTACCTAACATCAAGGGTACCCCAAAATACAATAAGGCAGGAGCACCAACTACAGGGAGTGCGCTGAGAGAAGAAAAGGTACACCCTCCTCTGACTGCCCAAGCCTTAGGGAGCAACAGTCTAAAGGAAACCACCTTGACACATCCAAGGCCAGATAACTCCTATAAATACAGTGGAGAAAAAATTATTTACTGCATGAAATGTACTACCAAGTTATTAGAGGACAAATTTCCTTTAAAAGTCTTCAGATTTGTGTAAGTGGGTCATGTTTGCAAAGTGATTGTGCTGCAGTCATCTAAACCATAGGAAAGTGAACCATAGAGGAAACCAAAAAGGCAGCATAAACTGCTGACTCTTCAGTAGTGACACCCACACTAGACTCTTGGGACAAAGCTTCTATATGTTATCTCTGATTACGGCAAGTGTGTGGAAACAACTGCATTCTTACTGCACTGTGTTACGAAAGATAAAATGCATTTAAATGACATGAAATCCTTCCTACAACCGTAATTCATCTGTTATTTAGAAACCAGATTAAATGGGTTTTCCAGGATTACCATGGTTTTAACAGATAGGCTCATGTAGTGTTTTACCTACAGATACTGATGACCTATCCAGAGGACACTTGGAAAACCTATTTAACCATTAAGAAGGTTTGGCTGTTTAAGAATAAAGGGATATTCCAGTTTCGGAAAATAAAAGCTGTATGTCTCCATGTCCAACTGAACCTCATCTTGTATCCAGGGTAGACGTGACCCAACAGGTTCCTAGAGCCTCCTTTCAATCAGCACTATTTATTTCCATTCTTCTGCTCCCAAAAGGAACCTTCAAAGTAGATGTGAATGTAGCCCTACTGCGAGGCCAGAAAAGTATTATGATGGAACGGAGATTTAGATGAGTGTTGTAATCAATGTCCAAAATTCTCATCATAGAATTAGGTCGAACAAAGAAAAGAACTACAGAATCGTTCAAGGTATTAGAATATCAGAACTTACCTGACAATACCCAATGTTTGGATTTCTAAAAGCATAAGCAGTGAGGACTCTCCTCAAGGCAGAAATTCCAATTTCATTTTGGAATGCAGGATGCTCGGGAAGGGAACGATGCAAATCTCTTTCAATCTCCTCAGTGGCAAGGTTGTATTGACCCATAGACTTCTCAACCAGCTCCTCATAATAACCTGGGTGTGTCGCCATCTCATTGATAGCCCCTGATAACAGTATGAACAATTAGCCATGGAACTTAAATGTGACGTTAAGTAATCCAGCAGACAATCTACCTGCACAGTTCAGATGACTTACCAGAGAACAGCAGCCACAGCTCTCCCCGCATTCTCTCTGGGATGCCTTTCAGTACCAGGTCTCTTGTTTTCTGTGTGCGGTACATACAAATACCTTGCCCATATTCTGCAAAATGGATCTTCCAAGCTTGCTCCTTAAGAAACTCCTTGGCCTTTGAAGACACAATAACGTGCCCACTGCCATTAGTATAAAGTATTTGTAATATATGTCTTTTGCTCACATGTGAGAAAACAACATCTCTGAAGTCGGTGGTCTCAGACCACCATGTTTTTTTTACAGTAGTGGACATGCAGTGACCCGTCAATGATAAAGGGCTAAAGCTGTAATTTTCAGGTTCAGTATTTTAAAAGGTTTACTGTTATACCTCATTCACACGTCAGTGATTCCCATCAGTGATTTTGAGCCAAAACCAGGTGTGGATCTAAACACAGAAGAGGTGCAGATCTTTCCCTTATGTCTGTGGAGGCTCCAATCCTGGTTTTGGCTCAAAATCACTGACCAAAACACTGATGTGTGAATGAGGCATTATGCTAGCTTACATTTAAGCACTATGTGATCCAGCAAGGCTGTGTATAGGAGGAAAGAGTTATCTGGCAGCCTTGGTAACCCATTGCTGGGTTATGGACTAGTCCCATTTCCCCTGGTTAGGGTAGTGTAGGGAGTTCCTAGCAAGCCAAGCTAGAGAGAAGACTTGTTTTGGTGTACTCTGCCAAATAGGCCCTGAAAGAACTTTTCTCCAGGGACACATGATTCCTGACAGTGAAAGCTGCCAGGAAAAGCAATTTTACTAAGCAACACAATCCGAGGAAAGAAGCATTGAACGTTTACACATGGTTAAGGACCGTAAAGGCCGTGTATGGACTACACAGTGAGGGTAGTTTCAGACAAGCAAGTTACCTGCAGGGAGCACATCCTGTTTGGGAATTCTGGTCCCTTAACATAATGATTTATAATGCTGTGTGTCCCTACCTGACATCAGCTGTGATGATATGTACTCACATAATGCAGTCAGTGCTAGTTGCTACAGCGGAGATCAGGCAGGGACACACAGCATTATAAATAGTTATAATGCTTTGAGGTCCTGTTATAGGAGCAGAGTACCCTCATGAGTCCCACATGAAGCGTGTTTCCCACAGACAACCTGAAACGACCCTAATGGTAACACACACATGGTTTTGGACTTCAATACCCGTAGTCTGGGTAATTGCTTCTAGCACCTGCTACGCTCCTGAGACGAATTGGTCACCCGTCTACAAGAGTATTCTGAGATTTTTTATTTTATTTGATGTGAATATCAATAGACAAGTTGTTAATTATTTAAATTTGCCTACTGGGCACTCGCAAGTCAAATTCTGCTCCAGGCACTTCCTGAATCACATGCCGTATATTGTGTACTGTACGTGATCCTTACACAGTTACATCCCACAATGAACGTGTTAGTCATCACTGACGACAATGGGGGGAGATTTATCAAGACTGGCGTTCCCCTATGCCACAATATCGGCGTAAACACATTGATAAATACCCCTCTGTGTGACTTTGTCTGCCCCTGGTAAAACAATAGATTTGTGCTCGTTTTGCCACAGTGGCTGCTTTGTCAACCAGCCAACTGCCTTGCCATGATGTGGCTGCATTTCATTCTCAACTTATTTAAAGAAGCACTCCCACAAAACTCTTTATTCTCTGGCCCATTAGAAATGTACATGATGTAAACTGTAGTAAAGGTAATCTTCTTACCAGTGACTGTATTTGTGAGTTATAACCTCCTTTCTGATCTTCAGCTGTGTCATGTGACCAACACTCTGCCTCTCCAACTGACACAGGACAGGAAGCCAGTTACTTCTCTATTCATTCATACGAGACTGACATTGAGGCTCCCATAAGAATACATAGAGAAACTGGCTTCCTGTCCACAAACATAAAATGCTGTGCTATTTGGAATGTCAGAGTGCTGGTCACATGACACAGCTGAGAAGCAGAAGGGAGGGGATAACTCACAAACACAGACACTGGTAAGAAGATTACCTTCACTATAGTTTAGGCTGTGCTCATGTCACATTTTTGCCATCAGTTTAAATTATACAAAAAAGTATACCTTAATCCCTTACTGACCAAGCGTTTTTCTTCCTTTTTTCATCGTCGTATTCCAAGAGCTATAACTCTTTTATTTTTCCCTCTATATAGCTTATTGAGAGCTTGTTATTTGCAGGACAAGTTGTAGCTGTTAATGACATATTTTAAGGTACACTTAACTTTCTGATTAACTTTTATTAACTCTTTCTGAGAGGGAAATGGGAAAAACAGCAATACTGCCACTGTGTTTTTAAATTTTATGGCGTTCATTTTTCGGTGTAAATAACATAATATCTTAATTCTCTGGGTCAGTACAGTGATACCAAATACACAGTTATTTTTACGTTTTACAACTTTTTTGCAATAAAACCCCTTCTTTTAAAAGAAAAAAAATGTTTTTGCATTGCCGCTTCCCAAGACTTATAACTTTTTTATTTTTCTTTCTATGGAGTTGTGTAAGGGCTTGCTTTTTGTGGGACGACTTGCATTTTTCACTGGTATCATTTTGGAGTAAATGGCGCTCTTTGATTACTTGTTATGACGTTTTTTCGGTGGCAACTAAGAATAAATTAGCATTTCTGTGCAGCGCTTAGACTGGCCCGCCACAAAAAAACGACGGCCCAGCCTTAGGCCCCTTAGTGACCGCCGTAAAAAGGCATATGGGTCGTCACTAAGGGGTTAATGGATTCCTCAGACTGATGTCATACAGTGGCATTCATTACCATAGAGTTCCATTGCAAAAATTTAAAAACAAAAAAAAGGTTAGTTTTTTCTTTACCGGAATCTGCAGGATACAAAAGTGTGGTGTGCTCTGCTTTTGTATCCTTTTTTATTACAATCCTTTAAACGGAAGGCAAAAAAGTTATGTGAACCCACCCTTACATTATATACCTTTGGAACAGGTGGAACAGGTCTGAGAAAAAAAAATTGTGGGAATGCTTCTTTAACTGTAAAACGGTATGTCTCAGCTTTCCTTGCCCCTTTGCTTTATAAGACTGGATATAATATATGCAGTGTAAGAAACTGCTGAGAATGAAATTCCTAATCTGAACACACTTACAATACATATTCTGTCACCATTACCGCTGCTCTCTTTCAGCAGGAAGCCATTAACTGACTCATTTTCCTCAGACATCAATGACTTGATTGAAAATCTGAGCCTCATTAAAACAAGTTATATAACAAGTATGACAAAACCTGTGATCAGAGTTGTCAGGTTCACGCTCTGTACCCTAGCATTTATGCTGTGTCAGGGTTGTGCTGCCTCTTCTTACCAATTTAGGGTTGAATTCCTCGGGGGACCTCCTACGATACATGGTCATTAAAGTTTGCGTTGCTGTCGGAGCGCTGTTTCCATTTAGGTTTATGTGTCGGTCCTTATCTGCTTCCACTCTTAGTCTTTGATGGGGACTGCAGGAAACAAAACCAGTGGCCCTGGAGTCAGCCTGCAAACATGAACGGGCACATATTACAGTACATATACATTTACATCACCAGAGCCATTTTTTTGTAATTTCAAGTAATAAACAATGGTATAATAGGACTGTGCTGTATTTTAAATGCAGACAGCATGTTATAGAGCAAGAACAGCTGAGCATATAGTTTTATGCTCTTTCCATGCTTAGGAGTCAAGTGGGAGGTGCCACCCTGAATGACTAATCATACAGGGAAGTCGGTCAATCACTGCGTAGGTCCACCCACATGACTCCAATGCAGAAAAAGAGCAACGATTCAAATTTAAACTTTCTTTAAGGAAAATTTCTTTGTCAATCTGCTCAGCTCCTCCTGCTCTATAACATGCTGCCTGCGTGTATTTCATGGCGACAGGTATACTTTATTAGAAGAACCTGAAGACAATATAGAGAACTGGATTACAAAGTCAATGCTGTGTGCTGTATACCTAATCATCACTGGAAAACAGAACCAGTAACTTGAGAAGACAAGTGTGTATACAGGTCATCACGTATTGTACCTCCTCCTCGATGCTGCTGTCGCTTCCAGAAATATCCTTGTCAATGTACATTTTCAAGGTAGTCTGCTGCAGGAAATCCGATATTCTCTGCACAAGAAAGTCTCTGTCCTTCAAATTGGCAAAAAGAAATGTCATTCTGTTCTTGGTGCTGATAGACAGCGGGCTGGGCAGGACACTGGAGCTGTCAGCCTTCTCTACAATGGTCACCTACACAAAGGCAAGACATTCATTTACTACACAAAGAGAAAATGGAGCTGCTGGCAGCTGTGTGGCGCGCGCCAGACTCACTCATTGATTATAGTCTGAAGAATACAATATAACTGGGCTTAAAAATATTAAAGGAGTTGCCCAAGTTTTTTTTTGTAATATGCTAGAAAGGCAGCAGCACCTGTGGAGAACCTCATACTCGCCTCCATTCCAGCTTCCTTCACTGGTCTTCCAGTCTTTGTCAACTTCTGCATGGACAGGGTAACGTGTGCCAAGTGGAACATCACTGATGGGTCTCCTGGCACTTGGGGACACATCATTGGTTACAGTGGCAACATGACTCCGGATGCACAGACAGGGACAGTGAGGAGAGCCAGAATAAATCAGCGGGGAGCACATGAATATGGATTTCTCCACAGGTACCCAAAAACTTGGACAACCCCTTTAAAGAGGCTCTATGCTTTTCTTTATTCATGTATCACTCTCACCGATAGGCACCATACTAAAATATGCTCTCTCATGAGCACGTGAGCATGAGCTCATGTCCACATCTGGACATCATTCTCTTTAGTCAGTCATGCATGAGATATACCCATGGGCACAAGGTCTCAAAGGATGGCTCCTTCTTTATGCAATTGGACAGACAGAAATGAGATGCTTTTTATACACCTCACTTTGCTCATCTTACTTTTTTTTTTTTTACATAAAGGTCTGTAGCTGGAGAGCTGTGCATTGCGTGAGAGCTTACATCGCGGTCACACATAGTTGATGAAACATAGTTATCCCTTCATGGGTACCTTCAAAATCCATAAGATTTACATGCAGATTTTGCTGTTAACTTCCTGCAGATTTCACCCTCTGCATTGCAAAAAAATATATAAAAAATCCACAGCATGCCCTATGAACCATGCCATATATTTATAATCCTGACCACAGGTCAATTTAGGGTACTTTTACACTTGCGGCAGGACGGATTCGGCAGGCTATTCAGCCTGCCAGATCCGTCCTGCCGCAAGTGCCCGTGCACTGCCGTGCTGCCGCTCCATCCCCATTGACTATAATGGAGTGGGGGCGGAGCTACGGTGCAGCACGGCTGGAGATCGCCGGACTAAAAGACCTGCAGGTCCGACTTTTCAGTCCGGCAATCTTGCACGGGCACTTGCGGCAGGATGGATCCGGCAGGCTGAATAGCCTGCCGGATCCGTCCTGCCGCAAGTGTAAAAGCACCCTTATACTGTGGATTTTTTATGAGATTTGTTTAAAAGGGTTATTCAGGAAGTTGATATTGATAGCCTATCCACAGGAAAGGTCATCAATATCAGATCAGCAGGGGTCTGACTCCCGGCACCCCCGCCAATCATCTGTTCAAAGAGACCACAGTGCTCCGTGATCGCTTAGGAATCTTCCTAGACCAGTGATATCATGTAAATCATGGCCTAGGTGCAGCTCAGTCCCATTAAAATGAATGGAGCTGAGCTGCAATACCAAGCACGGCTGCTATACAATGTATGAAGCTGTGTTTGGTAGACTGTGAGGAGGGTGCTCCGGTGAGCACTGCGGCCTCTTCAAACAGTTGGTTGGTAAGGGTGCTGTGGTCAGACTCCAACCGATCTGATATGATAGGCGATCAATATCAAAATCCCGGATAACCCCTTTAACACTAATCCAGTTTGCTGCTGCTGTAAGACAGTGAGGCTCTACCAATAAAGACACCTTTTCTTCCAATATCAGCCAGTACACTGTGTATCTAACTTAGTAGTCATTCTTAGAACCATAATGCCAGAGTCACCCGGGCTTCATGGAAGTGCCCCCCATAATATTAGGTATTTATATTGAATTCCATTAAATATAGAATTATTTTTCAACACAGCAATAGAGCCATAATCATGTACATGACGGACATTTCCTCTTCGGCAATAAGTTAATATAAATATAGTGTCAGAGCCGGTGTCATATTATCTGCATCATTTATCCATGAGATACACGTACGGTACCTACTCATACACTATACTAGTGATATATCACTAAAGGCAGACTGAGCCCCATGCATACAGCTTATACACCACAGATCAGAGACACGGAGGCTTTGAGAAGCTAAGGTTTCTCCACGATTGCCCTTCTTATATAAATATAATTAGATCAGGCACATAGCGTAAAAGAGGTAATTTACCAAATGACAACTTGATTGGCCAGAAAATGCAGTTGTCAAACAGCTAATTTCTGAACAGACTGAACAGTGACAATCTCAGTTATTAAGTGACATACAATTGTAAGTGAAGGTAATTTCTCAGAGGGCGATCCACCTCCACACAATGACAATAAAGATCAGTAAGTATACCAACCTCTCGCAGCGGGATGATCAGACTGCACAGATTCTCTTCTTTACTGGTGAAACAAATGTAATTTGTGGAAACAAACATTTGCCCCACAATATGCCGTTTACTGAAGGGGGTCCACAAGGTGCAGGCTGTGTGTCCATCCAACTTTTCATCCTTCGGAAGACGGAAGAGAGCACGATACCGTTCACTCTTGGCTCGAGCATCTAAGTCTCTGTAAAACAAGCACAAAGAAGTTATGATACTAGCACCTACTCAAATAAAATCCCACCGTCTCCTATACAGGATTCATTGAGAATTTGATTATACACACAAATCATTTCCCACAAACCCTGTAGAAATATCTCCTAATATCAAGCACATCCCCAAAGCTTACTCTATTCACCTTTGCCCCACTCAAGACAATCCCTAAAATGTCCATGTTCTACTCCAAATTTATAACATTAACCTTGTCTTCACTTATTTCTAGAACTTTTCCTGCATCCATTGTTCGCTCTCTCATCAAATTCACATTTCTGCAACCTAAGACACTCTCCTGCCTTAGGGTGCTACTCCAGCACCCTTATCTCATACCTAAAGTCCCCTATACATGAGCCAACACAGCAGGCGGTTTTTGGGAACAAATCAGTCATTCTTGATAATGGCCTGTTAGAGGAGGTGAGAGCCGCATTTACATGTTGTAATCATCTCCTCTATTTTGAGAGTAGTGATTGCCACTGTGATCGCTCATCCTCATACAGAAAAATTGCTTCTGAGCAGCAGATACCTGTTTGGACAGCAGAAACAATGATTTAGGCCCCTTTCACACGAGCGAGTATTCCGCGCCGGTGCAATGCGTGATGCAAACTGAATGCATCTGCAACACATCCGGACCTAATCCGCTCACGCTCGTCTGCAAGGGGCCTTAGGTGTCTGCAGCAGTGATGCTTTCAACTAATGAACGAGCTTGCTCGTTCATCGGGAGATTAGCAACACCTTTACACAGGTCAATTATTGGGAACAAGTGTTCCTAGGAAGGTCCTTCCCAATAATTACCCAATCATTGGTCTGTCTAAAGGTTCCTTAACTAATGAGCTTTGGTTGGACTGCATACTGCTCTGATCAACATATGTCATAAGAAATATAGAGAAAATGCATTTTATATGGGTCCCAAAAAGCGATCAAGGACTTGAATACTTCCAGCACGGCATTGTCTAAACTTCCACTCACCTCTTTAAGGCAGATACTTTTTTGGGGGATTTCTTTTTTAATTTGGGAAGGGATCGGTCCTGCTCAAACCCTTCATTATCCAGGAGTTGCCTCATAGCTATGTTGGCAAGCTGCTCCATCAATTTGAAAGTCTCAGAGATGTTCAGAAAAACAGAGAAGAAATGTTCACTAGAGCGAGTGCTGACTTTAATCATGTCGGGGAGAAGTAAGGTAGCCGTCTTTTCCAGTTGTGTTATGTCAACCCATCGGATCACCAGCTTGGCTACGAAAACATAGATTACATTTTACCGACAGCAAGAACGTTGCTCAGTCATTGCCAAAGGTCTTCTACACGAACAGAAACATATTTGTAGTGGCCAGAAAACCTGGATCTGCTACTGTCTGCATTAATATTTCTCTATGGCACATCCTCGACTTTCATCTTTTGATAGATATGATCAATAGTCAACCACTTTGTAATTTAGGGGAATTCTATTTACTCCTTAATTTATGCGAGTCCATTAATACTTTAAGAAATGGGAAATTAGTAAAATTAATTATTATTAATAATGTTCTACTATGAAATGACCACTAGAAACAATTTTTCCGCATTCACATGAGTTCTTGGACCACATAAAACTTGATGACCTTTAAAGAAAGATGACAAGTCCATTCTACTGCTGGAGCCTGGTATTCTAAAAAAGACAGGATAAGGCTATGTCCACAGAATTCTGGTATTCAGTTCCGGCACAGGAACACAATACCGGAATTGCCGTGTCTGGCTTATGTCGGAGATCACTGATGCCCTTCACTATAATGGGGTCTGCCAGGTTTCTGGCATAATACTGGATTTCTTTTGGAGAAATAGCGCTGCATGTATGCTGGAAACCTGATGGTCCCAGTTACAGTGAATGGGATTTGTCAAGTACTGGCAGTCGCCGGCATATGCAAGATACAGCAATTCCACACAATTCCAGCATTCTGTTACTATGCCAGAACAGAAAACCGGAATTCCAACCACAGTTGTGGCTGTAACGTAATAACACCGTACACACAGATATGCGCCAGTTTCCATCGGCCCTGTCACTGCCGTGTATCGCAAGGAAAGGGCCATACTCCATGTTTTCTTGCAGACTATATTTGTCTGTCGACACATTTCTGACTATTAACTCCCATTTTTTGTACTTTAAATAAAGAACACGCACCCTGCTGCACAGAAAGAAAGTGTGCATCTCCGATATAGCTGTCCCAAGAACACTTTTATAGGGAGTCTGTTGGCAGTTCTGACCATGCTAAACTGCTAACAGCAGTGGTGAAGTCTGGGAGAGCAGGACAATTATACCTTTTGTGAAGCTTTTATTATCAGGAGTAGCGTGAATATGAAGTTTGATTCTGTCAGGCACTACTTCTGTGAAGTGCTCTCTGCATTGAGCTGCTTCACAGCTGTAGCAGTCTCCTGACTGGATGTTGCAGCTGTCACTGACAGCATAGGAGAGAAGCTGTTAAGCAGTGTAAGGTAGAAAGCAGAGAGCACCTCACTGTGAATCTAAATCTCCTGGGCACTTTCTGGACCAGATCTTTGCAGAAACAAAGCGAATATTCACACTATCCCTTTCCTGGTTCTGTCAGCAGTTTTGCCTCATCAAAACTGCTAACAAACTCTCTTTAAATCTAAACTACGGGCTACAACATTTTAAATCAATACTTGTTTTCAAGAGCATTATAAGGAATATTAAAAGCTGTGCTGTGATTGCTTTGGGCAATAAAGACAATTTTTTTAGACATTCATAAATCTCCTTTATTTCTCATCTACAATATAAAATGTAATTAACAATACTAAAAGTGAATACAGGATTACATTTTGAGATATAAGATGGCATAGTGGATATAGTTTATTTACAGGTTAGGCAGCCCCGTCTTATATTCTGCACAGAACAACTATAGACAACATCCTTGAGGGAGTTTAGTTCAGTAGCAGTAACAATTTATGACACATAGTAGAAGGCACTTAATAAACAAATAATTTGATCAAAATGTGTGCACAAATAATGTAGCTGAATAAGGCTACATGCACAGGACAGTGAAAAAAAACGTCCATTAAAAATGGACACAGTCAGTTTTTAATGTCCGTTTTGCATCAGTTTTCATGTCCGTTTAAAATGGACATGAAAAATTGATGAATTTGATTGGCAGTTATTTCTAGACCCACCTTTCTGAGAACACCCACAGGATGGTAGGCCCCCAGTTAAAATAATGTCCCCCATAGTGTAGTAATTTTTATTTTATTTTATGCTGCCCCCAGCTTTAATAATGCCCCATGTAGGCCCCCATCTTAAATAATGTCCCCCATAGTGTAGGATTTTTTTCTTTTTACCGCCCCCAGCTTTAATAATGCCCCCATCTTAAATAAGGTCCCCCATAGTGTAGGGATTTTTTTTTTTACCGCCCCCAGCTTTAATAATGCCCCCATCTTAAATAATGTCCCCCATAGTGTAGGGATTTTTTTTTTACCGCCCCCAGCTTTAATAATGCCCCCATGTAGGCCCCCATCTTAAATAATGTCCCCATAGTGTAGGATTTTTTCTTTTTACCGCCTCCAGCTTTAATAATGCCCCATGTAGGCCCCTATCTTAAATAATGTCCCCCATAGTGTAGGGATTTTTTTTTTTACCGCCCCCAGCTTTAATAATGCCCCCATGTAGGCCCTCATCTTAAATAATGTCCCCATAGTGTAGGATTTTTTCTTTTTACCGCCCCCAGCTTTAATAATGCCCCCATGTAGGCCCCCATCTTAAATAATGTCCCCCATAGTGTAGGGATTTTTTTTTACCGCCCCCAGCTTTAATAATGCCCTCAATGTAGGGACCCATCCTAAATAATGTCCCCCATAGTGTGTGATTTATATTTTATTTTTTTAACTCCCCCAGCTTTATAATGTCTCTCATGGTTTAAATAATGCCCCCATAGTGTCCCACAGCCAAAAACAAACAAAAAAAAGCTCACCTTATCCACTTGCTTGCGCTGCAGCAGTCTCTTCTTTCGTCACATAACGGGACCTGCCGAAGGTGCGCAATGACTTCACTGCGTGCTCCCACGTGGTTACGTCACCACGCATATCACAGGTTTCAATGAAGAGACTGTCGCACCGTGAGCAAGTGGATGAGGCGAGTTTTTTTTTTTAACCCCTAAATGGCCTGTGTACGGCTGGGTGATTTCAATGGGTCCGTCTGACCGTGAAAACAGCCAAAAATAGGACATGTCCTATTTTTGGACGGACGCTATTCACTGGACGTTAAAAGAACTGCCTTGTGAATAGCCCTATAGACTTTCATTGGTGCTAAAAATGGCCATGTGACGGCCGTTACTTAGACGGCCGTCACACGGATATTGTTCACTGCTGTGTGCATGAGGCCTAAGCACTTATTCAGACAAGGGCTTTTCATATCAGTGTGCTGTCTAAGTGTACAACAGAGAGCACGCCAACTGAAAGCTGAACACATTATAGTCAATGGGCCATTTTGCATGTCTGATTTTCCATATGGACCATTACTCTGTTTAGAGAGAATTGCAGCATGCACTACTATAGCCCGATTTTAAGGCCTCATTCCCATGTCCGCAATCTTTGTCCGCAAATTTGCGGAACGGGTGCGGACCCATTCATTTTGAATGGGGACATGATGGATGAGGTGAGCACACACTGTGCTCTCCGCATCCGCAGAGAGCGCCGCCGATCTTCCAGACGGCGGCTCCGCAAAAATATAGAGCATGTCCTATTCTTGCCCGCAATTGCGGACAAGTATAGGCATCTCTATAGGGCTGGTGGCAAGGTGTGCTGCGGATCCGCAAAACAATACGGACGTGTGAATAAGGCCTAACACTACACTCGGCCACTTAATTCAATGGCCCAGACATACTAATGTGCCTGCGTCTAGCATCTGTCTAAAAAGTGGTGTAAACTGGCGCAAGTAAGGCTGGTACAATTTTTCTTTGAAAAGGGGGTGAGGGTTTGTGGGAAAGTGGGCATGGTCTAATATGCAATGTTTTGCATGATATTTCTGGTGTAAAATTCTGTCACAAATTAAGACAATCAATAGTTGGTAGAGAGTCAGAGAAAACTGGCTATCCCTGCACCACATTTATCATCTAGCCTGAGCCCCTCTGATAATTCTGGTGCAGGTCTAGACTGCCGGTCTAAGTTTATGCCATCTATAGGTTTAGTAAATCTGCCCCAATTGATCAGCGAGAAAAGCAGACAGCACGCAGACACCAGCACGCAGACACCAGCACGCAGGGCGTTGTTTTTCATGCATCACTTCTGCGTTTCGTGAAAATCGCAGCATGTTCTATATTCTGCAGTTTTCACGCAGCTCTGGCCCCATAGAAGTGAATGGGGCTGCGTGAAGAAGGCATTGCATCCGCAAGCAAGTTCGGGTGCGATGCGTTTTTCCCTGATGGTTGCTAGGTGATGTTGTACAACACTCATGTATCTGTTACACTACCTTCTTTTCCTAATAGGTAGGAGTAGAAACAGAGGTGGTTGATGCTTAGGTACATCCATCCTTGTCGGGGCACTCTGCCCTTCCAGTAACTGCATGAGTAGTAGTTCACCAACTTCTCTTCTTCTGGCATGCCAAATAGCTTGTGGAACTTCACTATGGCCTCCTTAAACTTATCTGTATCATCATCTTCTTTTACGCCATTGATTTTATTATACTCTGCAATGATACCCTGGAGAAAGTAAGAGGATAGGATGTAGTTATCAATGGAACTGGATCATTTGTTGGCTGGATATATGGGTATATTCAAACATTTTTATTTCTTCCTTTAGCATCAAAAAGGATTATCTTTGGCCATCTCCAAACTTTATTGCAATTTTCACTAATGCAAAGTATGTACAGATTTAATCATTTTGTTTGCTTAACTACCATGAATGCAGGTTGCTTTTTTGGATTTAAATGGGTTGTCCAGCCTAGGGGATGGCAACCTCACTACTTGTAACCTGTGCCCCATTAATAAAAAACAACACTGGTCCAGTCATGCCTGTGCCACTGCCCCATTCCCAGCCACTTCAGGTCCCAATGAACCTGCTGTGACGTATCAGCTCTGCTGAGGCCTGTGACTGGCCACAGTGGACATGGGAACAAGCCACTTTCTGGTCCAGCCTGGAATGAGGCAGCAGCTCCACCACAGCGGGACCACGAACAGGTTTTTAATTTTTTTTATTTTTAAATAGGGCACTCATTGGAAGCATTGGTGTTGCCTGCTTCTTGACTGACCAACCTCTTTAAGAAAGTTTTTTTTCCTTTCTGTCCTTTATTCATTGAAATTGTTTGGGCCCAACGCAAAGATGAAATAGATCCTCCATTATGGTGCTGGGTTTTGCCACCCACAACCTAGGGGGAGATTTATCAAGACTGGCGCTTTCTGTGCCTGTCTTGATATCCCCTGAGCTGCCTTAGGATGTGCCTAATTTATGACGAGGCACATGCCTCGTCATAAATTAGGCGCCTCCTCCTGCAGTCTGTGCGCCTAACCAGAAATCGAGAGGTCAGAGCTGCCACAGATTTCTGGCTTCATTCACGCCAGAAAACTGATGTAATTGAAGATAAATTTGTCGCTGCAGCTAGCCACGCCCCTGCGCTTGCCACACCCACTTTTAGAAAAGTGGCGAGGACAGCAAAAAAGGGGAGATGCGACAATTTTGTTGCCACTTTTCAGGTGTAAATGGAAAGATAAATCTCCCCCATAATTTCTGGGGTTTTCACTATCATGTCCAGTTAAAGCTAAGCCTAATGGAAATGACCAGCAGACCTCTTAAAAGGGGTTCTCTCACTGCCAAGAAAAACATTTCAAATGGGAGACACTGAGGTGATCAGTCGATTGCTGTGTCTTGCTACTGATAGACCTAATAAGCTGATTTTGCCCGGGAAACCAAAGCCAGACACATATCAGCGGCAGTCACTGCAAGTGAAATATAGTATCACATGGCGACTATTCAGATTCACCCCTGTAAACTACATCTTGGGGTACTTTCACACTTGCAGCAGTGTGATCCGCCGTCGGAACTGCCTGCCGGATCCGTCGATCTGGATGTAAACTGAATGCATTTGTAGACGGATCCGGATGCGGATCCATCTCACAAATGCATTGCAAGAACGGATCCGTCTCTCCGCGTGTCATGCGGATAGACGGATACGTCTTGTATTTTTTTTTACAGTTTTAAAGGTCTGCGCATGCGCAGACCGGAAGGACGAATCGGTCCTTCAGGTATTTCTAATGCCGGATCTGGCACTAATACATTTCAATGTAAATTAATGCCAGATCCGGCATTCCTGGCAACTGATCCGGCATTTTGGATAGAGATAATACCGCAGACTGAAGACATCCTGAACAGATTTCTCTCCATTCAGAATGCATTAGGATATAACTGATCAGTTCTTTTCCGCCCCTAGGACGGAACTCAATGCTGGAAAAGAATAACGCAAGTGTGAAAGTACCCTTAGACATCTTACATCCAAATCTGTTGTTTGACAAACCGTACCCAACACACAGGTTTCATTACCTGGATTTTTCCTTTGACAAATGTAGTAATGTCATTTTCATTTTCAAAAATGGAAAGCGTCTGAAGCAGGTTGATCTCTAGCCATTCCCAATGTTCAGTTACCTCCCTCCGAGAGCCTCCTGGACACAAAAGAAGCATAAAAACATAACTATACCTAGGGTTTCATCATCTCTATTGATAGGACAAAGCAAACAAATCATTGATGCAAGAATGGAACATTGCTATCGTTGTAAGCCTCCTCTGGTCCTTCACCGTAGTGTGAGGTCATTAGATCTAGTCATATATCTATCAACGTTTTCCATAAGACGTCTACACACACTCACAGAGGGGAATTTGGCACGAGGGGAATTTCTGAAGTCAGTTTTTCTCGAGTCTGTATTTCTGTGATTTGTGGCACGTGGTTGGGTATACAGTATCTGGTGGATCTTTACATATAACAGTTTTGTCTGGAGAGGTTACTCTGATTTCAGACAGCACTCCCCTACTGGAGAAAAGCTTTTTCTCAAAAGTGACAAGGGCATCGCCCTCACAAAAAACAAAAACAAAAAAGCAAATGTTTGAGTGAAGATGGCATCCACCAAAATTTGTTGGGTTTTTTTGCCCACCAAAAAATAGCATGTTGATGGCTGCTAACACACAAGTACTGCATGGTTCATGTGTATCAGTAGTATAATCACTGGCGACCTCTACCATCAATAGGTAAAAGCAGGAAACTTCTGACAGTCTCAGGTGAAAAATGTTTATTTGGAAGTGTTTATTTCTCTCCACGCCAGATATCAGATTGGATGTACAACTTATATGGGCGCGGTGGTCTGTCTGCTCCAGTTATAGGGTTTTCTAATGTTACAGGACTATAAATCTCACTCGCTGAGCCAATAATTGTGACGTTAAAGGGGTTGTCCCATGAAAAATATTCTACAGTCTTCAAACCTGCAATTGGATCTAAATACTTTTGTAATTGCACGTAATAAAAAATTTTGCGTAGCCACCGAGTTATTCAATAAAATGTATCTGTATAGCGCCACCTGCTGTTTATTTTGCAGTTTCTTTGTCCGGTGTTCAAACAAAAAGCCTTAAGCCGTGAAAAAGCCTTAAGTCAAGTGGTGTGCCGGGGTGTGCGCTCCCGCGCGTGCGCAGTGCACTGCTAAAGAGAAATTACAGCCAGCGCTCGCTCTGCAAAAATCCTTAACCCACGTGACGTGGAGGGTGTGTCGGCCACTCCACGCAAGCGCAGTAACATCGTGCAGGTTAAAGTAAAATTACTCTCAGCGATGGCTGCCTCGTGCAGGCGCGCGTGCGCCCAACCGCCCTATGGTGTAAGAAGATCTTTTGTTTTGTTATCTCACACTGCGCACGCACAGACTGGACTTTAAAATCTCATTGTCTGTGAAGTGCGCTGTGTAATGAGATTTTAAAGTCCGCTCTGCGCGTGCGCAGTGTGAGACAACAAAACAAAAGATCTGCATGAGTCAGCCAGCGCTGACTGTAATTTTACTTTAACCCGCACGATGTGGAGGGGCCGACACACCCACTACGTCACGTGGGTTAAGGAATTTTGCCGAGCGGGCGCTGGCTGTATTTTCTCTTTAGCAGTGCACTGCGCATGCATAGGAGCGCATACCCCCCGGCACACCATGTGACTTTTTCACGGCTTAAGGCTTTTTGTTAGAACACCAGCTCACTAAGATGGCCGCACATGCTCAGCATAATCCTTCAACTGCCCCCCGAGCTGTGATAGGGAGAGCTAAGACATGCCCCCTGAGCTGTGATAGGGAGATCATGGGCACACCCCCTTAGCTGCAGCAGAAAAGACACTCCTCTTGAGCTGTCAGCTTGATATAAATCTAGCAGAGCAATGAATGGGGAGATCTCTGGATCCATGTGAGGTACAGGGCTGGTTCTGGCTTTAAAGAGGGTGTCATGTAGTACATGATATCTGATTTTCATTTTTTACATTAATCATGGGATAACCCGTTTAAATAATGAGCAACATGTGACACTTGGGCTTATCATAATGGTCAAATCATAAAACTCCAAAGAATCAAAAAGCAAGAAGTATATCACAACAACTAAAGAGGTTTTTCCCATGACCAGTCAGTTGCAAAACATTGTGTCAGAGTTCATTCTGGACCAGCTTGATAGCCTAGCAAGTGTTAATCTTTCCTATCTGCTGCAGTGCCTTTAGTAGCCAGTAGGTAGATGTCCATTGTGTTCCATATGACCACAGCAGCCCAAGCACATGAATGCACCATACCAATCACATTATCAATACATAACTGGAGTTGCAGTAATAAAGAAATGTAATGACATACAGTAAATGGGCAATCTGACTGCTACAAATATTAATAGTTCAGTAATACTAATTGAGCGTTAGTTCTGTTTGCTGGAATATCCCTTTAAACTAAGCATTGATTATCGATGGGCCGGGTCACCATCAGAGTTTGGCTGCTAGCCTATTGTAAAAAATGGATCCTGGCCAAACCAATACAGACTTGTGTTTTTGCACTCGGCTGCGGCTACTGATAGCAAAAGAGACCTGTCAAAGAGCAAAGAGTGACCCTCAGATCTTTATAGGTATTGGATTCGTATAAAAGCTGAAGATGGAGATTTATCAGTAAAAAAAACTAAAGTACTGTGCAAAACTTTTCTACAGGTGTGGAAAAAATGCTGCGAAGTACGAATGCTTTCAAAATTAGAAGTGTTACTCATTTTAATTTATTCTGCAGCAGGACAACAACCCCAAATGATATGGCCCCCAAAGAACCCTGATCTCAACATCATCGAGTCAGTCTGGGATTACATGAAGAGACAGAAGGATTTGAGCAAGCCTACATCTACAGAAGATCTGTGGTCAGTTCTCCAAGATGTTTGGAACAACCTCCCTGCCGAGCTCCTTCAAAAAGGGAGATGACATCAAATATTGATTTCATATAAATGTCTCTTTTGTTCATCCACTTTTAGTTAATAGATAAATATATTGTTACCTTGCAGCTTTTTCCACCCCACACTTGCCTTAGATTATTGCACAGGACTGTTCGTAAATAATACACCGTTATAACCACTAGAATGAATCACACACGCTACATGCTGAGCTTCTTACCACAAGCAATGGTCCAGTATGTAAGGGAGTCCGGGGTCTGATAAAGGATGCGGTAAGGTGCTACCCTGGCGCTGGAATCCAATACAACATCCAGGGTCCCAACCAGCAAACCTGCAAAAAAAACTGCAACTTAGTCTTTGTACATAAAACTACAAGGACACAAGTGATAAGCATGTATGTGGGTGGTTTACTCATTTATTGGTTCTGCATTTCATGACCGTGATGAATTTGAGATTTTACTCCCAGGTCAGGAAGAACTTTATGGAAAACAGGGCCAATAGAGCAGGGGCAGATATACTGTATGTGCAACCTGTGAAGTCGTACAAGAGGTCTATAGATAAAGAGGCCCGCTGCCATAATATTACATTGTATGTAAGAGGCTGGTCAGATGATTTCACGGCTCATAATGTTTGATTTGTGCAAGAGGCCCACATACTATTCTTGGGTACTTTCACATCTGTAGCACTGAGATCCATCCCGTTCAGGCAGAGAATGCCAGGAATCAGCCAGACCCAAACCGCAGCGTGCAGAGGCATTTTTGCCAGAATGTGGCTGGATCTGCGGTTTTGTGTCTGGTCATAAAAACCGAAAAAAAACGGATCCAGCACTAAAAACAATGCAAGTCAATGGTGACGGAGCCGTGTTCTATGGAGCCTAAAAAAATCCATCCATGGATCCATTTTGATTACACACAACTGAATCCTAATGGAACGGATGCATCCTGATATGCAAAATAAAAAAGGATCCATTAAATTCCGGTATTGAAATCCTCTGCCGGATCGCAATACCAGAATTAACAATGCAAGTGTGAGAGTAGCCTTAATGGGGCCGGCGGGCGCGCTGGATCTGGAGAATTTCAGCAGCCTGCCCTACATGTCAGCCCTTTTCTGGGCAAATCTGCCCCTGAACATAAACACCCTCAATTGATTTAGATCATGCATTGGCTAACAAAGCAAAAGCCGTTTATTTCGCTGTACATACTGTAAAATGCATATAAAAGATGAAAATGAGGAATGATATATATCACAAATAGGCGAGATCAAAAAATAGAGAGTGAGAACATTGTAAGGCCTCATGCACAGGAACGTATTTTGTTTCCGTGTCCGTTCCGTTTTTTTTTTGTGGATAGGATGCAGACCCATTTATGTCAATGGATCCGCAAAAAATGTGGACAGCACAAGGTGTGCTATCCACATCCGTATGGCGGTTCCGCAGCCCTGCAAAAAATATAACATGTCCTATTCTTGTCTGTTTTAGGCATTGTTACGATAGATCCGCAAAAAAAACGGATGGCATACGGATGTCATCCGTTTTTTTTGCGGACTGCAAAACACATACGGTCATGTGCATGTAGCCTAAGAATTACAGAGGGAAGCCAGCAAGACAGCGTCATGCTCCTCTAATTTTAGTTGCTTGCCAAATGACCCCAGCTCCTCTATCCACCCATAGTTCTACTAAACTATGGGTGGATCGATGGTGATACACTGGAAAACTGTGGTGAGGGCGGCAGTATTTTGAGCTGCACTGTGGTATTTGGTTCTGCTGGGGCGGCGTTTTGTGCTGCACTGTGGTATTTGGTTCTGCTGGGGCGGTGTTTTGTGCTGCACTACAGTATTGCAGGCCCCGCCTACTTGCATTGGTCTTGTCTACTTGTGTTGGTTCTGTCAACTGATCCCACCTACAACATGGTGGCACTTTTTTTTTTTTTTTTCCATTCCATGCCACTTTAACCTCCCAGTCCATCTGAGCCATCTGACAAGGAGGCACAGTTGGACTGGCCTACCAGAGTATAAAGATCCATTGGTGGGCCCATATGCTAGCACAATAATGGGCTCACAATACAACATTATCAAGGAAGGCAAACCCCTTTGGAACCAATCTCTTGGGACTAGGGTCTATGTCATATGTGTTCACTCTCAAATAACCTATTAGACCGGTTGATGATATGCCCATGCTCATGCGATTCTCTACCACTGTAAGGTCCGGACACAAACATTGTTCAAATGCATTTCGTAATGGTTCTTTGGCGTTGAATTATGGAGGAAATCTCATACTGAAAACCTGCATTAAATATTCATCTCTAAGCATCGATATCAATGGTCTCTTTCTGATATACAGAAACCAAATATAAACCCCCAGCTTCCTGAGACGATTGCTCCTGCAGTTAAAGTGTTTCTAAGATGGCTTGAGGAAGAATTAAGAAATGTGCAGAGTCGAGTTCTGGCACCGCACCAGCAAGACTCATAAGACTCATTCACTGCTAGGCAACAAGGAAGACCATGAATTGCTTCATTAAGAAATATGACCTAAGCAGAAAAGCAAAGTCTTCAAGGTCATGCCCGTAAAGCACAAGGTCTGTGGTCAATCGGTGGCAGATTCTTAGTTTTTTCTGCGAGCACAATCAATAACAAGCTCTTATATTAATAGTTCTCGTCTAGCAAGTCTCATGCCAAAGAAACGGTTTACTCAGGATAAAAATGCAAGAACAAGAAAAGTTTTCATTCAGCAGGAGTAGGCATACATACACAACCATCACGAACTTGTTTACATGACTATATTTTTGACGACCCCTCCCCATACGAGTTTGGATCTTAGCAGAAAAATAAGGGACAATGACAAGATCTACATTATACATTCCTCAAGATTGAAATTTAAAACACTGAGAAGAAAAAGTTGTGGAATTATGGAAATCACAGCATTGATGAAGATAATATCTAAATGATAAAAAAATTAGGAACAAAATATTCAAACCATCTTGATTTTTGGTCAGTATTGAGTATGAGCACCATGCACAGAAATACACGCACTTACGTGCCTTGTTTGTCTGAGGAATGTTCTACCACACTGAATGCACTTGGGCAGGCAAATCATCAAGATTTGCTGCTGGCAGCCCCCCCTCGATTGCCAACCAATGATGTTCCTGACATGTTACGTGGGAGACAGGTTTGGAGATGCTGCAGGCCATAGTAGCATGTTTAGGCCACGGAGACTGCTCACAGTACCACAAGCAACATTTGGCCTGGAGTTGTCCCATTGAAAAACAGCTCGAGAAATGGTCAGACCACTGGTTCCATAACCAAATCATTTTGGGACACATTTATTAAGACCGGCTTAAAAAATTCTGTTTTTATTTGTTCTGCATACGGTCCGCAAAAAAAACCCCGCAACGGACACGGAAAGAAAATACGTTCGTCTGCATGAGCCCTAAGTCTTTCACACCTGATTGAACTAAGCAGCACAATAATAGTACTACCATAACTATGACAGCCACAATGCCCCCAGAATGCCAGCCACTCATAATCCTTATAGCCTCAGGACCCGTCAAAATATAAATCCAGCCCTATTAATTATAGCTAATTGACCCATCAGAACAGGAGAGATACAGTACCGCCATAAGTGCACCCCATGTTGTACTGGGGATCACATACAATCACTCGTCATACTGATGAAGGGCTGGCGGTGTGTAAGTGGACATACTGGTACTGAGCCTGGATTGTTACATACAGACAAAAGAAGAAGGTTGAAGGCAGATTTTTGGAATGAGAATTCAGAATTATGGGGTCTTCAGCCAATGTGTCCCACACACCATATAGATTACTCAAAAAAATCTAATGCTATACGTAGAATTACACTGGACATTTTCATATTACTCAAGGCACAGATCGACACGTTCTCCATGTGCACAGTATGATGCAATTTCAGAATACACAGTATTTGCTCATTTCCCATTTTCAGCAACTATAAAAAAAATAAAAAATGTTGTGGCAATGTTTTGTACATATTCCATTGGTATTTTGATGCTTTTATACTTTTAATGTATTTTCTATTTACTTCCTCATGAGAAGCCGACTTCAGCATTTATCGCCAGGGAAGGCCACGGCAGCCACACGTTTTCCCGGCAGTGATGGCTGCAGGGGAAATGTAGCATTACAGGATGGCCATTCAAATTAACCAGGTCTGCCAGAGGTTCTGTCACTAATGCAGATTTGTAATCAGTTTTAGGGCTTGTTCACACGGCCGTTGTGTGGCCGTTCCTTGCCAATGCACGGGCAGCTGGGACGGATCCAGACCCATTCAACTTGAATGGGTCCGTGATCTGTCGACACTGCCAACAAATAGAACATGTTCTATTTTTTTTGGGCGGTGCGGAGGCACGGACAGAAACACCACAGAAGCACTCTGCAGTGCTTCAGTGGGGTTCTGATCCGTGCTTCTGTTCCGCATCTCCGCATTCAAATGATTGGGTCCACATCCGTGATGCGGAGTGCACACGGGCCTATGCCTCGTGTTGTAGACCCACTGTAAGCGGGCCGCAATACGGCCACGGGCACACAACAGCCATGTGAACAAGCCCTTAGGTAGGGAAAGAGAAAATATAAGCATAATTATAGGGGCTACCTGATGAAGACAACCCCTGTACACATGTCCATTAGGGAATATGGGAATTATAGTGGAGGCTCTTCTGCTTCAGACCTTGCGTCTATGAGCCAGAATGGAGAGCCGGTCAAGCAGTTGTCCTTGCCACCTAGAAATCCCTCACGGTCTGCAAATTCCACTGGTAGAAATCTGGTGTTTTCTGAGAGTGAGACCTAAGCCGGCAGACCAAATTTTAAAAGGAGGTATTCTCATCTTGTAAAGTGATGGCCTATTGGCGATTTATTCTCAGAATTGGTGGGGTCCACCGATCCAAAAAATGAATCAGCACTGTGGGCAGAGATGGCCTGGAGTGCAGATGGGCAAGAAACTGCTACCAGCTCTGTTGACTTGAATGGAGCTGTACTGTAGTTCCCCTACACAGTGGGTGGTCAGGGTGCCAGAGACTGTAAAAGGAAGGTGGCATCCCAGTGATTAAGCACCACCAATCAGAGTGATGACATACACTAGAAGGTGAAAAATATTGGGACACATTACACCTGCAGGAGATTTTATGACAACCCATTCTAAATCCATGGACATTAACATGGAGCTGGCTTCCCCTTTGCAGATAAAACTGCTAACACTCTTCTGGGAGGGTTTTCTACAAGATTTTGGAGAGTGTCTGTGGAAATTTTTGCCCATTCATCCAGAAGAGCATTTGTGAGGTCAGACACTGATGTTGGACAAGAGTGCCTGACTCTTCCTAGTTCGTCCTAAAGAGGTTTGTTGGAGTGGAGGTTAGGGCTTTGTGCAGCCCTGTCAAATCATTCCATACCAGACTCACCCAGCCATGCCTTTATAGAATTTGTTTTGTGCACTGGGGCAAGGCTGGCGTCAGCACCCGGCATACCCGGGCAAGTGCCGGGGCACTTGAAGCAGGGCAGTGGGGTGCTAAGGGGGGGGGGGGGTGGTCTGTCCCAGGTGCCCTCTCTCAGGGGGTGCCAGAACACAGAAGCAATACAGATGAAAGCGCTCATTGCTGGAGCGCAGGGAGCTGCGGTCCTGTCACACACCGCTCAGCTACCTGCGCTCCTGCGGCGCTCTGAATGGTGAAGCAGGAAGACTTCTCGCGGCTCCACCATTCAGCCTGCAGACACAGATCGTGCTGCTGGTCTGTGTGGGAGGAGCCTGCCACCTGGAAATCTGCATAAGCTCTGCCCACACAGTGCTGCAGAGCGATCTGTGTCTGCAGGGAAGAAAGGTATGTGAGCTTCAGGAACGGGACAAGGTAAGTAGTTACTGTGTTTTTTTTTGTTTTGTTTTTTTAATACAGAGGGGGCACAGAGGACTTTATTACTATAGAGGGGGCACAGAGGGCATTTCTACTATGAGGGGGCACAGAGGGCATTTCTACTATGAAGAGGGCACCGAGGGCATTTCTACTATGGAGGGGGCACAGAGGGCTTTATTACTATGGAGGGGGCACAGAGGGCTTTATTACTATGGAGGGGGCACAGAGGGCTTTATTACTATGAAGGGGGCACAGAGGGCATTTCGACTATGGAGGGGGCACAGAGGGCATTTCTACTATGAAGGGGGCACAGAGAGCATTTCTACTATGGAGGGGGCACAGAGGGCATTTCTACTATGGAGGGGGCACAGAGGGCATTTCTACTATGGAGGGGGCACAGAGGGCATTTCTACTATGGAGGGGGCACAGAGGGCATTTCTACTATGGAGGGGGCACAGAGGGCATTTCTACTATGGAGGGGGCACAGAGGACATTTCTACTATGGAGGGGGCACAGATGGCATTTCTACTATGGAGGAGGCACAGAGGTCTTTAATACTATGGAGGGGGCACAGAAAGAATTTCTACTATGGAGGGGGCACAGAGGGCATTACTACTCTGGAGGGGGCCCAATGGGCATTTCTACTATGGAGGTGGCACAGAGCCAGATGGCATTACTACAATGAAGGGGGCACAGTGGGCATTATTACTGTAAAGGGGGCACAGTGTGCATTACTACTGTGAAGGGGGCACAATGGGAATGGGGATTTCTACTATGGAGGGGGCACAGAGGACAGCTTGTGGTTCGCGCCGGTATCCTCCATTGTATGCAATTTTTGCTGGGGATAGCCGTTCACTGACATGCGGAGGAACTGCCCTCCCAGTTAGAAACACGCCACAGTGTTTGGGGTTTGGAGCAGTCCCACCCATTTAGGCCACGTTTATTTCTGTGATTCTTGTTTTATATGTATTGAATGTGCCATTGCATATGGCTGGTAAACATTCTGTTGCACCTGGAAGCCGGTGTCACATGGTCTGTTGTAGGTGTAGCTTGCGGCCTCATTTGTTCCCCATTGCATTGTTGGTCCTGCAATGCAGGTGAGTGGGAGGGGGCTGTAGGCTGCTTAATACCTTTTCAGACCATGTTCACACACCATAGGTAGTCTAGTGGTAGGACCCCATGTCATGCTGAGATACCGTGAAGTGGTGCTTGAAGGGGCTCCGATATGTTCCGGATTGGAAATATTGGCGAATCTCTCAGCTTTTAACATCCGAGTGAGGGATTAGCCAGTGTTGTCAGTTGCTTATCCATGTGGTGCATCTTTTTTCTGTGAGTTATGGGCACAGAGGACAGTTGCACCCAAGCTCAGTATCTTTCTGTGGCCAGCCCCTCCCTTGCTGCTTTACCACTGCTTGGTCCTGTCAATCATAGCAGCCAGGAAGGGGCGGCCACAGACAGGAGTGGAGCTTGGGTGCAACAGGAGCAATGGTGACGCCCTCATTGCATATTAAGAAAAAGTATCATAACTCAGGAACGGAGCCTGGGATCAACAAAAGAAACAGCGGTTTAATCAGGAGAGCCACAACTATGTGTTTCTGCAAACAGTTGGCTAAGGAGGTAACTGGTGGCAGATTTTCTTTAAGGGTTCTTTTGTTATCTCGCTCATATAGGATTTCCATAGACATCCATGAGGCCTCTGTACAAGAGGTTCTCTCTGATTTAACACAAATCCAACAAAAACAGAATTGTGGCGAGTTCTACAGCTACAGAAGAAAGGTTCCTTTCCTAACATTACCAAATATACTTCCTGGAAAAAATAAGCAGAACCTGTGGTTTATCAGAATTGGGAAGCTCATACTCCTCTCTTTCCCTCCAAGTTTAGATACTCGCCTGCAATATCTATTTAAAGGGGTTGTCCGGGTTCAGAGCTGAACCCGGACATATCTCCATTTTGAACCAGACAGCCACCCCTGACTTGAGCATCGGAGCAGTTAAGGCTCCGATGCTCTCTTTTACCCTGCACTGAATCGCGCAGGTCAAAGGCATTTTCTAGAGTTCCGGTGACGAACCAGGCTCTCCATAGGGCTGCCAGATGGAGGCTTCCACCCAACAGTGAGCCCGATGACCTGTAAAACGGCTATGGAAGCGCTACAGCTGGCCCATCAGAGCCAGTGACGGAAGCCTCAGCCGGCAGTGTGTTATGGTAAATAAAAGAGCCCTTGCCCTGTGCAGGGCAAGGGAGAGCATCAGACCATGAAATGCTCCGATGCCAACATCAGGGGGGCTGCCTGGGTGAAATTATGGGTATGTCCAGGTTCAGCTCTGAACCCGGAAAACCCCTTTAATGGTTAAAGTACAGATGTATTCCACTGGAACTTTTCAGAAAAGTCCTGGTTTGTGTTGAGCGAACTTGTTTTTTAAGTTCGGTGTCCAAAGTTCGGGTTCGGGTTATCGAAGAATCTCGTTATGGTTTCCAAATTCAGTTATGGTCTGTGGTAGCAGAATCCATAACGGGATTCTTTGATAACCCGAACTTTGGACGCAGAACTTAAAACACAAGTTCACTCAACACTAGTCCTGGTAAATAATATATGAAGGATGGGAGGTCTACGACATGGCTGCTAGAGATGTCCCGAACTATTAGTCGGCAAACGGTTCCCGGCGAACATAGCTTGCTCGCGTCCGCCGCGGCGGGCAAACATATACGATGTTCGCGTTCACCCCTATACTTTATCATTGAGCAAACTTTGACCCTGTACCTCACAGTCAGCAGACACATTCCAGCCAATCAGCAGCATACCCTCCCTCCCAGACCCTCCCACCTCCTATCAAAAAGAAAGGACGGCATCCATCTTAGATTCATTCTGAAGCTGCAGTGTTAGTAGTTGTAATCGCAATGCTATTAATATAACCTGTATTATTTGCATTGCGATTACAACTTAGATCTGAGTTCCTAATGGTTGTATTGCTAGAATATAACGAAGATTGAGAATATAGCCCTATATTCTTAATCTTCGTTATATTCTAGCAATACAACCATTAGGAACCCAGCTCTAAGTTGAATTCGCAATGCGATTAATGCAGGTTATATTACTCGCATTGCGAATTCAACTTACCACACTCTGCGTCAGTTTTGCCATGGATCCCCCTCTGGCATGCCACAGTCCAGGTGTTAGTCCCCTTGAAACAACTTTTCCATCACTACTGTGGCCAGAAAGAGTCCCTGTGGGTTTTAAAATTCGCCTGTCTATTGAAGTCTATGGCGGTTCTCCCTGTTTGCATAAATTCGCGTTAGCCGTTCGCGAACAGAAGATTTTATGTTCGTGACATCTCTAATGGCTGCCAGGGTACTTACCTATGGATTTTTGCTGCCCATTAGTAAATTTTGGACTGGGGACAGCAATCAGTAGTATGTGAATGGGATCAGAACTACAACTGCAAATGTAGCAGCGTAGCTCTGTGTAGACTAAGACCGCTGCTGGCAGCTTGTGCGGCCAGTTATGATCATAACGTCACAGCAGGCAATTTTGTGAAAATATTAAGAAATAGCTTACCCAGCAATGCCCAAGGCACAAGGCTCTGATCAAACCTTCAGGCAATTATTTGTTACATTTCACAATAACCAAACTGCAGTCATTATTATGTAACATTCCAGCTGTAAACAAGGCGCAGGTTATATCATAGCGGTCATTCCTTTCAGTGCTCTGCGGTGGGAGGTAGCGGCTTCTTCTCTGCGTGCGGCCAGTCTCATGTATGACATGATGGTGATCACAGTTCACGTGACAACACAGAGTAGTGACTACAACACTGTCAACTCTCACAGGCAGTAAGGAATCGAACAAGGTATGATTTCAGTATGTTCCGCATTCACTTTGCCGCAAATAGGACATTAAACATATTCCATGGGCTTCATCTAAATTCTTTGTATGAGCTAACCTGCGGAGGAACGCTTCAGAAAAACTTCCATTGCGCTGCCAATTGCTCAATCTCAGCTGTGACCCTGTGACTGCGTGCTCTTTTCACTGGATGTGTAGAAGAGTCCGCATATCCAGCTGAACATGGAAGACATGGTGGTACATCTGGTCGAGACTTCAGCGGAAGAGCCCACAGCCACTTGAGTGGTCACGTGACCAACAGCAGCGCGGTCTAGTATCGAAAAAAACAAACATCCCGATACCGAATCGATACTGGCATAAAAGTATCGATTGGGTATCGAAAGTTCGATACCCGAAACAACCCTACAATGACACTAATATTTGGCCCTGCAATGAAACGGTATGTGCCTGAACAATCACATTAATATTTAGCCGTGCAATAAAACAGTATGTGCCTGAACAATCACACTAATATTTGGTCCTGCAATGAAACAGTATGTGCCTGAACAATCACACTAATATTTAGCCCTGCAATGAAACAGTATGTGCCTGAACAATCACACTAATATTTAGCCCTGCAATGAAACAGTATGTGCCTGAACAATCACACTAATATTTGGCCCTGCAATGAAACAGTATGTGCCTAAACAATCACACTAATATTTGGCCCTGCAATGAAACAGTATGTACCTGAACAATCACACTAATATTTGGCCCTGCAATGAAACAGTATGTGCCTAAACAATCACACTAATATCTGGTCCTTCAATGAAGCAGTATGTGCCTGAACAATCACACTAATATTTGGTCCTGCAATGAAACAGTATGTGCCTGAACAATCCAACTAATATTTGATAAAAATAAAGATAAAAAAACTGTGCACCGGCTGACGGAGAGACTGACTGACCAACCGACAGAGACTGTCTGAGAGCCCTACAGACCAGCAGAGAGACCGAACGGCAGAGAGACTGACAGACAGGAAAATTGATGTTTTCTTTTACCTCAGAATAAAGTAAAATCTCCCGTCCTTCTGCAGACTCTATACAACACTACTAGAAGGAACACTTACCAAGCAACCCACAATGCAAAGACTGACTTGCATCGTCCTGTCAGGGCTGCCAACCAGATTTTTTTTTTCTGGACAACTTATCCCAAAATCAAGGACAGCCAACAATTTTTACGGACAAATTGGAAAACTATGATGAATGATAAACATTCTACGTCATACGTGTCTATAGCTCAATATACCGATAAGAACTTATTACCAGCATTTACTAGGAGCTGTAAAATGATGATAATTACCACCAAATTCATCTAGTCTAGTACCACCAGCCTAAAAAGATAACGGACAGAAGTTGCCTATTTTTACGGACTGTCCAGAAATGTCTGGAAGGTTGGAAACCTCGCTTTCTACAACCAGAAGCACCAGCACAAGCCCTTCTCCTCAAAATGAGTGGCAACGCTGTTGCCCTCATAATCCATGGAGCTTCCACACTGTACCCTAGTAGGAGTCAGCCAAATTTTCCATTACGGCACCTGAAAATCGATTTTGTTACTGGAATTTCCCTTTAAAATACCATGATATGAAGACTGGGTTACATTGGAAGTTTTCCCATAAAACACACTGTTGACCTGTTAGTGAGGAAATTCATTGCTGGGGGCTTTTATAGGACAAGTCAATTGACCAAATAATGGCCACCACAACAAAGACAGGGAAGAGGCTGTACTGAGACAAGTGAGGAGACAGGCCTGTTATCATCAGAGCAGACAGTACTAGGTGTAATACTCTGGTATTATTACTGCCCTTCCCTGTATGCCTTACTCAGGCTCCTATTAGATATGCTATAGAGAGATACACATCTGTAATAGGTAATCAGATCCATCCACATCTGTATCTATGGATAATTCTGGAGCAGGGGTGGATGGCAGCTGTGGGGCCAGAAAGCAGTACTTACCTGCCAGCCCCCCTCCTCCTCTGGTCCCATGCCCCTTCCTCCTCTGCAGTATGAAGTAAGGATTGGCCCTCTCGGTGATCCACAGGGCATTCGCCAGCAGCACTTCCTCCGGATTAACCCACATGGTCCGGGACACAGAGGGCAGCGGGTGTGATCTCCTGGGCTCTGATCAGGGTGAACTATGGTGAAGGGCCCCGGAGCAGCATCCTGGGGCCCAGCCGTGCAGTGTCCTTCTCAGCTGTCAGCAGACCGGGCTCTTACATCCTTCTGGGCGGCAGAGTGGAGGAGACTACGGGCAGGGAGACGCTTCCAGGTGCAGGGCGCTGGAGGAGGGGTCTCTGTCCATGGTACTGCACAGTGTGGAGCCAGCCGGAGCCATGAAGCTCCACTAGGCACTGGCAGCAGTGTAATCATGACGGGGATGAGGGGAGGAGACGCCAGCAGATACTGGGAGGCCGAGCCCAGGGCACTGACATCACAGCCACCGGGGAGCGACAGGCAGCAGTATCATCAGCATCACAAGCCCAGGTTATACCTGCACAGCCCTGCCCCCTCCTTACACAGCATGTACAGAAGTGATCCCCTCCTTATACAGCGTGTACAGAGGTGATCCCCTCCTTATAGACCATGTACAGAGGTGATCCCCTCCTTATACAGCATGTACAGAGGTGATCCCCTCCTTATACAGCATGTACAGAGCTGATCACCCCCTGATCCCCATGTTATACACCATGTACAGAGCTGATCACCCCCTGATCCCCATGTTATACACCATGTACAGAGCTGATCACCCCCTGATACCCTCCTTGTACACCATGTACAGAGCTGATCACCCCCTGATCCCCATGTTATACACCATGTACAGAGCTGATCACCCCCTGATCCCCATGTTATACACCATGTACAGAGCTGATCACCCCCTGATACCCTCCTTGTACACCATGTACAGAGCTGATCACCCCCTGATCCCCATGTTATACACCATGTACAGAGCTGATCACCCCCTGATCCCCATGTTATACACCATGTACAGAGCTGATCACCCCCTGATCCCCATGTTATACACCATGTACAGAGCTGATCACCCCCTGATACCCTCCTTGTACATTATGTACAGAGGTGATCACCCCCTTATCCCCTCTTTATACACAATGTACCTGTGCAGAAAACCAGCACTTCGGTCTGACTACTTTTGTCATTGTAATTAACAAAAAATTTTGTATAGCCTTAGAGTTTTTTAATAAAATGTATCTGTATAGCGCCTCCTGCTGTTTGTTCTTTTCCATATTTCTTGTCCACCTCACTTAGGTGGTCACACAAGCTCAGTTTAAATCTTCAACCAACCCTATATTCTGTTGAAGGCTGTGACAGCTACAGGGAAAGAAATCTCAGCACAAAAAAGGAGCCACCTCATTGAAGTGAATGGGAAGGAGGAGCTGCAATGACACCAGCTCACGCTGTAATGTTGATGGCAAGCAGGTAAACACTGAAGAGAACACAACGTTCGTACTAGTGCTGCATTCTCTTCATAAAGCTGATCGTGCGGCTGCTGGGAGTCGGTCCTCCGCCAATATAATATTGATGACCTATCCTCTAGGCACGAAAGAAACCCCATGCACGTCAGTGGAGCTCCATTACAGCTCTGTACAAAACAGCATATTTTGGTTTAATATATTTCAATTTAGATCAAATTCTTATATCCATATAGTAAAGAATAATACTTTTCACATGATTGTATCCCATGCCATCATGTCCTGTGCAGGAGCAGATATGAGGTTAGCAAGGACCTAAAGATCCTTTTACACAGATCGATAATCAGGCCAATTATCAGTGATGAGGATTTGTAGAAACTCTTGTTTGCAGTAATTGCTCTGTATAAAGGTGCCGGTGATAACCCAATAATTGAGCAAAAGCTTGTTAATCTGTTGATCATATCTTTCAGCATTCACCTAAAATCATGATTTCTGTAAAGCAGATTGTGCTGTGTAAATAGGCATCTGCTGCCCATGAACAATGATTTTCTATGGGTTCAAGCAATTGCTGTTGTCCACCTACAGCAGTGGTGATTGCTGCATGTAAATGCAGCTCTCATTTCTATTGAGGATCAGGAAATTATCAGGAATGTTTGGTTCATTCCAGATAATTGCCTGAGACATCAGTCCATTTAAAAGGACCTTTAGACGGTTGATCCCTTTGGTGTGTAAATATGTGTAAAATAAGTTTAAATGAGTGACCCAATGAGATCACTTGAATCACTATATTACCAGATGAAGTATGAACAAAACTAAAAAATACATCATTTTAAAGCAGGCATCCTCAAACTGTGGCCCTCCAGCTGTTGTAAAACTACAACTCCCATAATGCCCTGCTGTAGGCTGATAGCTGTAGGCTGTTTGGGCATGCTGGGAGTTGTAGTTTTGCAACAGCTGGAGGGCCGCAGTTTGAGGATGCCTGTTTTAAAGTATTACCCAGGCCTTTTGGCATTATTGCCATGAAAATGACAGCACGAGGGAGGATACACATCACTGAATATCCCACTTACACAAATAGGAGGTGGATGTACGCCGATTACTCATGTATGCCTTATAATCTAGTTATTCAAAAAACAAAGCCTGATCTGTACAAACAGCTCACATTTCATGTCCTACATTCCTATATTAATGCTGAGACCAACACATGCATCATACCCAAAAGCATTTCACGTAAACTGTGCTGCATCAGAATTCAGAAATTCTTAGTTATAAAACAGTAAGGTACAACATCCTGATACAGCGCTGTATATTATTCATCATAACTATGTGGATTTTCATTACTGACTGCATTCCCCCAGCTTAGTGCTTGATGTCACGAAATGCGCAAGCACATTCCTGATAAAATGCAATGTGACATTGCTATTAACCTAACTGGAAATCTGAGATAATTGCACAGATCCTATTGAAATCCCCCGTACTTATAAGCGGTTACAATTAGCATATCATATGTGACCTCAGGCTTCTCCAAAAAAATAAGCCTAACAAAATGGTTTCCAGCACTACACATTTATGAGCTAAAGATGGCCATAACGATAAGCCCTTTAACCCCTTAAGGACTCAGCCCTATTTCACCCTTAGGACTTGGCCATTTTTTGAAAATCTGACCAGTGTCACTTTATGTGTGAATAACTTTAAAACGCCTTTACTTACCCAGGCCGTTCTGAGATTGTTTTTTCCTCACATATTGTACTTCATGACACTGCTAAAATTGGGTCAAAAAAGTTAATTCTTTTGCATAAAAAAAATACAATTTTTACTAAAAATTTGAAAAAAATTAGCAAATTTCAAAGTTTCATTTTCTCTACTTTTCTAATACATAGTAATACCCCCAAAAATAGTTATTACTTCACATTCCCCATATGTCTACTTCATTTTTGGAGCATATTGGGAATGCCATTTTATTTTTTGGGGATGTTACATAGCTTAGAAGTTTAGAAGCAAATTTTGAAATTTTTCAGAAATTTTCCAAATCCCACTTTTTAGGGACCAGTCCAGGTCTGAAGTCACTTTGTGAGGCTTACATAATAGAAACCGCCCAAAATGACCCCATTTTAGAAACTACACCCCTCAAGGTATTCAAAACGGATTTTAAAAGCTTTGTTAACCCTTTAGGTGTTCCACCAGAGTTAATGGCAAATGGACATAAAATGTAATCCATGTTTTCCAGGAAAAAAGCAAGGGTTAACAGCCAAACAAAACTCAATATGGGTTGCCCTGATTCTGTAGTTTGCAGAAACACCCCATACGTGGTTCTAAACTACTATTTGGCTAAACGGCAGGACATAAAAGAAGGGGAACGCCATATAGTTTTTGGAAGGCAGATTTTGCAGGACTGGTTTATTTACACCATGTACCCTTTCAAGCCCCCTGCTGCACCCCTTGAGTAGAAACTCCATAAAAGTGACCCCATCTAGGAAACTACAGGATATGGTGGTTGTTGTTTTGGTACTATTTTAGGATAAATATGATTTTTGGTTGCTCTATATTACACGTTTTTGAGGCAAGATAACAAAAAATTTTAATTTTAAAATTGTTTCTACATTCACCATTAAGTTTTGTGGAACACCTAAAGGGTTAATAAAGTTTGTAAAGTATTTTTTGAATACCTTGAGGGGTGTAGTTTCTTAGATGGGGTCACTTTTTTGGAGTTTCTAGTCTAGGCTACATCAGGGGAGGGCTTCTAACAGGACATGGTGTAAATAAACCAATCCATTAAAATCTGCCTTCAAGAAACCATATGGCGTTCCCTTCGTTCTATGCCCTGCCTTGTGGCTATATAGCCATTTACGCCCACATTTGGGGTGTTTCTGCAAACTACAGAATCGAGACAATAAATTTTTAGTTTTGTTTGGCTGTTAACGCTTGCTTTATTACAGGAAAAAATTGATTGAAATGGAAATTTTGCCCAAAAAATTGTGTTTTTACACGTTTTTTTTTTATGCTGTTCATCTGGGGGGGGGGGGTTGGGTTAAATGTTATTTTTATAGGGCAGATTGTAACGGACGTGGAGATACCTAATATGTCTACTTTATATAATTTGTTTAGATTTTACACTATATTATCAGTTGAGGAACACAAATTAAATAATTTTAGTATCTCAGTATCCTGGGAGCTACATTTTTTTTTTTTGGTTGGGTGACCAAATAATAATGATATAGGGGCTCATTTTTTGCAGGATGAGATGGCGGTTTTATTGGCACTATTTGGGGTGCATATGACTTTTTGATCGCTCGCTATAACACTTTTTTGATGTTAGGTGACAAAAAATAGCTTTTTTTTTTTACACGTTTTTTTTTAACCCGGTTGGGTGGGTTGGGTTAAATGTTATTTTTATAGGGCAGATTGTTACGGACACGGAGATACCTAATATGTCTACTTCATGTAAAATCGAAACAAATTATACTATATCATCATTTGAGGAACAAAAAAAATTATTTTTGTATCTGCATAGCCTGGGAGCAAAATTTTTTTTTTTTTGGGCGACTAATTTAGGGGCTCATTTTTTGCGGGATGAGATGGCGGTTTGATTGGCACTATTTGGGGTTGCATATGACTTTTTAATGGCTTTTTATTACACTTTTTGGGATCCAAGGTGAAAATAAAAATGGCTTTTTTTACATAGTTTTTATTTGATTTTTTTGGACAGCATTTATCGAGGGGCTAGTTTATGGGGTATATTTATAGACAAGTTTTTTACGTACGCGGCGATGCCCAATATGTATGGCTCTCATACTTTGGAGACACTAAGCAGGCATCCTCAAACTGCGGCCCTCCAGATGTTGTAAAAATACAATAACAACTGTAGGTTGTCTGGGCATGCTGGGAGTTGTACAACATCTGGAGGGCCGCAGTTTGAGGATGCCTGCACTAAAACTAATATTTTTGTGAAAAAAATTTGTTCCCGTGTCTCCAAAGTCTGAGAGCCATAGTTTTTTATGTTCTCTAGGGGACTGTTGGGAATTATAAAAATTTAGTACTCCATGGAAGTGTGATACTCGCTGAAGCAATTGTTAACGCAGAGGCCCGGATGATCGGGGCAAGTGTCACACTGAGTGGTGGTGTCCTTCCGTATCTCCCTCCTGTGACACACTCTGCATCTTTTTTGGGTTCGTCCCTTCTTTCCAGTATGGGGGACCACACCTGGAAAATGTTGGCCAGGGATGATCCCGGCCCCTCCAATTCCCGAGGTACTCCGACCTGCTCTTTCCCGGTCTGAAAAGATCAGGTCCTTGAGGACTGCCTCATAGAACTGGAGGAAAGTCTCTGTGCTGCCAGCGCTTCGGGATAGTACAAAAGCGTTGTACATGGCAACCTGTACCATGTAGACCGCAACCTTTTTGTACCATGCCCGGGTTTTCCGCATGGCATTATATGGTTTGAGGACTTGATCAGATAGATCAACTCCTCCCATATACCAATTGTAGTCGACGATACAATCGGGCTTGAGGACCGTTGCCGTGGTAACTCGCACAGAGACTGGGGTGGTGCCGTTACCATGGATTGTGGTTAGGATAAGGACATCCCTCATAGGTACCTGGAGGAGGGAGGTAGGGAGGCCGAGCTGATTTTTCCGCACGGTCCCACAAGCGAACGTGGATCTGGCGGCAAAGGGACCTGAACAAGGGAATACTGGTATAAAATTTATCCACGTACAGGTGGTAACCCTTATCCAGCAGTGGGTGCACAAGGTCCCACACGAGTTTCCCGCTAACACCCAGAGTGGGGGGACATTCTGGGGGTTGAATACGGGAATTTCGTCCCTCGTAAACACGAAATTTGTAAGTGTACCCTGAGGTACTCTCACAAATTTTGTACATTTTCACGCCATACCTCGCTTGCCTAGTGGGAATGTATTGGCGGAAACTGAGTCTCCCCTTGAAAGCAATGAGAGACTCATCAACCGCGACCTCCCTTCCAGGTATGTAGGCCTGTGCAAACTTGGCCCCGAAATGATCGATGATTGGCCGTATCTTATAATAGGCAGGATCACCTCGGGGGGGGGGGGAACATGCTGCATTATCTGCATAATGCAGGCATTTCCAGATGGCCTCGAATCTGGGACGTGTCATGGCCATACTGTACAGTGGGGTCTGATAGAGAATGTCCCCACTCCAGTAATGCCTGACACTGGGTTTTTGCACTAGACCCATGTGCAGCACGAGGCCCCAAAACGTCCTCATCTCGGCTGCACTGACTAGCGTCCAGCCACCGGGTTTAGCCAAAAAGGAGCCTGGGTGCTGAGCGACGAACTGTTGGGCGTACAGATTCGTCTGCTCCACCATCAGATTCACCAGTGGGTCACTGAAAAAAAAAACTAAAAAAGTATATTTCAGTGAACCCCACTGTGTGAATCTGGATTCCAGGATTGCCAACAAAATCCGGAATCGCAGGCTCATAGTCCACTGGGGGACACCAGCTAAGTTCACCGGTGGGGGGCTCCGGTGCGCTTATTTGGTGGGCCAGGAAACCAGTACGAACCCCAGGGCTGCTCGTACTGGTGTGGGCCACGGGGTCCCTAGCATGTGGGGGCCCTGGCTCCGCCTGGCGGCGTCTCCACCGCCTTGGGGGCTCATCGTCATCAGATGATGATGATGATGAGGATGCGGATGAAAGGAGGAACGTGGGGTCATCCTCATCCTCACTGGCGCTCTCAGTGTCGGAGAGAATCTGGGCATATACCTCCACCGCCGAGAACATCCGGCGGGCCATGGGTATGTGTGTGCGTGTATGTGCGTGTGTGTCAAACTTTATTGTATGTGCGTGTGAGTGGGGGCGGATGTTCACGTACTAATAATAAGAAAAAAATGGACAAGTGTTAGAAAAAAAAAATATGAAGTTCAAACTAGCTGATCAGCCGTCCGGCACTGATCAGCGGTGGGGCGGGCGATGCGCTAACAGTGGCCAGACGCTAAAAGTGCCGGCCACAGTAAGCGCATGAGGGGGGGGTGGGGGGGGGTCAGGTCAGCACCCCTGGGTGGGTTTAGGGCCTCACAGCTAAGTGCTGTGGACCCCAACCACCACAGGCAGCACTGAAGTAAATGTATTTTTTATTTTTTTTTCCTAAACACTAACTGTCCCTTCTAGCCCTGCCTAAGATACCTCTCCCTCACTGACCCTAACCTACCTGATGAAGGAGGGTGATGGGAGCCGCCGGGGAGGGGGGGGGGTCACAGGAGCGGTGCGGGAGCGATCCTCACTCGGCAGCAGCAGCAGGAAGAGGAGGAGAGAGAGGAGTGCCGGGAATTTGAATCTCCCGCCTCTCTCCCCGGACCAATCAGATCCCAGCACCGCCACAACCGTCCCCAATTCAAGAACGGTGATTGGTGGCGTGATATCACACCACCGATCACCATTCTTTTCCGGTTCATGGACCGGAAACGCAGCAAACCGCAGGTCTGAATTGACCTGCGGTTTGTTGCGATCGCCGATACGGGGGGGGGGGGAGGGCGTTGTGACAGGATGATTCAGCGGACAGAATGATTTCAGCGGACATCCTGTTACTATTAACCCCCGCACTTACATTTTAAAGATATGCCGTACTGGTACGTCATGGGTCCTTAAGGACTCGAAAACCATGACGTACCAGTACGTCATGCATCCTTAAGGGGTTAAAGGGATATTCTGCAGTGAGCCCCTGAGGAGCTGGAGCAGAGGATGAGAGTGGTAGTGACCCTGATGAGATGTTGTATCACAGTGTATTCCCTCACACCGTGCAGTGAAAATGTGGTGTGAAAGGATCAGGCAGATATAGAAGAACAAACGTTTTTTCCTTAGTAGGCGCAAAAGATTAATTACAGTACATCCCACTGTCATCTGTACAAGGTGCAATGTCTCTATCCCCAGATGAACATGGCAGACAATAGACCTCTAGATTAGTCCTTCTCTCTTCTGATTTCCCTTTGCTAACAATAAGTTGGAACTTGTGGCTATAGGTGTCCACTTGTGATATGGCTTTTGCATGTGCCTGTCCTGAACCGTGGGGATGGGTGTCTTAACTTGTTATCCCCTAACCTGTAGCAGAGTTTGTATAGCTGTAGTGCTTATCACTCCACTGTCTTTTTATGCTGTAGCTTGCAGATCTTCTGGTACCCTGCAGTCCCCCTGGAGTGGTGGTCCTCACAGACAAGCTGTAACTTCAGTCTTGAGGCCCATGGAGCAGGAGCAGATGGATGTGCTCCCTTACTCCAGGCTTGCTCAACTAACTCTCCCTAGAACTCTACTCCAACCAAGAGGAATGGCATTGTAAATTCCATCCCTAATGCCAACCATAGCTTATCATTCCTGAAGCATACAGAATATAACAAACAGTTGCACCCTATCTGGGGTATTGCAGTTCCCATTTGGACTTTTTATGGGATAGCCAAAGGATATGCTATAAATGTCTGATAGGAGTGGGTCCCAGAATCATTAGACAGATCTCAGTACTGACCAGTAATATATTTGTACATTGTAATTAGAACAACCTCAAGTCATCTTTTTTCAAACTGAATAATTAGATTTTTTTATATAATGCATTAAAATACTTATGTATCATAATCCTTTACTGTGTAATTTCCACTTCCAGTTGCGTATTGGTGTGTGGTTGGGAGGTAGCACTGAACTACTGTTCCTGAAATAGATTCTCTGCATTTTTATGAAGCTGCCACTAGGGGGAGCTTGGTGCAAATAGATTATTACAGCTTCCATTAATATGAATGGTAACTATAAATTCCTATGCACCGAACTCCCTCTAGTGGTGACCACAAGCAAGCCCCTGGTTGTCTGCAGGACCAGTGAGTGCTTAGTTGGAGAGACTCTACCAGACTGCCTGAGTGACCAGAAGAATCCGCTGAGACGAGATATTTTGCCACAGACCTTGGGCCACCATAATTGCTAGTGAGCCAGCCTTCTGAGATAGAAAGGGACAGCCAGCTGATGACTTTTCTCAATATGAAACCTCAGGAAGAGACTGGAGAAACCATTTTGCACTTGAGTTCCTCCAGTAAAGAGGCACACTGGTTTAATGCAGACCCTTAATCTCTGGACTTATTTCCCATTGGAAGGCACCAAGCCTTACTATCCCTTCCAGAGAGCAGCAATACATGGCGACACCTCAACGGTGTCCAGGGGGTGTAACTCATTTTGACAAATGTAATGTTTTGTACACTTGTAGAAGACAGCTATGTTTGGGTGGGATGGCCCCAGCTGCCATGCTGAAAATCTCTTAGATGACACTAGAGGCTGGAGAAAACCAGTTGTGTCCACTGTTCAAATCTGCCTGCCCAGACGTCCATGGGGTCAGGGAACAGGGTATGTGCTGGAGAAAGGCCACAGTCCAGATAGGACTGAACCTGGTTATTCAGGTGGTATGTATCTGTTTGCTGATTTGCATCAGCCTTATGCAACACATAAAAAAACTGCTCCATCATGTTCATGAGACTGAATTGGCTGCTGCGGCTTCTACTACTTGTGTCTGGAAGGTGAGTGACTCAGTGGTGGTGGTGGTATGGGGCTGCTTGTTGGCAAGCTGTGAGCTGTGTATCCTTGTAAAAGAACAATTTTGCCTCCTTTTCGGTAACAGACAAACATTCCCACATTTTGCTTTGATAGCAAGGGTCTCCAATAATTGGCTATCCAGTAATGGTGGTAATGGTGTCAGCACATAAGCAAGCAAGCATACAGCTTGCCATGCTCGCCAACGTGTCTGAGAACCCAGGTCATCATCCTCATCCTTCATCATAGATGTCTTCTCCTCCAGTGGTAGCTCCTCCACTTCCTCCTCAATGAAACTTTGTGTAGGTCCGCAACAGCTATAGGGTGGTCAGCATGATGTAATGTTCACTGGTATGCCATAATAACAGTCTGAACATGCTGTGAGGTGTAATTTTCTCCTTTTTTACCCCTTCCAAGTATTTTTTACCCCTTCCAAGTATGGCCGTGATGAAACTTGTAGTTCTCTTGTCGCTTTTATGATATTCCGTAGCATCCAAGGTATGTGTTAGGCTTAATTCACATCTGCACTAGTAAATTTCACCGTTCTGCTCTGCCATAGGAGCACAACTATGAAAATCAAGGTAGTGCCAATCTGATGGGTTTCCATCATGGAGCCTGGCATGCTGCAACATTCTGTTCTACATTTATGACGTCATCTGCAATAGAGGCCCAAAACAGAGATGTGATCAATGCCCCAATGCAAAATCTGTAACAAGTGCCCAAGGTACTATTGGGGTGATTCATCAAACTGATGTGCAGTAGAATGGACTTAGTTGCCCATAACAAACCAATTAGTTTCCACCTTTAATTTCTGACAGCTCCTTTGGAAAATGAGAGATGGCATCTGATTGTTAGCTATAGGAAACTAAGCCAGTTCTACTTTTCACCAGTTTGATAAATTACCCCATATGTGTTATTTAAAATACTGGTCTTCTTATATGGCAGTGGGGTCTTTGGGCACATAGACCCAGGTGCAACTGCTGCCTTTTACCTTCTTATAGATATGCCACTGGCCAAATAGTATCTGCAGTCTTTAGGTGACATTTACATGGTAGGCTCAGGCGAATGTAGCCTGCATGTTGTAAATGTAAGTAAGTTAGTTTTTAATTAAGGCTGGGTTCACATCATGTTTTTCCCATCCGTTTAACGTACAGTGGCATCCATTCACCATAAATATCCATTGTAAAAAAAAAAAAAATTATACTTTTTTTTACTGGACTGTGCAGGATACAAGAACGTGGTGTGCTGCGTTTTTGTATCCTTTTTTTTCCTAACATGTACATCAAACGGAGGCATAAAACATAATGTGAACCCACCCTAGTTCTACAAAAGGGACGCCATTTGCCTAATCTGCCTAGGGTACCAGAGTACCTTGTCCTATCCATGTTCCTCTGACAGCACACGTCGCACTGTGACCTGACTGACCTTAGCAGCGTCACCAATGCAGACTCCAGTCCAGCTTTGTGAAGATCTGCCCCAGGCCCCGACAGTGCTCTGCCATAACGACAGCCAGCAAACACAGTATGTAAGCACTTGGAGGGGGGGAGAGGGCGAGACAGCAACAGGCACAGTTCATTGGGAAGGGGGTTTGGCACACTGTATTATAAGCAGCAGAAGCAGGCATAGTCCATGGAGCCAGGGGCGGATTGGTCATAGACCCTACTGGGAAATTTCCAAGAGGGCCAATGCCCCAAGGGGCCACCCAAGTCCTCTCTGCTGCTGACTGGGTACATAATGAGCTCTCATGTACTCATCCAGCGACCGAACATGCCCTCCTGAATTCAACTGCTGTGCCCGCACCTCACCTCCTAAATTCACTGCTCCATAGACAACGGGAGAAGGACAGAAAATGGCAGCTATTGATGGCCACCACAGAGGGCTAGCGTTTTGGGCAGTATATTGTACTACACTGTGTTATTTGGTTCTGCTGGGACGGTATTTTGCACTATGGTATTGTTGACCCTGCCTACTTATGTTGCCCCACCTTAGACCTGCCTACAAAATGGGGCCACTTTTAGTTTTTTTTTCCAGGGCCCCTTTAAGATACCAGTCCGCCCCTGCATGGAGCATTTGGATGGCACACTATATAGAATTCAACAGCAGGCTAGGTGCACACGTGATCAGATTCTGGTATTCTGTTCCAGCATAGGAGAAAAAAATACTGGGATCATTGCATCTCGCATATACAGAACACCACCTGCACCCGCCGGATCCCATTCACAATAACAGGGTTCATTGAGATCCAGCATGAGTACAGGGATTTTTCTGAACAAAATACTGCTGCATGCAGGATTCTATTGCTCTCTATTTTAGTGTGCGGCCACACCGCACTGCATCTCCCGGATTGGGGACCCACTTAATTGAATGGGTCCGCATCCGTAATGCAGGGTGCACACGGCCGGTGCTCGTGTATTGCAGACCTGCCGTATGCGGGCCGCACTACAGCCACGCCAGGCAATGGTCGTGTGCATGAGTCCTAAGGGCTCTTTCACACAAGCGGATGCCGTGCGTGGAATCCACTGAGTGAAAGAGAGCCAAGCCCTGCTGTGTACAGCAGAGACACGGAGCATTAACATGATCGATTATGCTCCTTGCCTCTCTGTGACCTTTCATGGTGACAACTTTATCTCACTGTGATTTTGTACTAAGAAGATCACAGAGGCACGGAGCATTATCAATCATGTTAATGCTCCGTGTCTCTGCTGTCCAGGTCGGGGCTTGGCACTCTTTCACGCAACGGATTCCATGCACTGCATCCGCTCGTGTGAAAGAGCCCAAAGACTTTATTCACAGTCCGTGATTTCCATCAGTAAAAACCAGGAGTGAAGGCTAAATAAAGGCAAAGTATAAGGGAAAAATCTGCATCTGTTCTGTGGTTTGATCCACACCTGGTTTTGGCTCACATTAACCATGTAATTTGCGGTCCGCAGCACGGGCCACAAACGGTCGTATTGTCAGAGGTGGACCCGAGGGAGTCCGTTGGGATACAGTGAACCACACAAGAATGAATGCACGGACAGTGAGGTGTGTGAACCAAAAGAATTTTACTGACTTTAGAAGAGAAAACTATATACAATATAATGTACACCGTGATCCAGCCGGACCACACGGAGTGAGGTGTGCTCTGGTGTACTGAAGTGGTGATACAATCTCTCTGGGTTGTTAGCAACCCAAGATTGTCCACAGTGGGACCCCAGCCGGGAATTCCCTAATTTAGTTACTGTACCTTTAAATATTCATATTTTGCCTAAATGCCACTAAATATGGCAGGATCTCCTAACCAAACACAGCGAACCGAAGCCACTAGGAATCAACACTAAATTTGGGTTCTGTGTACCTGGGATCTTGGCTGAGAGGCACTGTGGCTCACAGAGGCCAAATACAGAAAAATCCCACACTATCCCCCCGAATTCAGGTTATGCCCACTCTCCCACCTCAGCTAGACTCCCTTGAACTTCCACGTGGCTATTTGTAACTCCAGAGCCGGGATGTGGATCCACTTTCTGTCGCAGTAAAGCTTTAATTGCTGTAGCGGCGCCAAAACTTTTCCTCACCCTGATTGCAGGGAGGGACCTGAGCTCAGGATTTAAGCCCCATTAAAAGTGCCCACTAACCGAGTGTAAAATGCTTCAGGCTGAGATCTCCAGTGCAGGCTTGAATGGCAGCTTGGTTTTCTTGATGATGATTTACCGCTGGCCTCAGGGCCTCTGGTCTCCTCAGCTCCTGATTATAAATGAAGACTACAGATCCTCTTTAGCAGGCAGCAGATATTCACCATTCGTCCCTTGCTTGCTGTGGATAAAGCCTTCAATCTCTGGCTGATCACAGGACACCTCAGGTAAACAATTTAGCAGACACGTCTGAATCCGTTGCTCTCCAACTGTCCTCCTGCCACTTCCTTTCTCCAGCCCCTGTAGCTTTTCCCAGGAAGTTAGGACATGGCAACAAAATAACAAAACGCACAAAATAAATAAGAAGCTACTTTAAACAGTCTTTATTTCAATTAGAAAGCCAATTAGGTGCAGCTATAAGATTACTTTTCTTTTTATATATTAATTGTCAACATCTCGCTCCATTAGTTCTAAGGGGGCTGTCCAACTAAGGGCCTCTAGTGGCCAGTCACACAAACTGCATGTTATATCACATAGCTTACTCAATGTTTCATCTTGGGGGCCCCAGACTGTGACCCCCTCACATCTCACCCCACTAGAGGGTGGCGATCTCGACACCACTCTCACAGACCCAGGGTTCCCCCACACGAACTCCTACTGAGCATAGCGCTGAGGAGGAATCCCTGCCGTGGGCCTTGTCGTCCGACGTAGTTGAGAAGAGGTTGCCCGACTTGGTACCACCGCACTCGAGAGCGACACCGAATCAATTACAGTTGACCGGGGAGGAAATCCCTCTAGATAGGACCAGAGCACCGCCCACCACTCATCTGTCACCGCCCCTTTCTGGGAAATCGGTTCACTCCGGGGCGGAGCCTGCTCTCAAAAACAGCACAACCGCAGCATATTTCTATGTAAATTTCTAACAGGACCTCCACCCCCCTCTGGTTCAACCTCGTAGACGGGCATATTTGAACCCACCCAGCGCCGAACTATATACGGTGTGGCCTCTCACTTATTTCCACAAGGCCTCTTCTCCCTGACCAGCACACGATCTCCCGGGGGGGAAGGCTTCAGTCCATACTGGCACTGAGTTAGGGTGTTGCAGTCGCTGCAACCGCTCTCTCACCACCTTGTGGACGGTCCTCAACTGTCGTCGATGTTCTCAAGTCCACTTGGTTGCAATGCGTGCTTGCTCACTGTCAGGCGAGGACATGTTCAACTCTTCCAGCTCTCTCCCAGCCTGACAAAACATAAGCATGCGGTTATTATAGGCCCAAATCAATTTAGTGAGATACTCCGGCCATCTGGATTTCTGATCCTTTTCTAGTGTCCTCACCGTACAGGTGATATAGCTCATTCATCAGGGCCCCCTGATCCAGATGTTTCCGATTTGGACACCCATACACCTGTATAAAACGATGGCAGACGGCCTCCGCTGCTGACTGGGCCGTCTGGTCTCGGGTGGGCACTGCCACCGCAAACTTTGTAAAATGATCGGTCATAACCAAACAAAAATCATAACCCGAATTAGAGTTCCCCACCTGCACATAATCTATCATCAATAGTTCTAATGGCTGGGACATTTGGATGGTTTGAATCGGAGCCCTCTGCTCCGCACTTTTGTTTAGGTCGCAATCTCTGCACATCTGACAGGCCTTCTCCACCATTCGTTCGAGATCTGGGCAGTAAACCAGCCTCTGTAGCCACTTATAGGTTTTATCACTACCAAAGTGGGCACCCCTCTCATGAGCTTCTCGAGCAGCCGCGGGAGCCATGGGAACCAGGATAACAATTTGCCACCGATGCTCAAACTCTGTCCGTGTGTAGACCTTCCGATACAACAGGTAGTGGACCACTGTCAATTTGTCCCACTGCCGGAGCAGCTTGTGGCCCTCAGGCATCAGACTTTCTCGCTCCTCTGGCTTTGGCCACGTTTTATGCCGGACCCACTGTTTTACCCTCCAGATATCTTCACACTCATTCTGGACCTGCACCCAATCTGCATGGGTCCTTCCTAACAGTACAGGTGGCCCTTGCACCACCCCACTTGAGTGTGCCACCGCCGCAAAGGAAGGTAGGTGACCCAGGTCAGGAGTCTGAGTCCTCCAGGTCATCGTCAACATCTCCATCCGGGGAGCCCACAGGTACTCTGGACAATGCATCAGCGTTAGCATTCTCTTTTCCAGACCTGAAGTTGATCCGGTAGTTGAACTTCGCCAGTCCAGCTATCCACCGCTGTTCTAAAGCTCCCAACTTCACATTATTCAGGTGTGCCAAAGGGTTATTATCTGTCAGCACCAACACCTCCATCCCAGTCAGGTATTCGGTGAAGCGTTCCGTCATTGCCCATACCAAGGCCAACAGCTCTAACTTAAAGGAGCTGTAATTGTCTTGTTTCTCTCGGACCCTCGGAGGGAGCGACTCCCATACACAATAACCCGCTCCCGACCTGCACTAGCACGGCCCCCAAGCCATGCAGGCTCCCATCCGTGTACAACAGAAACGGGGTATTGAATCGAGCATAAGCTAAGATTGGGGCTTTTGTCAGAGCATCCTTCACTTTATCTAGTGCTTTCTCCTGCTTCTCCCCCCCATGAAATTGGACGGTTCTTAGGGCCGTTAGCTGTCCACCGGAGCAATTCATTCAAGGGCCACACAATATGTGCAAACTTGGGGATAAATCGACGGTAGTACCACGCCAGCCCCAAAAACGCCTGGAATTCTCGTAGGGTCTTCAGTCATGGCCACTTCTGAACCGCTTTCCCTTTTCCGGGAGAGGGTCGCACCCCTTCTGGGGTCACCACATGGCCCAGATACTCAATGCTTCGACAAAAGAGTTGACACTTTTTTGGGTTTTATCTTCAACCCATGGTCCCTTAAGCGTTGGAGGACCTGCCGCAGCCAGGCCAGATGGTTTTTAAAGGACTTCCCGAAGGCCACCACATCGTAAAGATATAAACACCGATTCAAAGTTAAGGTCTCCTAGACAGTGCTCCATTAACCGTTGGAATGTAACCGGAGCGTTGGTTAGTCCGAACGGCATCCGATTGAATTCATACAACCCCATCGAGAGGATGAACGCTGTTTTCGCCTTATCTTTCTTTGCCATAGGTACCTGCCAGTATCCGCTGGCCAAGTCGAGGGTGGAGAAGAACTGGGCTCTCCCCAGTGCAGACAATGTCTCTTCGATCTTCGGGAGGGGGTAAGCGTCCTGTACCGTATTTGCGTTCAGCTTCCGGTAATCAACGCAGAACCGGAGAGTCCAATCTTTTTTTGGGACCAGTACCACTGGTGCCGCCCACGGACTTTGAATAACCCCGTTATCCAGCATACTTGCCAACATAGTTTTTACCTCTTGACAGACCTTGGGAGGGATCTGCCGGTACACAGCGCAGTCACTGCCTCACACAGCTTCTCCTGGACCACCTCTCCAGAGGATTCTTCCCTCACTTTGCCAGTCATTCCCACAGCCGACACAGCCTTGAAGCTTCCCGTGGTCATTTGGAGTTCTCGTGCGATTGCTTCTGTGTAGACTTCCACAAATGGTTTGTCCGGGTTCTGGATTATGTATTCGGACATTTGCTGCCTTAGCCGCTCGTCCCTGATCCCTACCACAAAATGGTCCCATAAGGGATCGTCTCCACCTCCAGGATCACCCAGAGCCCTAGGGGCTCGACGAATAAGGTTTTTTACTCCTGCAGGGCCATCGCATAGTCCAGTAGGTCCTCATCCTCCCTCTGGGTCCGGCTAAAGAATTGGGCACATAGAGTCGTGACCTCTGCCAACCCCCGATGTACCTTTTTGAGATAGGCCACGATTTTATCAAACGTGTCACACTCCTAAGGGGGCCTAACCATAATAGTCCGTCTAGCCTGCCCCTCTAGTGCGTTAATGGCAACCGCCGAACATATCTCAGGGGCCAGGTTATACATCTTTATGGCTCCCCTAACCCAGTCTACTCAGTCAGATAGCAACATGTTTTTCCCATCATATTTCGCTAAGTGATTCAACAGAGCACCCGTCGGGAGGTGTCCCATCAGGGCCTGTGGGGGTGCTGCCCTGTGGGTGGCGATGGGCGCCACTGCCTCGCCACCCTCTGAACTCACTGCTACAGCCTGTAGGGCAGGCTGAGCCGCTCCCTCCGCTGCATGGGTATCACTGTATCCTGCCGACTACGCCAATTTGTAAGAGGTGGACCCGAAGGAGTCCGTTTCGTTTGGATACAGTGAACCACACAAGAATGAATGCATGGACAATGACAAGTGTGAGCCAAAAGAATTTTACTGACTTTAGAAGAGAAAACTATATACAATATAATGTACTCCGTGATTCAGCCGGACCACACGAAGTGAGGTGTGCTCTAGTGTACTGAAGTGGTGATACAATCTCTCTGGGTTGTTAGCAACCCAAGATTGTCCACAGTGGGGCCCCAGCCGGGAATTCCCTAATTTAGGTACTGTACCTTTAAATATTCATATTTTGCCTAAATGCCACTAAATATAGCAGGATCTCCTAACCAAAAATAGCGAACCAAAGCCACTAGGAATCAACACTAAATTTGGGCTCTGTGTACCTCACAGAGGCCAAATACAGAAAAATCCCACACTATCCCCCCGAATTCAGGTTATGCCCACTCTCCCACCTCATCTAGACTCCCTTGAACTCCCACGTGGCTATTTGTAACTCCAGAGCCGGGATGTGGATCCACTTGCTGTCGCAGTAAAGCTTTAATTGCTGTAGCGGCGCCAAAAAAACTTGTCCTCACCCTAATTGTAGGGAGAGACCTGAGCTCAGGATTTAAGTCCCATTAAAAGTGCGCACTAAACGAGTGTAAAATGCTTCAGGCTGAGATCTCCAGTGCAGGCTTGAATGGCAGCTTGGTTTTCTTGATGATGATTCACCGCTGGCCTCAGGGCAGGCAGGCCTCTGGTCTCCTCAGCTCCTGATTATAAATGAAGACTACAGATCCTCTTTAGCAGGCAGCAGATATTCGCCAATCGTCCCTTGCTTGCTGTGGATCAAGCCTTCAATGTCTGGCTGATTACACCTGAGGACACCTCAGGTAAACAATTTAGCAGACACGTCTGAATCCGTTGCTCTCCAACTGCAGATTCTCTGTCCTCCTGCCACTTCCTTTCGCCAACCCCTATAGCTTTTCCCAGGAAGTTAGGACATGGCAACAAAATAACTAAATGCACAAAATAAATAAGAAGCTACTTTTAACAGTCTATTTCAAAAAGAAAGCCAATCAGGTGCAGCTATAAGATTACTTTTCTTTTTATATAATAATTGTCAACATCTCGCTCCATTAGTTCTAAGGGGGCTGTCCGACTAAGGGCCTCTAGTGGCCAGTCACACAAACTGCATGTTATATCACTATATCTTATTCAATGTTTCATCTTGGGGGCCCCAGACTGTGACCCTCTCACAGTATGTAAGAGCCCTAATACAGTACCAGCAAAGTGTATGAGATTTGACAAATCTCATGTACCTGTACACTTAGCTTTTTTCTTAGATGCGGAAATTGACCTGCCATGTGGATTTTGAAATCTGTAGCATGTCAGTTGTTGAGTTTTTCTTGATCCGCTGTGCGGATTTCACCCTTTTCAATGGAAAGGTGAGATCTGAAGAAAATCCACACTAAAAACAACACAAAAAATGCGATAAATAGGGTTCTTTCACACAAGTAAGTTTTCCATCAGGATGCGATGTGTGTATTACAATGGGTCTGTGCACGAGTGTTGTTTATTACGTATTATCTCTGCGTTCAGGAAAAATCACAGTGTGTTCTGTATTGTGTTTTTTTTTTACGCAGCCCTGGCCCCACAGAAGTGAATGGGGCTTCCGTGAAAAACAGAAGTCATCCAGATACAATGTGTTTTTAACTGATGATTGCTAATACATGTAGATTATTCTTCTTCGTTTTTTTTTCATGCATGTAAAAAACGCATCAAGGCTGATTGTATCCGCCCGGAAAAAATTTAAACACTGAACGCAATCGTAGCTATTTGTTCCTGAACAGATCCTGACACAATTCGTATCACTTGTGTGAAAGAGGCTATAGTGCAAATTTAAGTGCATTTTTTTTGTGCGTTTTTGGTGCAGATTTTCTGCATACAAATCAACACCGTGTTTAGGTATCCTTAGGCCACATGCACACATTGTGGAATATGCGTAGCTTTTCGGCATGGTATTCCCGAAAAACCACAGCGTATTAAAGTACCAGCAAAGTGTATGATATTACACAAATGTCACGTATGCTTTGAGGAATGTTTCCATGCAGAAATTGACTTGCATTGTGGATTTCCAAATTCAGCCGCAAAAAAGTGGCGCATCTACATAAATAGGTCGGAAAAAAAAGTTGCAAAAGTTAGGCTACTTTCACACTTGCGGCAGGACGAATCCGACAGGCCGTTCACCCTGTCGGATCCGTCCTGCCGCAATTTCGCAGTGCCGCCTGACTTTAGACTAAAAAGAGGCACAAACACTAATTTTTACTCAACTCCAGGGGTGGCATAGTTCCGTTTGTCTACTTTGTGTTGGGCCGGCTGTGCATCTTCTAGTAGACATGTGCCTTTTCACAAACAAACATGTTTATATGGCTGTAACTCTTTAAATCCAATATACAACTTTTAAAATCTAATATGTCACTTTTTATCTAATATGCAACTTTTTTGCTGCACTTTTGCACCGAATTCGCACAGTAGGTGATGAATTAAGCAAGGGGGGAGATTTATCAAAACTGGTGTAAAGTAGAACTGGCTTAGTTGCCCATAGCAACCATCAGATTCCACCTTATATTTTTCAGAGCTGTTTTGGAAAATGAAACGTGGAATCTGATAGGTTGCTATGGGCACCCCGAGGTGTCTTTGTATTCGTCAGGGTGCAGGTGAATAACGTGCAATTAGACAACTCGTTTGCCGGCTCACAAATTAGGTGCAAAGTTGTAAAAAGGGTCTTGCAACTATTTTTACCCCAAAAAATGATGCTAAATGACGCCTCCTTGTATATAGGGAAACAAGGTCATGAAGAAAACGCCAGTGGTAAGACACACTGGGGATCATTTACCAGTTATGCCAGTTTGGTGTAAAAAAAGTCACAAGGCAGAGTTTTTAAATTCCCAGGGCAGGGGCTGCGTCATTCATCCTGACAAATTCAGTAACAATTGCACTTGGAAAGGGACGCAAAATCTACTTAATTCAGGGACTGGAGTAGATTTCACTCCAGGAGCATGGACTGCCAAAGGATGTGCCTAATTTATCACGAGGGACAGCGCGGAGGTATCAAACACTGGTGTAAAACACCGGTCTTTGATTATTGACCCCCACTGTGAACACAAAGCACCAGAAAAAACACCACAAAAAGGACAGCAAAAAATGCAGGTGCAAAAAAAAAATAAAAAATTTAAAAGTGCTTATTTTGTTGGTTTTTTTAAGGGGGCAAAAAAACCCCCCTTCATTCATGTATAAAGTCCTTAAGAAGCCAATGGTATCTATAAAAGTGAATGTGCATAATTAGGGTCCTATTCCTCTTAGTATTGGCACTTAATCTTTCCTACCAATGATGCCGTCTGCGTTTCCGTGTCCTCTTCGTCTTTGCAGGAGAAAGTAAGGATTTTTTCTCTCTGTGTCCCACAGCACATTGGGGAAGAATGCTCTCTCTGGATGCACAATCATAATACACTGGGGCATGGCACAGGACTTCCTCAATCAGTTAAATGTGAGGATAGAAAACACATGGGCCTAGATTTACTAATTTTGAAGATGGTGTAAGCTTAGGCTAGGTCTACACGATGACATTGTGTCTCACCAATGTCGCGCGGCGATTTTTATAATCATAGTCTATGGTGTCACACTGCGACATGCTGCGGCTGCGACACGAGAGTCGCAAAAAATTCATCAAAGATGGATTTTTCTGCGACTGTCGCAGTGCGACACCATAGACTATGATTATAAAAATCGTCGCGCGACACATATTGCAGTGTAGTTGTGCCTTATTTGTCGTCACGTAGACCTAGTCTTAGGCTACATGCACACGACACTGAAAAAAAGGTATGTTAAAAAGAGCAAAAAAAATTTTTTTTTTTTCACTGATGCTTTTGTATGGGGCCGGTCGGTCCATGAAACGGGACAAAATATTTTTTGACTTCCATTATTCATTGGCCATCAAGAAAACTGTGGATAACCCCATAGACTACCATTGTTCTTAAAACATCTGCCACACATCCATTTTTCATTGCTTTGTGAATGCAGCTGTAGTCAGGCTGTCTAGCCCTGCGTCAGATTTATCACAGGGGCTCAGATTAGATGATAAATCTGGTGCAGGGATAGACACTACTTTTCAATACCTATTATTGGTTGGCTTACTTTGAGAAAGATTTTTCTACCAGAGTTGCACCAAACTTTTGGTTCAAACTGGTGCATCAAAAGTCCTGCCCCTTTCACATGAAGCATCCCCCAAAAGAGTGTAAAAACCCTAGATGCACCAAATTGTGCCATTTTCTGCAGCTATTTTAGATAGATTTTTGGCATATAAAGAAATCACTCCAAGTAGAGTAATTCTATAAACAAGTCTCAGCAGGGGATGTTCTGAGGATGGTCTAGTTGTGGCACTGATAGGAGTTGTAGTGGTTTATGGTGGCTCACTCCAACGTTCACTGGGTCTGTGCAGTGAATGGAAAGCGCACTCTTTCTTCCCTATTGTCACAAGGGCATATAAAAAGATGCAAAATGACCCCAGTCTTTCCTGGCTGAATATGGGAAAGCAGGCTGTATAATCTCTATCTAGTAAATCATCAAGGAAACCTCACCTCATAGCAGGTAGAAGCCCCAGAAAAGGGCGCGCCTCCAATTTACTGCATGCCCCCAGGGAGAGTTACACTGCATTCACACATACCTGAATTTTCACGGACCACGATCCATGAAAACTTGTCCTGCTGAGTGCACGAGTGCACAGCGTCAATGGTTGCTATGACGTTGTGCTCTTTGCGCCACCGCTGCTGTACAGCAATACACTCATATAGATCATACGAGTGTATTACTGTACAGCAGCGGCAGCACGAAGTGCACAGCATCATAGCAACCAATGACGCCGTGAGCTCCTGCACTCAGCAGGATGCCAGTCCGGTATCTCATGGACCGTGTTCCAAGGACGTCTGCATAAGGCTTAAGGTCCCTTTCACATAAGCGAGTTTTACATGCGAGTGCAATGCGTGACGTGAACACATAGCACCCGCACTGAATCCTGACCCATTCATTTCAATGGGTCTGTGTACATGAGTGTTTTTTTTTCAAGCATCACTTCTATATTCTGCGTTTTTCACTAATGGTTGCTAAGAGATGTTGTTTGTAAACCTTCAGTTTTTTTATCATGTGCCTGAAAAACACATCAAAACGCATTGCACTCTTGCAGAAAAAACTGAACAACTGAACGCAATTGCAGACAAAAGTGACTGAACTTGCTTGCAAAATGGTGCGAGTTTCACTGAACGCACCCTGAACGCATCCGGACCTAATTCGTCACGCTCGTGTGAAAGAGACCTAAGAGTGAAAACTGCCAGGAAAAGCAACATTGCTAAGGTACAACCTCTAAAGCAAGAAGCATTGAATTTATACAGATGGTTGAGGACCATAAAGGTCATGCATGGATTAGACAGTAAGGCCTTATTCACACGTCCGTAGTGTTTATGGATCCGCAAATTGCGGATCCATAAACACACCCGGCCGGCAGCCCCATAGAAATGTCTATTCTTGTCCGCAATTGCGGGCAAGAATAGGACATGCTCTACTTTTTTGCGGAGCTGTGGCCGTAAGATCGGCGACGCGCTCCGCAAAAACTGATGCGGAGAGCACATCGTTCCGTGCCCCATTCACAGTCAATGGGTCCGCATGTATTCTGCAGAATTGTGGAATACATGCGGACATATATGCGGACGTGTGAATAAGGCCTAAAGGCTGAGTTCACACTTTCGTTATTTGGTCATCAGCTATTGTGAACCAAAACCAGGTGTAAGCCAAAAACGCAGAACAAGTGCAGGTCTTTCCATTATACCTGATCTCTGAGTAGGCTTCACTACTGATTTTGGTTTACAATAACTGATGGAAATAACTGATCAACTAACTGAAGTGTGAACAAGGCCTAACACATACTTATGGTTTTGGTCTTTACTGCCGGTGGTCTGGGTTTATTGCTTCTGGTGCACGCCACATTTCTGAGACTGATTAACACCTCATATGAGGACTGCAGCTGGCAACTGCAGAAAGTTTATCGAGATTTCACAGATCTGTGGTCATTTGGGGAGATTGCATGGTATACCTAGAGAAAAACTTAGAGAAGAACATCATACTGCCCACCCTACTGCAACTTAAAGGGGTTATCCAAGACTAACAATTGTCTCCATATGCCCAGGCCCATCACATTAAATATACTTACCTGCACCGCTCCTGGTCCCCGTACCGCCGCTGCTGCTTCTCTCTATGCATGGATGAAAACATCTGGTGTCAGGGGAGCAGCCAATGAAAGGCGGTGACGAGCCTCTCTAGCTTTGCAGGTGACGCTAGGGAGGCCCAGTCTGCCATTTTCTGCTCCCTGACAAAACACCAGATGTTTTCATCTGCGCATGGGGAGAAGAAGCTGCGGCGGTGTGGGAACCAGAAGCGGCTCTGGGAGCGGGGATCCAGTTAAGTATATTCGGTGTGAGGGGCCCGGGCATATGGGGAGCATTTTTTAGTCACGGATAAGCCCTTTAAGAGCAAAAGACCACAACATTTCTTACATGAAATGCATTGTGTTTATTAACAACTGGTTACAGACTTTAGGAGTTTACTTAACGGGGTTGTCTCAGTTCAATAAAAACTCAAGCAGCCCCTGTTAATGTCCTAAAATAACAAAATAAGAGATACTAACCCTATTCTCTCCTGTAGCCTTCAGAGATGTGCTCAGGTTTTGCCCACTGCTGGTGTCATCTTCCTTGTTGCAGTAGCGATGCTCCGTGCACATTAAGGATGTCCAGCACGTTGCTGTATATAAAATCCAATATTTATTTCATTTTCTTAAAACAATAAAATTGCACACCAAAATAAGAAAAAGTTTCGCGTTTCGGATGATCAGATACACGTTCTTCATCATGGCTAAAACTGCATATGTGAACACACAGTAGTAACCACCCCTTGCCATCCTGTGTGTGTGTGGACGGGGTGTCACTCTCACCTGAGCACAATAATGTTATAACAAACTTCTGACCACGACCCCACAATCGCAAAAAATCCAACATGCTGGATTTTTTGCAATTCTGGGTTTCCGGTCACAGCAAATATGCAAGTTGTCCCGGCTACCCCGTTCATTTCTATACTAGCACCGCTACAATCTGATCCCACTACGATCCTTCGACGCGACAGAATGCCATGTAGCCAAACCCTAATCCATACAAACCAGTTTAACCCTTACTAGCATCAATACATATTATCTAGAAGGATAAACACAAATACATGATATTAGAGGGGTATAAGGTCAAACATTCAATTATTCCTAAACATAATATAGGAACATATTCTTCATAAAAATGGGAGACATCAATTCTTAAACTGAATCCTTCTGTAAATTGTGTCTCTTTTTGTAATATCCATAAGGCCTCTCTCTTATAATTTATATTGCCAGTTACCTAAGCCTCTTTACCATATACACAGTCAAGTAACATTATTATGAACACTTCCTAATTTTGACGTTGGCAGCACATAACTCATGAAGGAAGTCACATATCGTGAGCTGGCTTGGTGGGTATATAGACTGTCTGGACACATATTCCTTGTCGCTGTCATGGATAAAAGGGGAGATTTATTAGAGTTGAAAAAAGAGATGATTATCAGCTTTCGGGCGCCGATGACAGTTTTTCTGAAACTGCGCAGGTTGTGAACTGTTCAGGTGCTGCTGTGGGAAAACTGAATAGTGAGTGAACAAATGGCACCATTGCAAATTAGCAACGTGGAAACTGTGGAGCACCATATGCCATTGATGTAAGAAGTGGACATTGGCTACGAAGGTGTGAGAGGGCGGATTGACACTACAGTGGACCAGCTCCCTGCCAAAATGAACTAGGGGTCACCAGGGGTCAACAGTTCATTGAACCCCCCTGTGTATGGGGCTCCAGAGCAGATTGATGGTCACTGCACCTTTGCTAATGAAGTTGCATTGGAAGAATAGGTTAGATTTATTTCTGATGTACTGGAATCGGACCTCTGCTGACTGACAGGGGGTCACCTTCTCTGATGAGCCATGTTTTTTTTTCTGCTTCAGTGAACAGATGGACGTTGGCATGTCAACCGAGGAACATAAGAGAAAAACACCCAGCTACCATTGCTGGAAGAACACAAGCTGGTGGTGGCAATGTTATTGTCTACAGAATGTTTTTGTGGCATTCTCTGGGCCGACTTATCCATATGGAAAGTACTTCATTTGGGTATGAATCCATCCTTGCAGATCAGGTACATCCATAAATGCTGATTGTCTTCCCTGGGGCAGATGGAATAGTGTGATATGTCACGCATCTAGAAATGTCCGACATTGGTTGGAAAAGCATGGCCAGGGCTTCCAAGTATTACCCTGGCCGTCTAATTCCCCAATTAGAGGACCCACTTGAGCACTCAATACCCCACAATGACAAAGTGAAAACTGATTATGAGGACAGTTGCTAGACTATGCCTCCAATATCTGATAGATGTGGGTCCCACCTCTGGGATCCGCACCTATACTTAGAACGGAGCCTGAAAAATGCTGGAGGGTGCACTGCGCATGTCCTGCACCCTCCATTGATTTCTATGGGTCTGCCAAAAATAGCTGAGCAATGCGCTCACCTTTTTTCGGAAGCTCCATTGAAAAAAATGGGAAATGCACCACACAGGTGCGGCTACCACTCTATTCCTTTCTATGGGGCTTATGCCAGTGCTCGGCAATTTTCGGCAGTCCCATATAAATTAATGCAGGGCAGCCAAACGTGTGGTGTGCCCTCCGGCACTTTGCAGGCTTTGTTCTAAGTATAGGTGTGGGCCCCAGAGGTGGGACCCACACCTATCAGACATTGGGGGCATATCCTAGTGATATGTCCCAATGTCCAAGATGGGAATACCCCTTTAAAGAGGTTCTTCTGTTCAGTGAACCTGTGGAAGGAAGAGAATTTCAGCAGTACTATTTTATCACGTTGCCAATTCCACAATCTGGGCCATGCTCATGTGACCGCCTGACTAGTTGCGGACTTATCCACTGATGTCTCTAACGGGAAGACAACCTGTCTTTCACAGGTTGTTTGAATGACAAATTCTAGTCAAACCAATTTAGAACACCTTTAAGGCAGATGATAACATACAGTGAACGATAGTATTGATCAATATTTTGCTTTACTAAACCAAACTGAGCTAAACCCAACTGTGCTAAACCACACTGTGCTAAACCAAACTGTGCTAAACCACCCTGTGCTAAACCACCCTGTGCTAAACCACCCTGTGCTAAACCGCCCTGTACTAAACCGCCCTGTGCTAAACCACCCTGTGCTAAACCACCCTGTACTAAACCAACCTGTACTAAACCAACCTGTACTAAACCAATCTGTACTAAACCAACCTGTACTAAACCAAATTGTAGTAAACCAACCTCTTCTAAACCAACCTCTTCTAAACCAACCTCTTCTAAACCAAACTCTTCTAAACCAAACTCTTCTAAACCAAACTCTTCTGGTACTACACCCCTTGTGCGACTGCACAAAATGTTCCCCTCAACCTCACCGATGTGCTGGAGATGCTCCGGAGCTGAAGGCTCCTTCTTGCATATCTGGTGGACGTGCCCTTTGGTCAGAAACTTCTGGGTGGATGTATGCGAGGCCCTGACCTCAATGCAGGGCAGTGAGGTACCACTTCAGCCACAAAGCTGTCTACTGGGATTGCAGTCCCAGTGGAGTATCCCTCAACACGCAATTCGCCTACAACAGCAATTGCTGGCAGTAGCAAGGATCCTGATCGCTACTCACTGGAAATCACCAACAGTTCCAACTCTGCCTCATTGCTTAGCCTGTTGCAACTAGATGTATAGACTGGAACAGAGTGCACACTGGGAACTCAATAACTCCCCTTTGTTTGAGAAAACCTGGGGGGCCTGGAAATCTTACAGGAAACTCTCCTGAGTGCACATATGACCTCAGGCACGTGGAGGTTCAGTCAGCTCATACGACCATTAAAAATCATTATTGGTGCTGATGCTCATATTGGTTTTCCATGTACAAACATGTGTCACTTCCTATGTTTAAAGCTTTGTATTTAACTGTTAATCAAAACTACTATTGTTGCAAGTTTATGTATATGTTGGAGCACCTGCACTTATGTTCAAGTGCCCGTATTTGTAATTGGCTCCCTGCTGTTCTGACATTTGTTTATCCTTTTAATAAAATATTTTATAAACTAAACTAAACCAAACATTTCTAAACCAAACTCTACTTAATATTAATCTACGTTTTCTTCTTTAGAACAGTAGGGTCTTGAGTGTTACATCTGTCCGAAATGAGGTTGTATAGCAGACTTGTATGTGAAATCTGTCTTAGAAAATAGATGTTTGTTTTTCCTTTTAGTCTAGTACGGCCGGACTGGGCTGAAAGCCTAAGGGGAGGCCAGCATGACACTGGTTTGGTTGTTTGGTTGTCGAAGGGGCGGCATGGAAGGGGATAATGGCCACTAGCAGTTGGTGGGATTGCCAGGGAAACGGGGGTGTGGTGGGGAGTGGTAAGGAGGGTTTATCAGGAGAGAGCAAGAGAAGAAAAGTGCCATTTTGGTTTATAAGCTAAACTTACCAGCAGCTCCCAGCATGTCCGTGGACGAACTTGATAGATGGATTAGGATAGAGGCGGAGGAAGAGGGGGGCCCGGATGGCTGTTGGAGCATTTCAGTGCCTGCTCCAGGGGGCCGCAGAAGAGGTGGCAGTCCCTGGTGAGGAGGGCATACGGCCGCAGTGGGTTCTCCTGCCGGTGCGCTAATGCCCTGATGAATTCCCCCCCGGGTCCAGCGCCGATAGCGGAGCCCCTCTTGGGACCCTCCATAGCCGGAAGATGCGCAGCAGGCACATGACAGTCGCTCCCGCCGCGGGAGGAATCTGAGGCAATGCCGGGGCCCAGAGCAGAGCGGGAGTGCTCTCTGCAGCAGTGACTTCAGTTTCCGGATCAGGTGCGGTGGACTCTCCTGGTGCTGAGGGGTCCACTTGGCGGGAGAGAAATGGCATAGTATGTTGGGCTGTGCAGGTGGCTGCTTAGGAGCTGCACAGGCCCAGATCTGGAGTTGAAGATGAAGCATGTTGGGCAGAAGACACAGTGGTTCCAGCGCTGAAGGAACCAGGATCGTGGCGTCCAGCATTAACACAGCATCGGGGACCAGAAGCATTTAGGATGGCGACCAGGAGCGGCGGATTTCCGTACCTGCGGCTGCGGGTTTTCACAGCGCCCGTGCAGCCTTGTGAGAAATCATGGGGTCCTAATTTTGTCTCTTCTTACCACTTCAGCGGGCGTCTGGGCGGGTGTATGTTCGGGGGAGCGGGGGAGAGAGTTGAGGCAATTTTGGGTGGTTTGGCGGGGTGGTTAAACGGTTTGGGGGATAACGGGGCATCTCCACTTGCAGCTTGTGGAGTAGGCCCTGGGTGGGGGCTGCCCATCGGTAGTATGGCAGGTAGGGAAAGGGGGGTTAGTGTTCTTGCAGACGGGTCAAGGGTGGATGAAGCAGCTGAAGGGGAGGTGTATGTGTGTTTTTGAGGGCCCATTGGGGGCGCACTTGAAATAGGAGATGAGGGAGACGATGTGGAAAGGGGAGAATGTAGGGATTTTTTCCTTGCTCCCCCTAAAATGTTGTAGTTTGGATAGGGTGAGAGACATGAGGGAAAAAAGGAAGGAAGAGAAAAAGCACCAGTATTGGTTGATTCTGCGCATTTTTTCTGATTGGCTTCAAGCGGTGGTAAGCGCTGTTTTGCTATTTGGATTCTATAGGGGAGGCATATCGAAGGTTAGGCTCAGGAAGGTGGTGCGGCCCATAATTCAGTGGGACCAAAGAGACATTGGTCTCTGGTTAACAGTAACGGCAACTGTGAGGTTGGGGCAGCCCTGGCTGGGGAAAGCCGGGGGTCAGGACAGTCGAATTTTGCCGTAATGTCTGAAAAGGGGTTATATTTCGTATTTCATAAAGGATACTGCAAGTCGGAGCTAGGTGCACATTTCAGCACGAGTGCGCGGGTCACCGGTGTCTTAAGGACGGAAGGCTACAGGGGGTGACAATTATGGAAAGGGGACAGACGCCAATGGTAGTGGTAAGGATTGAGCAGTTTCTAAATAGTTACCCGAACCGGGGGACAGCGAACTTGTTAGTGAAGGGTTAGGTCATTTTTTAAATTACCTCGGTATTGCATCTTTGTGCCGTCGGGCATAAGAATTAAATTCGGCGCTTGAACGCTGTGAGGTGGTCTCAGAGGAATTAGTTAAGGAAGTTTTCTGGGAGCACACAGTGGGAGACGAAGGTACCAAAAAAAAACCAAAAACATTTTAGCGGTTTTGGTTTGTTGCTTGTAGTGTGCATTTATTGGGGTGTTTTTTGTTTTGTTTTTTGAGAAGAGGGTTAATTTGTGGTCTTTTGTTGTCTTGTGCTTATTTTGAGACATTTTCTTGAATTGGTAGTGGTTGATGTGTCAGGGGGCCCACCCATTATTCATTACTTGGATGTTTTTTATGCTTGGGTCTGGTGGGTTCGCGGTTTAGTTCATGGTTGCTGCATACAGTGCAAGCGGTTTAGAGGCATTTGAGGTGCTGTTGAAACGGCAGAATAGACGGTAGGGCCTATGACTGAGTTGGGTTTTTGGAGTTTGTGATCGATACAATAAAAAAGGAGTGTAGGTTGACAGAGGACAAATTGCCGAATTTACAGCTGGAGGTCAACGGGGCCAGGAAGTTAAGAAAATGGGGTTACAGGATTTGCAGGCCTTGTTAGGTAACACCAACTTTACCTGTGGGATTATACCGATGGGGTATATGGTGTATATTCTGTCAGGGTTTGTCTTCTGCGATGGCAGTTATATCTTCTCCCCATCATTTCGCTAGGTTAGGAAGAAATTTTGGGAGAATTTGGATGTGTGGACGGATTTTCTAGAGGTGTCCAATGGTAGGTCGTTAGTGATGGGCAATGTTTTGAACAGTTTTGACATTGAGATGTTTTCGGACACAGTTGTGGGGTCGAGCTTTGGGACTTATTGCCACAGTTAACGGTGTGCTCTTGCATTGGCCAGTAGAGGCTAGGGGAAGAACTTGGCCTCTTGGAGTTGTTTCAGATTGTCATGGTGGTTGAATGGTGGGGTAAATGGTCCGTGGACATAAAAAAAAAATAAAAAAAAGTTTTTCATTGCGACATTCATATGGGGGGGGGGGGGAGCAATCGATAGATTGTCAGCATCGTCTATCCTGATGGTTGTTTGTCAACATCCGATTTGTGAGTTGCTGGTTAATCAATGCTTGGATAGTAGCTGTACATTTCCTGGGGGTGTGTACAGACATAGTCCCCCCCCCCCCTTTTCTCATTCACAGTAAGAACCTTTTCAACAGTTGGCGCCAAAGGCGTAGGACGAGGGGTTGTGGTGACCGACGTTTCTTTGGGAACACAGGGAGGACCAGTAATGAGGCTTGGTGGGCATCTTTTGAGCAGATACGTGGGGGCATATAGTAGGGCATGGCAGCTTTGGGAGGGTTTGGATTGAGCAGTTAGCTATCAGTAATAAGGATGGGGAAGTGGCATTGTTATTATTGTTAGGTCTGGTGAGAGAAGAAGGTTGGTCTATTTCACAGCCGAAATCTGTGTGGCTGGTCCAGCCATTGGTTTTCATAGGCAGGGGCCACCTGAACTAAAAAAAAAAAACGTATTGGTAAGACAGGTGCTAAGAGATTAGAGGAGAGGTTGGCAGGAAGAGGATACCATGTTCTCTCTTTTATTAGACATTGGGTCTCAGTCAAGGTTAGTTTGTTGTTCGCCGGGTGAGATTCGTTTATTCCGGGTTACTTTTTTCTTTGCGGGGTTCTTGGTTGGGGGATCTTGTTGGTAGCTAGACCCAGGAATCTGGGAGGCTGTTGTCTGAGGACGTTGACCTTTACGAGGATAGGGTGTTGGTTTGCATTCCAAAGTTGAAAACGGATTGTCAAGGTAGGGGTAACTGCCTGGCTTCATACGTGGTTCCAGGGTGTTTACTTTGTTTAGTAAAGTGTTAACATGGTTACGGGGGGTAATCGGGAAGGACATGGCTCATCGTCTTAGTCAGGAGGATGGTTCAATTTTGCCCCCCTTTTTACAGTTCTTGGTAATTTGGTGCTTAAAGGGTTTGGGGGTAGATTCAAAGAGTTATACGGGGCATTCATTTAGATTTGGGGCTGGGATGTAATAGAAAGATTTGGACGGCGGGAATCGATTCGTTTCCACTCAGATGGTAGGTTAGGATGGATGTCAGTTGAGATGATAGAAGGTCTAATGCCCCTTGTGGTGGACAGTGTGGCGGACATTGGAGGGGTATGAGGTCAGTGGTAATGTGAAATACAGCAATAATTAAAGTGAATCGTGCTGTTGGGAGGTTTGTGGCCAGAAATTGGGCAGTGGTGGTACGGCATCCTGAGTTATAAGCCTGTGTGGACGAGTTTTGAAGAGCGGATGGCGTACACCTTGATGTCGTAAGGATTGATTTATAGTCTCTGGGGATCCAAGGTGGGATCAAACAGCGCTGGGGATGTGGAGGGATGCGCAAACTTAAGTTGAGGTCAAGTTGCGCATTGGTGGCGGTGGGAGATCCTCGAAGTTGGTGGATATGGTGGTGATTGAGAATGGGAGGGCCCCCACGGGTGGGGCTGGACTCTCATCGGTGAACAGTAATTAAGGAATTGGGCATCCATCAGTTGGTGCCTTTGAGCTGGCGTTCATCGGCTGGAGGCAAGATGGAGTCGCCAGTTTATTCTGGGAGTTATGTATTGGGGCTTCTAGGACCTCCCTCGTCAGTTACTCAGGTTTAGGTTATTGTTAATTGATTTAGATTGGTTATTTATTTAATTTAATAAAACGGCTGATGTGGCCGATTTAAATCCGAACTGGTGTCTGACTATTATTTGATGGGGTGTTGATGGTGTTAAAGGGAAAAGGAGACCCAAGCGGACTAACCAATACCTAGTTATGTACTATATATGATCTGTCACTCGGGACGACGCACGGTTTCCCACTGCACTCATTTGTTTAACCCCTTAAGGACGAAGGGCGTACATGTACGCCCTTGCGTCCTGGTACTTAAGGACCAAGGGCATACATGTACGCCCTGTGTTTAAACTGCTACTGCACCCGATGTGGGCGCAGTAGCAACATGGTTCCTGCTGATGTAGATCAGCAGGAACCATGTTCTAATGCCGAGGTGGGTCATGTGACCCCCCCGTATCGGTGATCGCTGCAAACCGCAGGTCAATTCAGACCTGCGGTTTGCAGCGGTTTCAGCGATCTCTGATCCCCGCGGTCTGTGACCGCGGGGATCAGAGAGTTAATTTGCCCCAAAGTTGAGATTTTAACCCCCCTGCAGCCCCCAATCTTGTTATGGCGGCGGGGTGCAGGGGGTGGTTGCGGCGGCGGGAGGCGGTGCGGGAGGCGGGCGGTGCGGGAGGCGGGATCGCAACAGCGATCCCCGCCCGCCTCCCTTGTAATAATTCCCTGGTGTCTAGTGGTACTGATCAGAGTGCCAGCACATTGCTGGCACTCTGATAGAAAACGGCTGGCATCTGTGCTGCAGATGCCAGCCGCTTAACCTCTTTCTTACCGCGGTCCGGACGGACCGCGGTATGGAAGGTGTTAACAGGGAGGGAGCTCCTCCCTCTCCCATCGGGGGCTGCTGTGCCTATGCAGCCCCCCAGGATGGGATCGCAGAGGGAGGGACCTCCCTCCCTCCTCATCCATCACCCACTGCTCTCTAATGGCAGTGGGTGATGGTTACCATGGCAGCAGGACGCTTTCAGAAGCGTCCTGCTTGCCATGGTATAGTACTCTGGTCAGACTTCTGCTAAAGGCAGAAGTCTGACCAGACTGTGAAAGTAAAAATACAGTGCAGTACACTATATAGTGTACTGTACTGTATTATATAGACACCAGATCCACTGGATCTACAAGAACCAAGTGGGTCTGGGTCCAAAAAAAAAAAACACAAATCACTGAATAAAAAGTAAAAAAAAAAATACACTACACATATTAGGTATCGCGCGTCCGTAAAAAACAGCTCTATAAAAATATCACATGACTGAACCCCTCACGTGAACGCCATAAAAATAAAATAAAAAATGGTGTAAATAAGCCATTTTTTGGCACCTTACATCACTAAAAGTGTAATACAAAGCGATCAAAAAGGCGTATGCCTCCCAAAATAGTACCAATCTAACCGCCATCTCATCCCGCAAAAATGAGCCCCTTCATAAAACAATTGCCCAAAAATAAAAAAACTATGCCTCTCAGACTAAAACATGATTTTTTTGTTTCAAAAATGCTTTTCAGTGTTAAATGTAAAAAATTAAAAAAAGTAGACATATTGGGTATCTCCACGTACGTAAGAATCTGCTCTATAAAAATATCACATGACCTAACCCCTCAAGTAAACACTGTAAAAAATAAAATAAAAGCTTTGTCAAAAAGCCATTTTTTGTCACCTTACATCACAAAAAGTGTAATAGCAAGCGATCAAAACGTCATATGACCCCCCAAATAGTGCCAATCTAACCGCCACCTCATCCCGCAAAAATTATACCCAACCTGAGACAATCGCCTAAAAACTGAAAAAAATATGGCTCTCAGACTATGGAGACACTAAAACATATTTTTTTTTGTTTCAAAAAGGATATTATTGTGTAAAACCAAAATAAATAAAAAAAAGTATACATATTGGGTATCGTCACGTTCGTAACGACCTGCTCTATAAATATATAACATAACATAACCCCTCAGGTGAACGCCGTAAACATAAAAAATAAAAACGTTGTAAAAAGTCATTTTTTGTCACCTTACATCACAAAAAGTGTAATAGCAAGTGATCAAAAAGTCATATGCACCCCAAGATAGTACCATTCAAACCGCCATCTCATCCCGCAAAAATGAGCCCCTACATAGGACAATTGCCAAAAAAAAAAAAAAACTATGGCTTTCAGAATGTGGAGACACTAAAAATCATTTTTTCAAAAATGCTTTATTATGTAAAACTGAAACAAAAAAACCCATAAAGTAGACATATTTGGTATTGTCGCGTCCGTAACAACCTGCTCTATAGAAATAGCACACAATCTAACCTGTCAGTTCAACGATGTAAATAACAAAAAATACAAAACTGTCCCAAAACAGCTATTTTTTTGCAAATTATCCATTTTAATCCATTTTTCCAGTAACAAAGCAAGGGTTAACAGCCAAACAAAACTCAATATTTATTGCCCTGATTCTGTAGTTTGCAGAAACACCCCATATGTGGTCGTAAACTGCTGTATGGCCAAACGGCAGGGCGTAGAAGGAAGGGAACGCCATATGGTTTTTGGACTGGTTATTTGACACCATGTCCCATTTGAAGCCCCCCTGATGCACCCCTACAGTGGAAACTCCAAAAAAGCGACCCCATTTTGGAAACTACGGGATAAGGTAGCAGTTTTGTTTGTATTATTTTAGGGTAAATATGATTTTTGGTTGCTCTATATTACACTTTTTTTGAGACAAGGTAACAAAAAATAGAAATTCCGAAATTTCATCTCCATTTGCCAATAACTCTTGTGGAACACCTAAAGGGTTAACAAAGTTTGTAAAATCAGTTTTGAATACCTTGAGGGGTGTAGTTTCTTAGATTGAGTCACTTTTTTGGAGTTTCTACTCTAGGGGTGCATCGGGGGCTTCAAATGGGACATGGTGTCAAAAATCCAGACCAGCAAAATCCGCCTTCCAAAAACCATATGGCGTTCCCTTACTTCTGCGCTCCACCGTTTGGCCATACAGCAGTTTACGCCCAAATATGGGGTGTTTCTGAAAACTACAGAATCGGGGCAATAAATATTGAGTTTTGTTTGGCTGTTAACCCTTGCTTTGTTACTGGAAAAATGGATTCAAACGGAAAATTTTCCAAAAATCGAAATTCTGAAATTTTATCTCCATTTGCCATTAACTCTTGTGGAAAACCTAAAGGGTTAATGACGTTTGTAAAATCAGTTTTGAATACCTTGAGGGGTGTAGTTTCTAGAATGGGGTAATTTTTGGATGGTTTCTATTATGTAAGCCTCACAAAGTGACTTCAGACCTGAACTGGTCCCTAAAAAGTGGGTTTTTGAAAATTTCTGAAAAATTTCAAGATTTGCTTCTAAACTTCTAAGCCTTGTAACATCCCCAAAAATAAAATGGCGTTCCCAAAATGATCGATACATGAAGTAGACATATGGGGAATGTAAATCAATAACTTTT